>JBBMOI010000006.1:8345000-8607500 GCA_038088405.1 Porites divaricata
AGCAAGAAAAACAACTCTCCACTATGATCTAAACTATGCTCGTATAACAATGATTCAGTAAACGTACAAAACGTGCTAAACCTTTCATATAGCAGCATGCAAAAAACTACGTCTAAGAGAAACCCCTGGTCACTGGGTATTTAATTTTGAGGGCGTAGGGACGGTCGTAAGACGCGAATGAATATAAATGAGAACAACTCAAATATATATAGCCTACTGCTAATGAAGCCACAGAACTGCATACCATGTAACACCCCAAAGAAAAGGTTACATAACCCATGATAAATACATTTACCAAATTTTCCTGGATGGGTAGATTACTTCATTTTCTCACCCATGGTGCTCCGCTGGCGCGCTTCGAGAGCGAGAGCCCCGCCACTATTTTAACTACTCACCCGAACCACCAGAATACACTGAATTTTAATCGTTTGCCAGTGTTTCCTGGCCAGATTATATCAGCAGAGCTACCCTTAAAAGTACTTACCGACAAATTGTCCAAGTTCTTAGATACCGTAGTCATTTCTTTGCCGTTATTGACGATTTTGTCAGAAGTGAGTGCAAAAGTCGTTCCCTGTGAGCAGGAAGTTATTGTTGAAGGGAACTGCAGCTGATCAGCAGGAACAGTTGTGACACCAATGTCCAGGGATCCAAACCACTTGGGTACTTTACTGTCCAAACGAACTTCAAACAATTCATCATCTTGCAGAGGCTGGCTTGTAACTACAACTCCTTGATTGAAACACTGAAGAGCACTGTTAATAAAATTAAAAAAAAATAAATGGGATCGAGACATGGCGGCGTGGAGAGCTCTCTCATCTCCGCTCGCACAACTTTTGGCTTTATCTTGTTCTAATGGCGGAAGCATTGCTAAACTACGTGACTAAAAGGAGAAACAGATCCTCGGATAGTTCTGCTGACGGAGGGTAGAATCTCCAGAAGCAAAGAAAGCAAAAAGCGTACATAATTTGGAAATTTCAGCAGCGAACCGTGAACATGCCGACGATGCGAGCGAGGAGAATAGTGACATTGTTTTAACTGCCCTTGAACTGACGGACGACCTGAGTGAGATTCTTAAAGGCATTCTGGAAAAGTTGAACAAGCTGGACACGATTGAAAGAACAGTTAAAATGATGGAAGGCAGCTTGTTCAAATTAGAAGAAATATATAACGACGAAGCTCGAAGCTTTGGAGAAAACGGCCAGAGAAAACATTGATAACTTAAAGGCAAACCACGCTATTATCAAAAAGAAACAAGACGACACCAAAGATGCATTAGACAAGAAAATCAAAGGCCTGGATGGGAAATTTGCTGAGCTAGCAGACAAGGAGAGGAAAATTAGCCAAACTTTAGACGACCTGAATATGAAAGACTTATATCTCGAGGCCTCTTCTAGACGAGAGAATATTAAATTCAATAACATCAAAGAATCGTCGATGTATCCAAATGAGTCAGAAAACACAGAAGAAGCACTAAGATTTTTTCTTGAAAAGAAGCTAGGATATCACAACGCAAGAACCGTTGAAATTCAACGGGTCCATCGTTTGGGTAAGAAGAGAAAGGATGGAGGCGCGCGGCCTACTCTAGCAAGACTTCTTCGTTTCAAGGATTGCGAAGAGATCCTCGCCTTGGGCTCTCGTCTTAAAGGTACCAACTTTCAGATGCTTAGAATTCGTTACAAGAAGAAGTAAGCAAATGAATACCTTCTAGAAAGCAAAGAGGAACAACATTCTCGTATCCCTTGTAAATCGGAACCCGATAAACTTTATGTAAGAGGGAAACTTTGGCCAGTGGGCCAGTACTAGTCAGAGATATATTGGAACCAACCGAACCATACTTTTGACCATTTAGTTATTTGAAACTTAATCATTAGTTTCTTTTTCGCCAAAGATCTATAGAATACTGCATAGATAAGGCGAACGAGGTGAATTTTGTTTTGCTGCAGACTTTCTCGAAACCACGCGGAACAAAGCTCATTCTGTGCTAGTGTTTGTTGTTTCTCAGTAATTTTTTTCTTCCTTCGTGTATTTAAGTAGTTTGTTTTCTTCTGTTATTTGCTACCGATGCCACCTTTGTCTCGGCATCCTTATTGTTGTTCTCTTTGTTTAATTTTCTTCTTGTTACGTAGTACCTTGCTATTAGTTCTGTCCCGGAGCAAAGATGAACTTTTGTTTCATGCTGACATGCTAATTTTGAAGCTTCATGTCGCGTCCTTTAACGTAAGGGGAATAGGAAATAATGCCGAAAGAAGGGAGGTGTTTAACTGGCTAAGAACCAAAAAAAAATTATATTTATATGTTGCAAGAAGTTCATTGTTCCGAAAATACAGCAGATTCTTGGACTAGTGAATGGGGTTACAAAGCGCTGTTTAGCTGCTGCTCGAGCAGCAAAACAGGGGTCAGGATCCTCTTTAACAACAGTTTTAATCTAAATGTTATTAAAATACTTCAGGATCCTAATGGACGTTTTATCATATGTGACATTGAAGCTGGTGGCAAATTGTTGACCTTGGCCAATATCTACGCTCCCAACAAGGATGATCGTAATTTCTTTGGCACCTTTTTTGATCGGCTCTCTTTTTTCAAGTGCGATGATGTGGTAATCGGCGGTGATTTCAATCTAGTACTAGATGTTGAAAAAGATAAAAAGAACGGAATCGCTAGAACACACCAAAACGCTTTGGAGGTGTGGATCAAGTAAGTTCTGATATCGCTTTTCAAGAACAGTTTATGTGGTTCAACTCTTCAATATGGATAGATAATAAACCATTTTTTTTTAAAAGAGTGGCTTAAAATAGGTATCTCCAAAGTTAAACATTTCCAATTAGGAGACGATAATTTTCTGACTCACAAAGATTTTGCCTCCAAACATGATTTAGGAGTACGCCCGCTCAGTTTTTTTTTTTGGTTTATTATCAGCTGTTAAACCAAAAACTGATCAGAGCCAAAAGTTTAACCACACGCAAAAGCCAACTAGAGTGGTTGCAAGACTGCAACTACTCAGACGAAGAAGGAACATTTAATTGGGAACTTGCCTATCATTTGGCGCAACGGTGCACGAAAAGCACCGAACTGAGAGAGTTCCAATTTAAACTGTTACATAGGCGCATACCAACCAATGATTCCTTACTTAAAATAGTACGAAAAGAAAATGACAATTGTACCTTTTGCAACAATTCCTCAGAGACGCTAATTCATCTTTTTTGGTCTTGCCATGTTACATCCTCTTTCGTTTGGAAAAGCGTAACTGACTGGCTTGAAAACGCTCTTCCGTTAATCGGCAAATACAACTTATTAAACATTGCTGCGCTGGGCTTGAGGCCGAAGCCTCTTTCTACAGAATACTAGATCGTGTCAATTAAACTATTGTCTCCTGTTAGCGCGGTTTCATATTTGGCAAGCCAAAATGGATAAAATATCGCCTTATTTTGCAAATTTTGTACGCCTAGTTAAGTCAAGATCTATTATAGAGAAAACAGCAGGGGACACTAAAAAATAGAACTTATTTTACAGATTGCTCTTAATATATATAGCTCTTGATATTGACTGCTTCCTTTCCCTGACGGTCAAATACCAAAAAATATTTTGAAAGAAACGTAAATCTTGTATTTAACTAGATATAACTGACTGATAGTACACAATCAACGTTCGTTTATTGCTCCTATGTAGTCGAACTGTACTTTCTTTTACCCTTTTTTTTTTTGTTTGCTTAATTTGTTTGTGTTGTATTTAGTCACTATTTCAATCCCAAACCTCTCCCCGATTTTGCTTTTTTATCCCTAATCCCGACTTTCAAATAAGGGAAACCTCGTATCCCGAAAACCTATTGGGGAGCCTCAGTCTCAGTCCTCAGTCTTCGACTTGGCCCAGGAGGCCATCGTACTGATAGCATCATTTAAATAAAACTGCTAGATGAGAATCCTTTTGAAAATCATTGATATCAAAGCCTCGATGGGTTTGATAACCTATGGCCTAATCAAGGAAGCAAAAGCAAGAGCATCATTTGTTTTTACGAAAAACGTCAGGAATTTGGATCTATCATCAATTAATTAAGATCGCGGCAGTGAAAATAGTTTGCAGCTGGCCTATTATTTAGAGGTTCATTTCTTACTCGATTCTTCTTGCCTTCTTTCCAGCACACATCACAGCAATATTGGCGCCACAGGTGTGGCTAAACTTGTATGACTCCGAGGACTTCACAGGGTCAGCAGAGTTTGTTGCGACCTGGCCAGGGTACGAGGTGCTCGGAGACTGGGGTGGTGACGTAGTGCGGGGTGATTGTGGCGGAGGTCTCACTGTGGTAGAAGAAGCTGAGGAATTCGACTTCTTTTTAGAGGCCTCCAGCTTAGCTAGCAAATTGTCTTTGAAAATATAAAAAATAAACTGTAATAATAATAACAATAATAATAATAATAATAACCAGAACTGAAGCAATGAGGAGAACATTCTTCACGTTCCTCCATAAAGGAATTCCATGCTCTTATGTTAGACCAACCACCTCCTTAAGCTCGATGAAGACTATACACAGACTGATTAATAAACCCGCCTCGAACTATACGGTGGACAATTTTAAAGTGAAAAGGTTATTCTGATTCTTAAAAATTCCGTAGTTCGTTTTTAATATCTTTGAAAATGGATTCTCCTTTTCACTAATTTATTCAAATTCGTTTTTTCAACATTTCGCAATTTGTCAACTTTGAAATTTTTTAAAAAGTTTTTAAGATCTTTTATTGTAATCACTGTTTGGCTTTTTATTATGATTATTTTGGTTTATAGAGGGCCATTTACTTTACTCAACAATTAACCCACCTCCACGTCCAAGATACTTCATTTTGATGTCACAGTTGCCATACACAGCACTTGCGCATGGGCAAAGAGGTATCAGAGGATTACGGGGTAAATTACGGAAGGCAACTCCCAGATGTGTTTCCTCTGTAGCAAAGCTTAGAATGCAAAGGAGAATACAACAAGTTTCAGAATGCGAAACTGCAGTAACGTAAGGCTTAAAGCATTTCGTGGTTTACTGACAGGTTTACGGATAAACTCAACTTGTCAACTTGGACTTGACAAACCTTGGTCAACTGACAGGTGTACTTAGCTTGCAGGTGGACTCACCAGGGGTGAAACGACATCTTATTCAAAATTTTGAGTCAGTATCAACCTAGCCCAGTTTTCTCGAAAGATGGTTTTAAGTCTTTGTTTCCTCTCCACTTAAGGGGCTTTTCAAGAATAAAAAAAAGGAATTCAATTACACATTAACAGGGGAAGAATCCGGACTATTTTGCAAGGGCGGGCAGGGATTTGAAGTCGGAAGTACTGAGAAACAAAATCCAGCTAGAGGCAAAGGCGGGAGTTGAACTTGAGTCCTCCCAGATTGCAAGTTCATCGCTCTAACCGCAACATAACTCATGAAATTTCATCCAAAGATATCACTCTCAGACAATAGTCTATTTACAGCGATCCAGCCCACTCTCCTATATAAGGTTGGGAAAAACTAGCAGCCTCTTCTGGATGAAAGATGCACACCCGAGATAGAGTTGGATTGGATGAGGCGGGAAGTGAAAAATAAAAAAAAAAAATCATCTGAAAGAGGAGCCATGGAGGGGTGAACGGGAAAGACAAGGTGCAAAACCATAATTACAACCTCTGTGTCTTCTCTCGAAAATAATAATTAACGCATGGTGTGTGTGCCCTATATAGTCGACCAGGCAAGACCGCGAAAAATACTTAATGTGGAAATTACCGTCAAACGGCCGTCAAGTGATAGGAGTTTTCATCGTACTTTAGGCAAGTTTAGCAAAGATAACATCAAACGAGAGCATGAGAGCAAGCTGAAAGGCCTCAAAGTGACTTCCCGTACTCACAATTTGCCGCTCTCGGCATGTCATTGGTCAAATGGTTTTTCTTTTTTCTTTTTCTTTTTGGCTCCCGCGGTCATCTCTGTTGTCACGTTGTCTTTGCTAGATCTGCCGAATAGAGCAAGGAGGATAACAAGCGCGCGCTAGAAAGAGGAACATCACTTTCCCGCTGGCGAGAAGATACTAATGAGAAAAGATCAAAAACTAAATAACAGTACAGATATTTCAGTTAAGTAAAAAGCTAAAATATATTGACTTGATTACCTCAGCGTTGCATTGTCCATGTCAAGTATAACATATACCGTATCTGGTACAACAAAAGTTGGAAAATTCGCTGGATAAGATGTCTCCTTCCCATTGTGAAAGGACACTTTCTTACTTAAATTCCATCCCCATGATTGTGTGTTAGACCCTACTAGGGGGATGTAACCGAGACACTGAAGAGGGGCCTGAGGCGTAGCTATTCCAATGACTGCATGCGATCCCCGTTCATCTTCTTCCCACGTTATTTCCCACACGTGTCGGCCTTGTCTGTAACCTTTCTTCCCTGGTAAAACGAAAAACGAAAGATAAATTAAGGCTAATAATAAGAGCAATAATCAATATTCTACACCTAGGTCGGCCGACAAGTAAGTAGAAGAAAGAAAGGCTGAATGATTTATCTAGTTATTTTATTATTTATCTATTCATTGTATTATTATTTTTTTTGGTCCGCAATGTGTCATCGAAAAACTCTTTGTCCTAGGGGGATGCAAAGCACGGAAAGAAACTCTTCTCTTGGTCCAAAAAATATAAGTCCACACAAGTCTTGAATATTCAAAATGGTGCGTTAACGTTTTTCAGAATGTCTTTAGACCAGCTCGAAAAAAAAAAAAAAATCCAAAAATTGTACAAGGAAGACGAGAATCAGGCTTGGCGTAAAATAGAATTGTTGCCCTTCATCCCCTCCTTCTTTTTCATTTCCCCTGATTAGATCTTTGATTGCACACAAGTCTCTTGGTTCTGAATTGCTTTTGAGGAAGGGTAATTTCTTGAATAGTAAAAATACCTCTTATGGCATCTGTAGTGAGAGGAGAGGGCAGTCGTCTAGCCGTCAGCCTGTCACGCAACACTCTGAACTTTGGGGAGCAGTCCTCTGGATCCCAAGCATGCTCAAACTGTTCAGAGGGTACATGTGATTCCTCTGCTGCTTCACGCAGAGCATCAAGAAGCGCGCGCTCAAAAAGTGAGTTCACCCCTCCCTGACGTACATGAATGGACTGGTCAGCACCCATGGTTACTGTTATGAAATAAAAGGAGATGTGGGAAACTGGGACTCAGTATGGCGTCAGTATCACGTGTTTTTATTTTAAGAAAATCCCACCCCCACGAACTCTCTCTCTTGCTCGAAGTTTCTGAATGTTTTCTGATGTTGTCTCTGATTGTTATTCTAAAAAGCTGATGTATTGCCAGTCTTGGAGATCATCTGAGGAAAGTCTACGATTGTGCCCGTTTCATTCAGGAGAAAAAGTAAGGGGAAGTTAATTTATGTTTCAGGGTCATGTTTTGTGTTTCTAAGTTTTGCTTTCTTATACACGCCTTTATTGTAAAAACATGGAATTCGTGGAAATTCACCAGGCTATGACAATGTATATACACTCCTACCTATAAATAGAAAATAAGTAAATAAAATAGGGGCGAAGGGAAGGAGACCCTAACATTGTTCTCTCAGCCCAATGCCCACAGTTTTTTGCCGACTCCTACTCTCACCAATCCACTGTTTCCAAAATGGAAATGTTTTGAAGTGATCTCAATATAACACAGCACACTAAATTATAAATTTTTGCCTTTCGTCCATAACGAGTGATATATACTCCTGACTTTACCTTTTAAAACGAAAAAGTGGGAGATCTTTAGTCTTTCTGTGAGCATCAAATCTTTGAGCCAAGGGCTCTTCTTTAGGGCCCTTTCAGAGGGATATTTCTGATACTCATAGTTGATACTTTAATTGATTTATGGGAAGGAAAAAGTTAACAAAGAGAATACTTTTAGGAGGGGGCAAGGGGTTAACACATCAAGACAAATTTCAAATTTAGATATGCATAATCTCATTGTCACTTTGTACTTCGAAAAACAAACTAAATAGTGCAGAGGGACATGTACAGGGACATGTACAACGTCTGCCAACTCTCCCGGTTTTCCGGGGAGTCTCCAAGTTTTTCATCAAATCTCCCGGTCTCCCGGTTAGAGCACCAAATCTCCCGGATAAAATGGACCTTTGAGCATTTCTGTGCTTTAGTTTGAAATATAGCCCTTTTTCCCACAAAATTCGAACTTTTTTTATTTATTGTAAGGTTTCTGGGACATTTTTTGCACATATTTAAGACAAAGATTAGTTCGTCGTTACAATGGCGAAAGCGAATGTTAATAGCATGTACCTCATGCAAGACGTCATATAATGTCCTAAGCCATGGCGGCTGGGTCAATTTGTGGGGTTAGTTGGTGCTGTTGACATTCGGTGAGGGGGGGGGGGGGGAGGGGGGAAGGGTGTAGTGAAAAATAGAGAGTCGAATTGATCGCCAAAACAAATGTTAGCGTGACTTCTAAACAAAAGTGAATTTTTACTTCCGGTACACATCTTGATTTCAGCTTTCGTTTTCTTTCTTGTGTTATATCACTATATAGGGTACGGTATTTCTATTTTAGTGTGTGTACGATATTTAAATTTCAATAAACATTTTAAAGTGTAAATAGTCACTTTACTGTGGACGCTGCTCAACTTTCATTTTCGAAATTTAGCAACATCCTTTGCAAAAGAAAAATTAAAGCGTGACATTGCACCCGTTTTAAATTCATGATTCCAAGAAAAGCACTTCTAAGGCAGTAAGCCCAAGGTTCAATAATTTACGGTTAGCTATTATGCCTTAACATTCAGTCTTAACAAAACAGATGAATCTCTACCTCTCTTCCCCACGCAAATACTGTAACTGAAAGAAACGTAGAACTTTATAAAGAAAACGTTTTCTTAATTTAATAAGACGTGGCACTGGACGAAAAGAGTTTTATTCATTGACTGTTGCACATCGATCAGGAAAAGACCATAATAAAAATCATTCTGTTTAAAATCTATCGTGCCGGAAATCTTTCTTTCTGGCCCGTTTACTGCGGGTTTTGATTGAAACACACATCTCTAAAGGTAAGGAATTTCGTGGAATATAAGTCATGCTCCAGAATCGCAAAATAAAGAAAAGTCCGCTAAAAATGTAATTGAGCTTCGCTCCTGGATCCAACTATTTGCACAAGCGCGACCACACAAACAAGAGAAATCACAATTGAGATAACACGAAATAAGGTTACTGTTTTCCCTGTTCACCTAACGTCTAATATTATTCCTCTTACCTCGAATGCACCATCGAAATTTGAAGCAGACAAGCAAGTGAAAGCTCTACATTTTCCAACGGAGTGAAAATCGAAAGTTGCAAAGCGCTTCTTCCGGGATCATTCCCAGACCTCCTCACTATGGTTGAGTTGAATTCGTATTCGTTTCCAGGGTTTCCCCAAGAAGGCTATTGCGCAGGGGCCAATGCAAAAAAGCCTTGCCCTTCGAAAAAATGACACCTGTCTTTTTCAATTATTACTTATTTGGGTCTCCATGGTAATAATCCTTCCTTGATCATGAGTTGTCAATCATCCAACAAAATATAACAACAGCAACATTGCATGACGGTATAAATATGTATTATAATATCTCATATCCAATTCTTGATTCGTTGATTGATTTATTGAAATAACTTAACTCGTGTTGAAAATATTTCACTCGTTCGCTGCGCTCACTCGTGAATTATTTTTCAACACTCGAAGAGAAATTTCGTATCCCCAAGCGGCCATGTAATGTTCTATTTATTATATAAACACCAATGAAATACCAAACCATTTCACTGAAACAGCATTTTCCTGCGAAAGTCGCGATTTATTATGTAGCCATAGCAGCGGTGATATTTTCACGTGTGAAGATATCACATTTTCGCGCGAAAGCTTACCTGGTATTTAATTGGGTGTATGTATGTGTAATCAAATGGTGACGAGTGAAATTATTCCCTAATTTCACGAGTATACCATTTGATTACCTATTAATATCATGGGTGAAGAATTACGTTAGCAATCTTGGATTTTTGACATGTTTGCTTATTTTTAAGTATTTATGCAGAACAAGTGATTATTCCGAAGACAAGTTTGTTTGTATTTCAGTTCGGAGCATGATGAAATGAATGACTAACTGGATTAATTGAGTAGTTTAAAAAAAAAAAATCAGTTGAATTCATTAGGTGTGATAGTCTCAGCTAGGGATAAACAAGGTGTATTATGGGAATTGTAAAAGTGGCAAATTAGGGCGCGATCCATTCAACCAAAATTCCAACCGGTCCGACCGGGAAAAGTGGTCCACCTCAAAAGGTGGACCCGTTTTTTTTTAACCTTTTCCGGTTGGACCGAACCGATCCATTGAGTTTTGGACCGAAATTTCCGGAAATTTTGGTTGAATGGATCGCGCCCTCAGTCACGTTTTTCCCAGCCCGTCATCTTGAGCCTAACGTGTAGTCTATGCTGACGGACAAATTGGTCTTGTTTATTCCGTTCGTTCCGTACGTTCGTTCGTTCGTTAACTCGCTTCGTTCGTTGCTTCCTTCGTTGGTTCCTTCGTTGGTTTTTTGGTTGATTGGTAAATTTATTTATTTATTTGTCTGTTTATTCATTTATTTTGATTTTTCATAGTGTCAGTGATCGATTCTCGAAAGTTTTCCGTTTATTATTTAACCAGCTTTTCTTGTTATAATGTCTTTGACAAGTTTTGCGTTGTCAAAGCAATAGATAAGCTTCATACATGCGTTGATTATATATCCAGGCATCGGCTCTTCTACGCCACTATAATTTCTTTTGTGAATCCCTCCCTTTGTAGGATCGTGAAGAAAGCCAAGGTTACTAAACTGGAAGCCGTATTCACTTGCCCCTTCACTGATAAAAGATTGGACAATTCCGATATTCACTTTCAGCACCTTGGAGTTCCTCAACGCTGGAATAAACTTTGAAACACCTGCCACGATGCGCTGGCCTCTGATATGTTTATCTCTATCCGAAAGATTGAAATACATCCGGAGGAATGCTGGTTCCAGTTCACCAGATGAACTTGTCATTGCAATGTTTGTCTCTCGAGCGTACGTCATCATTCCAGTTCCATCACCTTTGTTGCAAAACATACCGAACGGACCCATGCAGAAGAACATCGATGGCAGGTTGGTAAGCTCTTCAGATAAACGCACTTTAACTAATGCCTTGATTCGATTGATTCTTCTTCTAAAAAAGTGGCAATAATTTATTATGAATAAAGCAATGCTAATCTTCATTTAAGCGATCAAACTCTTTTAGTAGTTGTTTTTTAACGAGAGTCTTAGCGGGCAAAACTGGAAGTGGGGAGAGGGTAGGAATGGAGCAACCTCATCCCTAGGGGTTTTTTTCCTGGCTTTGGAAAAGCGCCCTGGGAACGAGGTTGGGGGTGGAGGTCAGGAAGTAGAGGTTAGACTACACGTTAAATATACTTGAGTATAATTATTATGTGACTGCGCGATGCGGTAGTTATGTCAGCCCACAATTGACCTGCTCACCACATCGCTCACCACTGAGTTATCAGTAGCTCCGTGGTTAGAGCATCCGACAAGTGCACGGAAGGTCCTAGGTTAAACTCCCATCTGGAACTCAGAATTTTTTCTGTGTTCTTCTCTCCACACATATCATTTCATTTATTACAATTATTTTATTATGATGATGATGATGATGATGATGATGATTATTATTATTATTGCAATACTCTCAGAAAAAAAGTGTAAATATGGTTTCCAATGGCTCCAAACAACAACCAGTCGTTAGGGTATTGTTTTTGTTATTGTTATTGTTATTATTATCATTTTATTATGCAAAGTAATCCAGAAATTTATACTTTACCGGTTTTAAAACAAAAAGAGAAAACTATAAACCAACTTCGATCACAGTAATAGTCTTGGAAAAGAATTGTTACCCATAGTTAGTAACCCATGAAATAAATGTTTCATAAAGGCCGGTTGTCATTCACGAAACGCTTTGGCTGCATCCAGTTTAGGTTTTGAAAGATTGTGCTATCATACTTTTGGCATAATTTGTCACTACGAGCATAATTTTGGCATAATTTGCACTTTTGGCCAGTTTTGCAGCACAAAATTGTCATTTATTGATCGTACAACCATTCTCTTTGGCCTGATAGCAGCTACAGGCAAATAGAAGTAACACAGGAAGCGAACTCTTTCCACAGGACTCAACGCATGCAAATAACTACAGCTCGGTTACCCATGATGGTGCCCAAGTGCTGGCTGTTACCGATTGTTAATTGTTCGAGTTTTTCTAGTTGTTAGACATAGAATTGTCTATTCCTCTTAAAGTTTCTAGATGTAAGTAGGGTAAATGTGTTTTCCACAACAAAACTAAAACGAGACAAAAACTGTGATAATTACTCAGGCTCACCTTGGATGAAGCTCCTGAAAGCGAGTAAGTGAGCATGTTCAACTTATGGTTACTTTCGTTGAACTAATGGCATGACGACGCTTTCCTCAACCCAAAAACCAAATAAACAAACTAGCTCTAATAACAGAAGAATCTTGATAGAAGCTCTATATCATTTTGTGGCGACAGTGAAAGGACAAGAAGACTAAAATTTTGAAATGTTGAAAGATTTTTTCTGAAGTTCGTCGTAAGAGCCTGCATGAACTATCAAAACAACAGCCATCGATTTGCGATGCTTTTTTCGACGAAAAACCAAATAAACAATAGAAGGTTTTCACGGTGACGTCATCAAATTGTAAAGTCAAAATAACGAGGTTTTACGAATTCTTATTTACCCTAACCGGATTCTGAAAGATTTTGCTTTGGAGTTAGCCCCCCTAGCCTGCGTGCAGACGATAACTAAACTCTGATTAGTACCGTCTGCGAAGCAGCGCAGAGATCCTTGTTATGGACCCCCAACGAACTCAACGAATTACCGGAAGTGCGTTTCGAATTTCCCTTCAACCTGATTGGCGATCACGACAAACAAAACAAAGGCCTTTTTTAACTGGCCAATCGTGGCGCGTACTCAAATCTGGGTACACAGCTGGAAGTCCAGAACAAGGATTTCGGCGCTGTTTCGCAGACGGAGTTAACCAGAGTTTAATTTCGTCTGCGCGCAGGCTAAGCCCCCTCGTTTGTGACATTCACAACCAGTCTCTAAGGGAGGGGTACATACCAGCTCTTCTGAAATCGTCTGTTGTTACACCTATCCCTAAGGTGTCTCCACCCGCTCTTATTGAACAAGATCTAAGACCTATATCTCTTTCCTGTACTTTGGCAAAAGTTATGGAGGGATTTACCTGTTCCAGACTCCTGCCCCAGTTGGAAGGTAAAGTCGACCCTTGTCAGTTCTCCCGCAAGGGGTATTCTACGACAGATGCCCTTATATATATGCTCCAAGCGATCTACGAGGCAGTTAATAGTGGTGAGGCGTCGGCTCGGATTTTCTTCGTAGATTTTTCTAAGGGGATCATTCAATATTGATGCAAGAACTGGCAGATCTTGAAGTTCATCCACTCCTTTTATCTTGGATTGCGGCATTCTTGACATCCCGGAAGCAAGCAGTTAGAATCGGAAGAGCTCTGTCAGATTGGTTAACACTAAAAGCAGGAGTGCCCCAAGGAATTAAACTGGGTGTGATCCTCTTTACGGTGATGACGAACAAACTGCTGTCTGACTGGCGGCTGCGCATCAAAGCTATAGAAATGTATTTCCGAAAATTTTGTCGTAAATTGAAGGCAAGGAACTTCGATCTAGATTTTTACTCGAGCATCTCTGTTGAATTGGTTGCCCCTAAAATGCTTAATTTTGCACCAAAAACGAAACGAAACGTACATGTTTGGGACTCCCTTCCCTACCCTACTAAGTCTACCCCCAGCGAGTGTAAAGGCGGACGGGCGTACGCCGAGGTCATAACCAAATTTTCTGGCATCGACAGCTTACCATTCTCTATGGGACTTCGCGCGCGCGGACGCTCCACTATTACCTAGCTAGGCGATTAGAGGAGCAGAGTTACTTACCTTGCATTAGTGACTCCAAGCATCTTGTTAAATTTAGAAATGTTATACCATGACGCATTCACGATGATATCAGTGGAGACTCTGTCCATATTGCCTTGAAACACGTTCACTGAATCTACCACATACCCTCCATAATCACGAGCTGTTATGCTGAGAGCTTTTGTGTATCTGCGAACTCTAACGGTATCTTTGTGTTGCTCTAGTTTTTGCACAATATACTCTCTCATTCTTGGCCAGTCCAGAAACTCTTCTGCTGTCTCGATACCCATGTGTACCTTTCCAATTTCCACGTCTGCCTCAAATTCATGAGGTTCTAAAATCCGAAAAATGTTTTCCGGTGGGCCAACAACTTCATAACTCGGGTCTTTCTTTATCATCTTTGAGTATTCTTCTTTGATAGCTTCAAATGTTTCAAGAATATCTCTGCAAGGCACTGTAGAGTCTTTCACAATGAAATACCTGCCTCGACGAAGTGGGTGAGATTGTTGTCTTCCGATCTCTTGTCGAAATCGTCCATAACTTCTGATGAAGTCTAAAGTGACATGCAGATAATATAGAGCTGTATTCTTGTCAGCATAATGGAACCCTAAGCCAAGATGGCCAGGGGTGGCATCACTAGTTTCTCTCATCAATTCTTGATTCTTTTCCAGCAAGTGAATGTTAAATTTCCCAGTTCGGGCCAATTCAAGTGCAGTACAACAACCGCCCACACCTCCACCAATGATAACGACAGTTTGCCGTTTCGTTTTTGAGTCGATTTGTAGTGGCTGTAAAGGTGTACTGGTGTAAGTGTCAGAACGAACTAGTCTAGCCATATGGGGTTGATTTTTGCTTGCTTTTCTAGTGGTTCAAAATTCAATTTCTGTAAAAGAAAACAATTCAAAAGGTACGTACATATACATGGAATAAAATTTCGTAGCGGACTAGTGCGCATGCTATTATTTGGGGCGACGGGATTAAAATCGTACAAAGCAGGCTCCTTCGTGCACAAAGGAACTAACAACCTCGTTCCCAGTGTCCGGGCGAGTAGGAGAGGACACTGGGAAGGAGTTTGGAAAACTAATGAGATATTACACCAAGTTATATTTTTTTACCATTTTTCAAGAGGGATTAAATACATGTTTTCCTGCTTAGACCGTGAATTTGAACAGTGTATTTAATCCCTCTTGAAAAATGGTAAAAAATATAACTTGGTGTAATATCTCATTAGTTTGCAATGGCTGTAATGTGAATTTTGTCAGTTGCATTGCCAAGACGGCGTTCATCCTAAACAGGGTGATAAAATTGAGGGCGTTGTCCTAAACAGGGCATATATTTTGCTTCGTTTTTTATCCTACGCAGCGGTTCACCCATACCTAAATATTGGTTGAGTGTCCCCCCGGATTGCGTCGTAGCTTAGTCGGTAAAACAAAGCTACCGTACACGGTAGATGTACTCTTGAAGGTCATTGAACCTCGCTTAACTTTTACGTTTACGCGAGACCAAGACTTTTCATGTATTTCATGCACGTAAAATTGACGTGAATACGCACATAAAATTATGCGATGGTAGAATCCACTCTAACCTAGGCTTTTGACTTTTTGCTTAAGTTCTTTGATCTGCCCCGTGTGCCACCTTCTTTGCGCGAGGTTAATTTCGCTCACTCTTTTATAGCCCTAAGAATACGTTTTGTGCTGTTAAAACCCATTTTTGACCTGACCTGACATTCGTGATAGTGCCCGCGTATCCCAAACCCGTACTCCTGTGAATAAAGTACAACCAAACTTTAATGCTTTCTGAAAATTTTTAAGGCTCGAAAACTCGGCATGGGATTCTTTTGGGGTCAACTTTTGGTCCGGGATTTTTGGGGGGTTTTGTCAGAAGCCCTATGGATATTTTTGGGTTTTGATTTTTGCCCCATTCGATCATCCCGGAGTACTGGAGTAACCCCCCCCCCCCCCCCCCCGGACTGACATCGCGTCCAGTGTGTGGCCCTCCCAAGTCTCTCCAGCACGAGATCGAATAAGATTTTGGACAACTTTTCAGAGGTGCAGAAAAAACAGGATTGCCTGGAGAAAAACCTCTTTGAGCAGAGACCATCACACATTGCTGGGAGATGAAAGATCTCTCCACTACTACGCCATCCCTGCTTCCCGGCTAAAGCAGGTCTGGCGCAAAGCTTAAGTGGGAGGACATAAGAAGAAGGTTTGGGAAAAAAAATATTGGACTGTTGCGTTCAGTAAATTACTTACATAAAACGAGAAACAATTAGGGACGCTCCAAGCAATAAACTTCTGCACAGCTTTGTCTTGAGAGCGATCGATGTCGCGCAGGTCAATCTATATCTCACTTAGCACTCGTCTGATGATATTTACCAGGGATATTTGCCTCTCCTTTGATCGTGACGTCATTCACGAGTTAGGTTTCATTGTGAACGCCTGATTGCTTGTGTCCTTTAATAGTGAGGTTTCACTCGGTTTTTGTCTGGCTACTTGTGAAAAACAGGGCCGATGATTGGCCCTCACATCAGCAGACCTGACTTGAGAGTAACGCACCGGGAACGAAATTCTTTTCCGAGTATTACAGACTGTAACTGAGAAGAATTATTTAGTAAGTCAAAATTTTAGGTTGCCCGTTAAAATGTACCAAAAAGGCGCTAAAAGATCCAATCTTTCATTCAACTGACGTCATTGGACTGCGGTGTATTTATAAAAACGAATAACAATGCGACCGTATTTCTAAGTCTCGGATATCTTTACTCACCCCTTGTCATGCTCGAGTTCACCTTGGCCTATATTTCCCAAAGATCTATTGCTACAAGCATTTTAATTCCTTATTGTGTGGGAGGAAAACGAGATGGCAATGTTACTTGTTACTCTAGTTGTATGGATCTGTTTATACAGACATCAATCATCAGCATCCCTGGAATACATTATGAAGGCCAGTTTCAAGTGAAATGAATGCGAGATATTTATCACGCAGCCGTAAGTGTTTCTGTTTAAAATATCCCACTCAGTCCTATAGTCCAAATGAGAGACTGTTCACGGGATTTATCATGGCAAAAATACATTTACTGATGACACCCCCGTAACGTTTCAATTTGGTATTCTCATCACCCCTGGAAAACTTAACTAAACACTTGAGTCAACTTTACCCTTCTCATTGCCCCGTGCCCTACCTGATTGGGGGATGGGGCGGGGGATACACCAATAGTCTATACGGCCCGGGGAGGCTCTGCCCAGAAGAGGTACCTTATCCTTTTTCAGGTGTTAGCTTTAGGTAATTTCGCTTGTTGGAGTATACCAAGGGGTAGGGAAGTTCTGTCATTTCGGTCTGTAAAATGACCTATGAGGGCTAACAGATGCATTTTATGATTTCAAAAAGTCGAAAAAACGTTATTGTTTTGTGGTTCATTAATTTAATAATTCAGAGACAGTGCATTCATTATAGCAAATAAAAGGGATGCGAAGTTCTAAACTAAGTATGTGAAAGCGGTACCATTTGTAACCCATGGAACTGTAGGGTAGCATTTCTGCAATAAACAGGAAAAGGCAACACCGGGAAAAGCCCCACAGCCCCCCTCCCCACCTCCAAAGCTAGGGAAAAGCGTCCTTGGGACGAGGTTGAGGAAAAGGGTGACCTGAGGAATTGGAACTCCTCAGGGTGGAGCCTTGTCCTAGAAAACTTTCAAGTGAGTACCCCCCGGTCCGGTCTGTTATTTTGTCACAAAAGAAGACTTCTACGTTGTCTTGTTTTTTTTTCGTTATTGATGATCCCATTTCTTAGTTCAAAAGGTACAAAGACTAACAAGATACAACTCCTGAAGAAAATCGACGGAATAGTGGTACTACCCAGCCCCACCCCGCCATTTGCCAAATTGTGGTTGGATAATGGTGCAATTAGGAAATCATCCTTGATTCGGGGGGATTTGCGAAACACTTATAGTTTTGCCTTTGCTGGTTTACATGCAGTAGCAGAAAGGAGGAAAAAAAAAAAAGAAACTCGATACTCTTGTAATTCGTTTAATTAGGAAAACAGATTCACAACAAGTCATTAATGTAAATATAAATGATACCACCAAAAGTTTCCAATTTTTCTGGTAACATGCCTGATCGATTCTTAGGGTTCATTATACTACTGAGAATAACTACTGCCAATACGAAATCATACAAAATTAAAACCACCATGAATCAACACGTAGGAGCAGTCTGCCCTGACTTTGTCTTGAACCGGGGACTGACTTGAGGGATCGAGTTGCAATTGAGATAGAACTTTTTTTAGTTATATAAAATGTGTATTGTGAGGTTAATTTTTGTGCACTTAATTCTAGGAATAGCTTCTTTTAGTGTATACATATACATGTTTATCTTTAAAGTCTAGTTTCTCTTAAAATGTGTTATGTAAACGGCTCACTGGAAGAGCATTTTTAATGAAGTAACTGAAAGCTTGATTGTTTTCGTCGTTGGCCTTATGGAAATTAACCGTTTCATTATCTGTCTACGCAATTACCTTTTTAAATATAGTTGTGGCTATTCGAATTTGTTGGTAATTCTAGGAAGAAGTTACATGTAGCTGATTCCTTGCGTTATGATAAAGCTCGGCAAATCGTTCGCTAGACCTAAAAGTAAACTGAAAGTACTTCCTATCGAGCAAGCCAGACCAGCTTAAAATACGAAAAATACCAAACCGGGTGAAATCTTTGATACTTAATACCTGGAATAATATATTAATGCACACACTTAATAATTGACTTTCCTGAAATCTTAGCAAAAAAATGTTTCTGTATAAGACGTATAAGTCGGCGCGAAGTGCTTTACTTAGGGCTCCTTCTTAGTGTAATACCCAACCTCCCCCTCCCTGGGCCTGAGAGAAGGATTTGTCAAAGTCTTAACAAATTGTTTGAACAATCGACGACCTCATATTTCCTTACTCCTCACTCACGCTTCTTAACATCATGTCCTTGACAAGCTTTGCATTGTCAAAGCAATATATAAGCTTCATACACGCATTTATTATATATCCAGGCATTGGCTCTTCCACGCCACTATAATTTCTTTTGTGAATCCCCCCTTTTGTAGGATCGTGAATAAAGCCCAGGTTCCCAATCCGGAAGCCGTGATCAATTGTGTCTTCATTCATGAAGGTTTGGACAATCCCAACATTTACTTTCAGCACCTCGGCTTTTTGCAAGTCTGGTATAAACTTTGAAATACCAGCCACAATGCGTTGACCTTTTAGATTCTTCTCTCTCTCAGGAAACTTGAAATACATCTGGGAAAATTCTGGTTCTAGCTCGCCAGATGAACTTGTCACTGCAATATTCGTCTCCGGCGCGTACGTCGTCATTCCAATTCTGTCACCTTTGTTAGAAAACATGCCGAACGGACCCATGCAGAAGAACATCGATGGCATGTCGGCAAGCTCTTCAGGTAGTCGCACTGTAGCTATTGCCTTGATGCGATTGCATCTTTTCCTATCAAAATTTAAAAATAAAATAAGAACTCTAATCAAACGAAACCAAACGTGCTTCACCGAGTTCAATATAGAAAATATCCAGGGGTGGACTTGTAGACAAAATAAGGACATTTGATAATGATGATGATGGTGATGGTGATGGTGATGATGATGATGATAAAACTGGGTTTCCCAAAATAGGTTTCCCAAAACTCTTTATTTTCTACATTGGATTCTAAGTGGCATGCGCGAGAGACGACAGTTTGTACAAGTGAATGATAAAACATCTGAGCTGGTTGACGTGCAATTCGGGGTACCATAGGGTTCGATTTTGGAGCCAGTCTTATTTAATTCATACGCAAACGGTCTTAACGATATCCACGACTGCACCGTTTGAGAATTGAATAGCGCCATGCGAACCCTTGTAGACCGGTCGAACAATTTTTTTTTTTTTATTCATGAGTGAATAAATTGGAACATCGTTTGTCCTAGATAAGTGCAAATGGAAAAGTGTTAGAAAGAGTCACCTTGCACTAATCAGTCCTTGCCATGTGGATCTAAGAAAACCTCAAATGAACTTTTCACGTGACTGACACCGTGTCATCGTGCTTTGCAGCTATATCAACAATCAAGAAGATCAGAAACATAGCGCCCAAAACTTTGAGGGAGCAATTGGTACGTTGAGGCACTCGTCTGGTACATTCGAAGCTTGATATTAACGACATTATATTGTATCCACTACCGCAATACCTTGAACAGCGGTTGAAGCAAAATTACAGCGAGTTCCAAGATACGCTGCAAGTTTTATTATCAACTGTTACACAAAAATGGCTGACGTTATTGGGTTAAGATGGCTCCCTGTAAAAGATTGAACCGAATTCCGTAAAGCCTTTTTTGATACCTACTGGCCGAGCTATTTAACTCTGGAGAGACGTCGGAATTTATATACGAACACGTGCGTCGCACGGAGACTATTATAAATAAACTAAATTAAAGGATGGACAAACGTACTTTGAAGAAAAGTGTGCGAGCAATGATTCCACACCCAGACGCAATCTAATTATAACTAAGTAATCGTCACGAGTGGGAACATGTATTACTTACCTCGCATTAGTAACCCCCAACATCTTGTTGAACTTGGTAATGTTGTACCACGATGCGTTCACAATGACATCTGTGGAGATCCTCACCATATTCCCTTGAAATGTGTTCAGTGCATCTACGACATATCCACTACGTTCACGGGCTACTGCGTGGAAAACTTTAGTACTCCTTCTAACTTTGACGCTATCTCTGTTTTGCTCTAGTTGATGGATGATATATTCTCTCAGTCTTCCCCAGTCTAACAATTCCTCAGCTGTCTCTATGCCCATTTCTATCTTTCTTATGTCCACATCTGCCTGAAATTCATGAGGCTCCAAAATCCGAAAAATGTCTTCTGGTGGACCAACAACTTCGTAACTCGCGTCTTCCTTTACCATCTTTGTGTATTCTTCTTTGATAGCTTCAAATGTTTCGAGAATATCTCTACAAGGCACTGTCGAGTCTCTCATAATGAAATACCTGCCTCGACGAAGTGGGTGAGATTGTTGTCGGCGTACCTCCTGCCTGAAATTTCCATAACTTCGGATGAAGTCTAAAGTGACATGTAGATAATATAGAGCTGTAGTCTTGTCAGAATAATGAAATCCTAAACCAAGACGGCCAGGGGTGGCATCACTTGTCTCTCTCATCAATTCGTGATTCTTTTCCAGCAAGTGAATGCTGAATTTCCCAGTTCGGGCCAATTCGAGTGCAGTGCAACAACCGCCCACACCTCCACCAATGATAACAACAGTTTGCCGTTTCCTTTCTAAATCGATCTGTGGCGCTTGAGAAGTTGTACTGCTGTAAGTGTCAGAACGCACTAGTATAGCCATATCAGTTGGAATTGTACGTGCTTCCCACTCAGGTTGTTTAGGTATTACTGAAAAGTAATCAAACAATCAAAGTTATCATTACAAACGAGGACTTATAAGCTGTAAAGAGACAATAGCCAGTAGCAAAGGTGTATGATGTTAGCTTGGTTTAAAAAAAATACACAGGCACTGTACTGGCCCACATCGAACTAGGATCTTCCAGTTTTTACCATTGGGACGCTCTGATCACTTAGCTAACTGATAATGTAGCCAGGTCGCAGTCTTTAAAAGAGTGGATGTCGGTAAATATCCACCTGAGGTCTGTATCACCATGATTTGTAATAAAGAACAGGATTTGTAATATCAACCGGATTTGTAACAAAAATAAACGTGATATGTAATTTCAACAGGATTTGCAATAAGAATCAACCTAATATGTAATAAAATAACTAACCGGATTTGTAACTAACTTTCAACAAGATTTGTAATAACATACTTACCCGGATTTGTAATCAAACGCTGCGAAAGGTGAGTCATTTATTTTTATACTGTCTTGAAAAGGGGTTTTGCGGACGCCCGGTGGCCCAGTCCTGATTTTCCACAGTTTTTTGTCCAGCGGTAAATCCACGCGCATACACAGATCTGCATCGAATTAGGGCGTGCACAATGGACGACGGTGAGTTTGAATTCGTTTACCATTTAATCATTTGAATCCTTGTTTCTGTTTGTTGCATGTTGTTCAGATAAAGACGTTTTCATTCTCTGTTCATTAGCCTGTTTACAGAAACCGACAGCACAATAGAGGACTTTCATTATCCAACGATGTAAGCTATTTTCAAACCATACTTTGAAAGCGAAAATATCATAAGTAATGAGATATGTGAACTGCGAATCTTTTTCTATACAGAGACATGTCGGTCTATTTACAGGAACCCCACCCCAAAAGGAGGGCAGAGTTTTTCAAACTGTGGTTTGAAAATAACTTACAACGTTTGAGAATGGACTTTCTCTCTATCGGGTTCTGTAAACAGACGAATAAACAGGGAATGACAACGTTTTTCGAAAAGGATTGAAATGATTATTAAAATGGTAAACGAATTCAAACTCACCGTCGTCCATTTTGCATGCAGATGCAGATCTGTGCATGCGCATGGATTTAGCGCTGAAAAAAAAAAACTATGGAAAATCAGGACTGGCCACCGGGCCTCCGGGCAGCCGGGCAGCTGGGCCTCTGGGCCGCGGGCCTGCGTTTAGCAAAACCCCTTGAAAAGCACTTCTCAAAGCTCTCTATTCTCCCGCTTATGGAAGGGTTTGGATATTAGGGATTCAAAAGGCCAATTTGAGAGCAGTTTAGGGGAGAGGGTGTGGGGTTATTAAATTCTACATATCTGCGTACACATATGACCTCTGACATTCAAACCCAAAAAGGAAGGCACTCGACTTCTGCGATTAGTGATTTAAAAAGGGACCGTAAGCATCGACAACGAAACGGACGACGACAACGCTTCGTAGCCGAGGCAGACTGGGTCAAGGGTTTTGTTTTTGGCGGGGAAAACGAAGTTTAAGCAGTGCAGCCGTCCCAGACAGAAGTCGACTTTTTCTTTGCGAATAAGTTTAATTTGTCTTTGTTACAGTATTGTTATGGCCTCCGCAATTTGCATCTCATAAGCTATGACGATGGTTAAATCGACGATGGCGAATTAATTGTTCTTTACGACATGTATTATTCGATTTTGGAGGCTTCTCTTAGTCGCGCAGCTTTTGTTTTTGTTTTGAAGTTAAAGAAGACGTAAATAGAAGAAAACGACGACTGAATATGATCCTCAAAAACTTTGGATCTTGTTTACTATGGTTAATGTCGACCGATATATCGGTCGACATAGCGGTCGATGTAGCGATCGACACTCGGTCGATAGTCGGTCGACAGTCCGTCGATACTCGGTCAGCACTCGGTCGACAGTCAGTCGATATAGCGGTCAATAGACGGTCGATAGTCGGTCGACACTCGGTCGAGACAAGGTCGATAGTCGTTCCAGATGTGTCTCGGCCGATATAGCTTTTCGTTCACTAGTTCTGAAGGTAATACAACGCAGCTATTAGTTTATGAAACAAAATGGACTGGTTTGTGATCTAGGGCCGGCACTAGTATCCGTAAGATACTGATTTTAAAAACGATTTTTTCGTGACACTCCGTCTGGCAGCCGGTAAAAAACTAGTCCGAGGGCCGCGAAACCAACCAACTTCAGGCTCTAAACTTACCCCACAATCGTATTGTCACATTTTGATGAATTCAGCGGGAAATTGGACAGTAGTTGACTATTCTGCCGTAAATTCGACCCTTCTCCGCCTTTTCAACAACTACTGAAGATTCTATGGTAATTTTCATACCGTCACTTTTTCGAGCAGGGTTTGGAACGTTCCTTACAACCCCAGGCCCCCCATATCAGGCCCTCCCATTCCAAGTCCTCCCATATCAACCCCCCATTCTAGGCCCCGACGTTATCGAGCTTGGTTTTTAACAGTCTGCTTATCGAGTGAAAATGGGAAAAGCAATAATGGCCAGCATTTAAGATGAATGAAAAAAGTTCGGATCACACCCATTCACCTTGTGTTGTTCCTTTATCTGTTTTTTTTTTTTTTTTTTTTTCCCTCGCACATCTATACTATAATATAATAATAATCCCCTTTTTGTTTTGCGGACGTTGGCGACCTCCAATTCCTGGTTGGCTGAGCATTTATCGATTATTTTTTTGGATGTTGTGGGAAATGCTTCCTTCCCTTATTCCCGCTTTCGCGCTTTTCACCCTCTCCCCCTCCCCCTCCCCTTCTTGTACCTGCCACGCAGGCTATTTACAGGTTGATGGTTCTATAATGAGCGAGGAGTTCTTCAAAGCGGCATATTATGGTATCCTTATATCAGAACAGCAAGTGATCCGTCTAAAAAAGGAATTTATTCCATGGTTTATTTACAGTCTTTTTTGCTTAATTATTTCCCCAAGCGGGCAGCACGTAAAAAAAACAATTCCTGATGTCAGTTTTAACAGAACAAAAATTAACAAAATTTCAAGAATTACCCGTCATCTGTAACACAATCTCTTCTACGATGACATTTGTCAATTATCCAGATCTAACTAACGAAATCTTAATCAGGGGCTCCCAACGCCGGTTATATCTTTTCCGAGAGTCGTTAAAAAGTTTCTATCGGTCGCGTAGTCCTATGGGGCGTCCTGAGTGTATTCGAAATTGCAAGATAAATCAGGTATTGCTGGTTTTCAGTGTCACGCCATTCAAAATAGATTAAAATCAAAATCAAAACCATTCGACAGATAAAGTCCAGAATCTTGGAAATGAAAGGAGGTAAATATACAAAGACCCTTGCCAAGATTTGGGTCGAAGGAATAATTCGTATACGAGATATCCGAAGAAATGTTTTACCCAAATTTATAGAGCTTTGTATGGAGACGCCATGCTGGAGCTCATCCGGATGAGCTCCAACATGGCGGACGGAAACCAACAGAAACATCTGTTACCGAGTTTTGCTACAAAAGCGTGAATTTATTATTCGAGAAACTCATAAACATTAAAGTAATACTTTTTCTAATACATGAATTGTTTAGATAGCAAAATTTCCTAAAATAAGTCATCTGCTTGGCCGTCATGTAAATGGCGCGTCACACAAAAGCTTAGAAATTCAAGCGTACTCTATCACAAAACCAAGAATACTTTTGAAGCGAAAATTTGTATGGAAATTAGTTTTCAGCTGCTCTAATGCATCGTGAAAGTAAAATCTCGGTACGATCGATAGTTTTTTAGTTTGCATTTTGGTGACGTCATGTGAAAACCAACAATTACACTGACTTTTCCTGGCAATGTGACGATGCATTTTACAGGACACGGACGTTGGTTTCCCCTGTTTTAGCGACAAATTTCAGACGTTCGACTCGTGTTTTAAAAATCAATGCCATTATCAATTCCATTCGTTACCGACAAAAAACATTGTCTAGCTAAAATTTTAAATGTTGTTTTGGTATAAATTGACAGAAAGGCATTTGTTCTAACCCTTTTTCCTTTTATGTGTTTGACCTGAGACTACCGTCAATGTCGCGTGAATTGAAATCTATTCTAATCGCAAACCCCTTGCTAACCTTGTTTTCCAAGATTCGTATTGTAAAAAAATTTTAGGAGGCTTGTTTTTTTTTCGCTTGAATCGTTTTGTCCTCATAGGAATGCAAGTAGCGGTTCAATCCCACAAAAAATGGGTATTTTTTCGTATCCTTTGTACTTGTAATAAATTTTCCTCGAATTTTTTGGCAAACAAACAAACTACACTTTGAGTCTTCGGGGGGTACTCCCTAAGATGGCTTATACTGGGACGCTTCTCCCGAAAGGGGTATCTTTTTCAGGCTTCAGATATATGAGAGGGTAGGGATCATCTCTTGTTGAAGTATATAAAAGGGTAGGAAAATATGTCATTTGGGCCAGTAAAAGGGGCCGAAAAGGGCTCACAGATGAATTACTGGCTTTAAAAAGTCGAGAAAACGTTCCATTTCTGTGATTGATTTATATTTACAGAACGGTAAAAGGGATGGAAAGTTCTAAACAAGGTATGTGAAAGGGCTACCATTTGAAGGTGTACGAAAAGGGAGTCTCCCGTATAAATATTTATTCAGCACCTCCTCCCCCCCCCCCCCCCGGGCCCGGGCTATGGGTTATGTTGCAAAAATAAATTATTCAGAGTGACTTGAAAACTGGTACTGCGAAAATATGTCTCGAAACGACGAAAAGCAATTACTCTTACTTTTGTTTCTTATTGCGAGCTCCAAAGACCTGAGGTCTCTTTCAATTGTGGATTGCAAAGGCAACAGCCGTTAAAAACATCGTATGACGATCCTATTAAGTATCTAATCATAACTATAACAAAATTGTCAAATCTGATTGGCTATCAACTGCCCTGATTTCAGCCTTAATTGGACAGTTTAATAGGACAGTACGCGTCATGCCTGAGTAATTGGACAGTACGCGCCATCACGCGCGCGCTTAAATGGCTTTTTTTTTTCACTGCTAGCAAAACAAAATTTTGAATTTCTTAATGTGTTTTGATTTAAAAAATAGCCTATTATATTACAAATTTTGTTAAAGTTATGATTAATTGGTAACAGAACTTCGTGTCGTCCAATTCGGTCTGTAATCATACTCGTGATTAAACAAATCGGACTCCCGCTACGCGGTCGTCCGATTTTGTTAATCACTCGTATGATTACAGACCGAATTGGACTCCACTCAGTCCTGTTACCATTACTACTCAGTTAGGGGATTTAAATAACCTTCAGCGAAAGCAAAGCGAAACGACGGTTAAAACTCATTGTCTTCATATCGCGGGAAAATAGGAGCTTCAGGACCTGAGAGGTCATAAAATTCGCAAAAAATTGGGTTACTTCCGATTGCTCCCAAATTTGGCCTACAGGAAGTTAATAGATTTGGCCAATAATGTCCTAGTTCCAGCCCCCGGGGAGTTTTGAGCTTCACGCAACGATTTTTCAAATTTTGGGAAAATGGCCGTGGACCGTGAGGTGTTTTTGTGACTTCTTTTGCGAAGAATGGAAGTTTGTATCGACGAATTTCAACCAAATACAAATCAAGCAAATTATTTTGAAGGATTCTGGAGGATTGAACAGAACAATGAATACCAGACGTGGCGCATGGCGCGTGGCTCGTCTGTAGTTAATATAATTAAGTGATGCTTACAAATTACGTAACATAACTGAACAGACGAGCCACGCGCCATGCGCCACGTCTGGTATTCATTGTTCTGTTCACCATCGCTGTATATTTTGATCGTAGTCAGTTGCTTTTAGCAGTTGCCTTATGATTGCTTTGAAAAAGGAGCATGAAAGTCCGAGTTGCAATAAAAGTTCGGATCACACCCTATTCATCTTGTGTTGTTCCTTTATTTGTTTTTTTTTTTTTTTCCTCGCACATCTATACTATAATATATTAGTATAATTACATCGATGACTATCGAAAATAGAGCGCTGTGATTGGCTAGGAGCTTCGCACTATCCCGCTATAATCACCGCGCGGTGATTATAGCATTGAAGGCTAGCAGTTTTCAAAATGGCAGCCAGATTTTTTTATGTTTCGGGGTCGGAAATTGATCAATAATTTTATTTTCTCGAATAATCATCAATGTAATTATACTAAAACAATTAGTCGCCTTCGGCGACTAATTGTTAAATAACAATATTGCCATTACCATGTACCTTGCGCCAACTACACGACTGACAAGCCACGCGAACGACTTCCTTGGCGCTTAAAGTATGCAGGAGAGAAACTTCTGCTCGCAGGGTATGAGTGGATTATTATTGTATTATTATATTACTTAGGAGTACAGTAACTTAGGTAATACCCTGCGAGCAGAAGTTTCTCTCCCGTATACTTTAAGCGCCAAGGAAGTCGTCGCGTGGCTTGTCAGTCGCTTAGAGTACTTAGGCCAGCTTTATCACTCTACTAAAGAGCTCCAGTCTAGTTTACCTGTTAATTTCTCTTACCCTAGCGGATGAGGACTTCACTCTTGCTAGTACCCCGTTGTGTATGTAAAAGTTGTACGTGCTTCGGTGCTATAAAGGGCATTGACAGGATTAAAATCCCCTGCCTGCGCCAGGAAGAGGCCCTAACTATTTTCGACTTATTTGTGGAAAAACGTTTTAAGTTCGTTTGAACCTTGTGACCTAAGAAAAATTTACTTTCTTTTTGCGACAAGCTCGGCTATTAAGGTCAGTGAGGAACGTGAGGTGGAAATCTTTTGATTGTTAGGCCGATAGGAACAAAACAGAATCACAAAACTCAAAACAGAATCAGCGCTCAGGCGTCAAGTGCGGCGTCTAATAGATTCGAATCGGTTAACTTGGTTTGGATGTAATATTTATCTTGGTGTGACCAAGAATATTAGACAGTTTTTTATCTGCGTTGATACGTCAAGGAAAGGAGTGTAAAGGGATCTGTAAGCCAGTTACAAATTCGCTATGATTAATATGAGCCGCGGTTTACACACCGCTCCTGCCGAAGGTTTCCCAAGGGGTAATTGGCTTGGGTTAGGATCAGCTTACACCACAAATAACTACCCGAGGTCAACTATTGACCGGGCAGCTTTGTCATTAAGCTTCGCAGTTCAATGTTTTCCCAGTTTTAGCGTTTACTGTTCTTTACTTCTTTGACTGCTCAGACGATTCGGCATGAGAAATGCTGGTCAGACTACAAGAACGCGAAGCCATTACCATGTACCTTGCGTCAACTACACGACTGACAAGCCACGCGAACGACTTCCTTGGCGCTTAAAGTATGCAGGAGAGAAAGTTCTGCTCGCAGGGTATTACCAAGTTTCGGGAAGGGCTTTATTATTGAGATTTTGAGGGAATTATTATTATATTATAGTATAGGTTTGCGAGGAAAAAAAAAACAAATAAAGGAACAACACAAGGTGAATAGGACGTGATCCGAACTTTTTTATTCATCTTAAATGCTGGCCATTATTGCTTTTCCCATTTTCACTCGATAAACAGACTGTTAAAAACCATAAGGATTAGCACCATAATTGTCAAGCAAACCCACGCTTAATAGGAAATTAGTTAAGATTAATGCCCACGAATCTATGTTAAACGTCAGCAAAGAACTTAGACCCCATTCGATTATATGCAACGTTTTTGTAAAATTTAGTCAGATTGAGATCGATCGTAGAACGGAACGTGTAATGTTGAATTGTGAAGAATAAAGTCAGATTGGTACGAAAGTATACAGTCCTCGGTTGTTAAACCAGCGTGTGCGGAATCTCTTCCTATCGCAAGTGGGAAATTCTGCGAAAACCTTCAGCTGAACCTTGCTACACACTCTCTCTCTCTTTGACCGGAATAAAGAGGCTCGGACCAAAACAAACAAAACGAGTGAATGATTCAACGGCTAGCTTATCACTAACAGAACGATAGACGATTAGAGAAATTCGCCGACCATCAAATTCTCTGCTGACTTATTCCTTGCTCACAGATGTCCTTCAGCTACGAAGTTAAAATAAGACTAGAATGAGCGAGCGTGAATTGATTTCTAAGGCTTACTTTCCGGCAAATGAAAAAGAAATAAATGTAAAACGTAAAATAGAAATGGCGAAAAATTAAACTTCTAATTAAATCTTTTCTTATGCTCGAAATGACTGAAAATGTTTTGATCAAAGCTGTGTAAATCGAACCGAAACTGTGCATGGAACCTTGCGTTTATTTCCTGTATTTATCTCACCTATTGTATGGAATATGTGTGAACATATGCATCTTCATTATGAATCGGTCTATTTCAAAGAGCTACACAAGGAGCAAGAATGCTATATACAGCGCGGGGGCAGCTGTAGTGTCAACTATCACTATTTTTTTTATATCAATTTGTTTTCTTCAATGCTCTTCCCGCCTGTCTGGGTGTGAGCAATTTTGCTTCGCTGGAAGATTGCACACGCTCATATTGGATCATTGGTTACACATCGTTACGTTTTTGCTCTTTGCCACGCATACGGCATTCATATAACCGTAAGACAACTAAAATACCTGATTAACATTAAATATAATCTTCGAAGGAGAAAACAAGATACAGAAAGATCGTTGTCAGAAGTCAACTTTGACCAAGGACAATCGGCGCTAAAACAAAGGCAAAAAAATAAAGAGAGACTATTGCTTTTCGTTACATATACAACATATCACCCAGCGGTACAAGATCTTAAAAATACATTGATGGCTAACTAGCTAGAGTCTTATAGAAAATCAGCCTTTGCTGAAAACAATTTTTAAAAGACCTCCGATCATATCCTACAAAAGAGGTAAAACTCTGAAAGACATGCTTGTAAGAGCAAAAATGTAAGTCGAAGACATTTGATAATGCGATGCAACCACAAAAACTACATTGGGAGCCCGTGCAAGTCTGTCTTTGATTTCTTTTCTATGTTGACGTTTGCGATTCTGTTTTGAGTTTCGTGACTTTGTTTTGGGTTTTGCGATTCTGTTTTAGGGTTTTGTAATTCTGTTTTGAGTTTTGAGATTCTGTTTTGGGTTTCATGTGATTCTGTTTTCCGAAGTACATACTTTAGCTGTTTTACATCTTTTACGGCATTCGGTGTCATCTAGACAAACGGCTCAAGTGTCGGTGAGTATTCTTCAAAATGTCTTTATTTCGTAGCTAAAGAAACAAAATTAATGAAAAAAGAACAATCTTTGACCTACCTCACATTCTGACAACAGGCCCGAAGACTACAACAAAAGGCGATGGCTTGTCTCACATCAGCACTCACGCAGGTCCACCCTTGCGTGCAGAGGTTTCTCTCTTGCATATATAGCTTTATATAGTGTTTACGAAGGTCAGGTCATGCCGCGAAGGCAGAAGTTAACTTTAATGCATCTGTAGTTTGTGTAATCAGTTTGCAAATGTATTGGATTTACCGATTTATCGCTAAGACTAGGAGTAATCGGAGCTTAGGAGAGTGCGTTCGATATGTTTGTTAGGCGTAGAGGTAGCGGTTGAAGGGGAAGGGTGGTTGCGATAAACTATGATTATGGCATATTTTGAACGTAAGGGTTGCGTACAGCGAAACCTCTAACGAGGGGGACATTGGGGGGGGGGGGGGGGGGGGGCACCCAATACCGCAATACTGTAAGAAAAAAATGGCAAATACCGAAATCCCGCGTAGAAAATCGTCCAAATACCGAGACCGCATGTTTTAATCATATTTATAATCGGTTCCGCATATTTATGGTTGCTTCCATCTAGCGCGTTTTTATCAGTCAGGCATTTATGCACCTGATGTCTATATTTTTTTTTTTTAATATTTTGGTAGTTCGCAAATACTTTGATAATATAGCAGCGTTTTTGTAAAATTTAGTTAGATTGAAATCGATCGTAGAACGGAACGTGTAATGTTGAATTGTGAAGAATAAAGTCAGATTTGTACGAACGTATACAGTCCTCGATTGTTAAACCAGCGTGTGCGGAATCTCTTCCTATCGCAAGTGGGAAATTCTGCGAAATGTCGACCCAACAGCTAATTAACTTCAATAAAAATAACTCTTGAAAGCGCGAAAACAACAACAACAAAAAAACGACCAAAACCCTTTCCACGCACGTTTAGTGCGAGTTTTGATAAGTGAGTCTAGTCTAGCACGTCAGTCAACTATCTTGACTGTCTCACATGCCAGGCCGGTAAGAGGCAAACTTACCCAATTTTCTCCATTAACTTTACAACGCTTTTTTCAGATTCTCGAAACCCGACATCTAAACTTATTCTTGTTGCGATAATTTTCGCCTCCTTCGCCTTCTTCATAAAAAAAAAAAAAAAAAAAAAAAAATGCCACACAGTCAATGATGACCACGCCGTCTTCAACCTCAGCTCAGCGACCTCAGCCATCGTGAAAAAACGTGCATGTGTAAGACTTCGAATTACCAGCACACGTACACAGATCGAAAAGCCTGGTAAGGTAACTTGAGACGACTCACTGTAGTTGGAGAGGGGAAAATGAAGAGCGACGCTTGTACGCGTCAGAAAAATATAGTAAAACTCACCTTACATACCATGACTTCTCATGTCTTTCATATTTCCAAACGTTTTAGGAAGTACAGTCAAATCCCGTTAATACGGATACTTAAGGGCCAAAGAAACTGTTCGTCGGTATCAACGGGGTTTACGTATTAAGCAAGTCATGTTATTATCAGTAAAACCCAAAAACTCCTTTAATTAGAACAAAATATGTAATGAATAAATAAAAGAAGACAAACATCGTCAAATTAAACTTGTCTAACCTTCACAAAGCCGTTATTTCGGGGACTAAATCAACGAAAACCTCAACTGAAAATTGCTTCAGCTCATCTACATTAACACCCGGATTAACGTCAATGTGAGAATTGCTTTTTCTTCGAATTCGATTTACAAACCTGTTTTATACTGAATTTGGTAAACTCGACAATTTTATATGGAAAAATGGCCAATAAATTTCAAACTATTTGGTAATAAAAGTAAAACGGCCATTAATCAAAAGCGTGCGTTCTGTGCGTACTGGCCCGTGTGATGCCCAAACTGATGTCCACAAATTATCACCTTATTACTGTCGCCGTAGGAAACATAGACATGCTGTTAGCCTGCGAAGCAAGCGTTACTTGCGTCATTTTTCGCGCGGTCTTTGACTCTCGTTCCTCGTTCTTTGCCGGCTCCTAAATCGCACGGAAGCGCTTGCTACGCAGGCTAACATGCTGTCAACTGAAGGTTTTTTACCTTCAGAAAGGAAGCACAAACTTCATAAAGAAGTGTCCGCATTAGCAAGATTGCCTTTTTATGAGAATCTGTTGATTGGGCAAGAAACAAGTGTCCGTTGTGGGGTCTGCATTAACGGGTGTCCGAATTAAGCGGCGGGTTGATCCAGATTCGAATTAAAACTGAATCATCACTGAATACAAACATTAATGACAAACTCATACAGAGTTACATTCACTTTGCTTTATGCTTACGGCAAAAGTTTACTTGAGACGCTCAAGGGGTCGCCCAGCAACACTATTTATTGACCAACTGGAGAGTTACAGTGGTCTTTCGAGACAGGATATAATCTTGCATCTGTCATGGCCAACAGAATGCACAGTAATTTTCAAGGCGATATAACTGATAACTCCTCTAGTGGCGTTAATTTAACTCCTTACAGTGGAGTTATTTTTTGGGGGAGTTATTTTAACTCCGAAACTTTGCTACAAAGCAAAGGATTGTACTAAAAATGTTTGGGGCGTACCTGCCCTTAAAATTTCTCCAGAGGCTTGCTTTAGATTTTCCATATAGCTGTCTGTAATTTTTCCCGGGACTCTTCCAGACAACTGTATAGAAAATTTAAAAAAGTGGTTCTAGGTCTTTTAGCGCATGTAACGCTCTCAATTTTTTTATCAGTAGAATCCTTGGGAGTGAAGCTTTTGTTTGAAACTAACATTTTCTTTTTCAGAACATCCGTTCTACGGAAATTATTCGGCATAAGATTCTCATACAAACACGGTAATTTCTCACACGTTTGCCTACTTTGTAAAGATGGCGTCGAAAACCGTGACAAGGTCTATTGCTCTTGACACAATAATAAAGCTATTAATAGCTCTTATAAATATTGCAGCAAATTTGGCCCTAAAATGACGTTCTTATGGAAGAACGTCACTTTTCTGGATCTTGAACAATGTTTATTCAAGTTTGTTCGGTTTGTAATCCATGTTAATCCTCTTGCCCCTAAACAGCCTTTAATCCTAGCTTGTTTTATGCCTGATCTATTTATTTAATCTACTGCGTTGTGTAAAATCTAGGGATCCGGTTTGCTGAAGGCAATGTGTGTATAACCAAACAAGCTGAAAAACAAATATAATATAAACAAACAAACCATACCATACCAAACCGATAAGTCCAAGGGCTACTCTACAAAGCTTATTCGGTTGCCCCTTTCCCTCTCTTTCTAGAGTAACTTTATAAAAGTTACTACGTAAATCGAAGTGTTTTTGTTGCTAAAGAAGTAAAGTAAGTTATAAAATTCGGTGTGCCCTTTATAGGGCACTAAACGACTTTTTTTCCCGTAAGATAACTGTTAGAAGGAGCAAATATTGCCCAGAAATTTCTGAAGCTCGAGAAAGGCTGAAACTAAAAGTTTTTGGATAACCGCTTCTATTCCTCATAAAGATATTCGGAGTTTTTCTACTAAACTTACTTAGTACGATTTTCGGTTGTGGTTTTCACATTCCGTTAGCGAACATTGTGAAGAAATGAGGTCCTGAAATTTTGGTATTAGAGAAAACGTACCTTTGGACTTGTTCTTTTCCCAGGGTAGCTAATAGTTTCGGATGAGAAAAAAGCTACCAAAGAGACGGACAAAGTCCCCCGAAGACACCCGAACAGATAAACAGATTTATCCAAACAGGCTTCTAAAACATAGAGCAAAAACCATTTGAGATACTTCCGACGCATTTCAAAACATTCAGTCGTGAAGTGCCCCAATAAAAAAAATATATATATATTAATAATAATAATAAAAAAGTTGTGATCTTCTTGAGACATACAAATTGGACAAATGAGATAAATTATGACGTCTTTTAATATCTTGAATCCCTATGCAAATATTCAGCTACAGAATGATAGACTGGAGTATTTTGATCAGTACAGTCATCATGCATATCCGACCGACCACAAATAGGATTTCGTCAAACATTGCCGATGACCAACTCGTGTTATTTTCAGCTCTCCATTTTGTGGCAAGCGCCCTGCGTACTGCTAGTAAGGTTTAGTAATATCAAGAGCCACAATGATCTATTGGTAATATTTATTTAATATTTATTCAGTTTTTATCTGACGAATACGAAGTTAAAAAACAAAAGAAATAAGAAAACACAGAAAGTAAGACCGCACTTCAACCAGTTCGACCTAAGGTATTATTTAACAATTATTCCTTGAGCCCGAATGGGCTCTGATTCAATAGCCCATGCCAGGCCGAAGGCCGAATGGGCTATTGACTCAGAGGCCATGAGTCAAGAGTAAAATCCAACTAGTTAGTAAAGTCCAACTAGCTGGTCAAGAATAAAAAACTTTAGCTAGTTAAAGTTAGACTTCAATCCTTTTTTGCCACCAAAAAGCCCGCGCTTTTCGCTACTAGTGGGCTATAACATATAGCCTAGTAGTAGCTCAACCAATCAGACTGCAGCATTAATGATAGACCACTACGGCAGTTGGATTTTACTAAAAACATATATCCCTGTTGGTGTGAAATGGGTGGATCGCATGCATACAGCCGTAGGAACTTAAGCAACTAAGACGTTTTTTAATGACGCACGTCAACCGGAAATGGACTCTTTGCATTCTTAAGCAGCTGTTGTGCCCAAATGTTCAGGTGATTGTCTCTGTGCGAGTAAAGAGACTTGAAGATATACATTTAGTAGCGTCAAGGCATATTGAGAGCAAAAATGCCTCACTTCCGGTTGACGTTCGTCGCTCAAAAACGTCTTTGCTTAAGTTCCCTAAGTGTGTACGTTCGTAAAAACAGGATTTGTCCTTATTTCTGAGCGTGTTCAGCTCAGTGATAGCGAGGAACCTCCACCGGGAGGCTTACAAACACGAGTAGAGGATCGACCAGGCACATCATCGTCGTCTTGCTTACCTGTTGAGAATAAAATATAACAAACAAACAGACAAACAAAGATTCAATAAAACGTGTTAAGATAAATTTAAGAAGCTCATACGCTACTCTGATCGAATGCAGACTGGTAACTTTTATCATAAATTAAATGTAACGGGAATATAAATTAGCAGATGAGTGTTCATATGAAACTGCACATTTCAATATGTTTACTTCGCTTCTAATGTTGTGGATACGACTGCGTATATTGGGATCTTTCCCGAAGAGGGAGTATACAGAATGCAATAGACGCTATAGCAGTATTGTGTTTTTTGACCAACTACAAAAACACACACCTCTGAATTATTACGCAAAGAAATACGAGGCTTTTGACTCAATTAACAGAGGCCCGTTGAAATAAGGGTACTAGAAGCTAAGAACAAGCTCGCAGGCCATCTCAGAAATGGTTTCCTGCAAAGTGTTCCTCACTCACCAGAGAGCTCGAAGCCAGACTTGTGAAGGTCCCTCGAGGCACCAGTTTTCCTCTGTTCTTGGTTTTTTTGTTTGCGCTGTGACGGGGACACAACAGGTGGGGGCTCAGACGACTCAATATGGATAACAGGTCCAGTGTATGGTTCTCTTTCCACTTTGACAAGTTTACGAGTCTAAAATGAACATAACCATCACTTGAGTCAACCATTTACTGCCTTTGAAAATTGGCGTAGCATTCACGTAGGTTTCACTAGCGATCAGTATGCACTCATAAGCGGAAGCATGATGTTGATAAGCGCAATGACTAAAATGTTTCCTCTCATCGTGCTTTCGCTAAGGCTTCCCATTACGCTTTCCTCAAACGTCCCTCGCTCGATGAAAATTTGCGCGCAAAGAAAGGCGGGAAGGTGGAAACCCTCCGAATGTCCCATGCGCTTCGTCACCAGTCGCTCGCGTGTCACTCGTGTGTAGCTCGCGTTTCGCGCTCTCCTTAATGCGAAAAAAGGAAGCGCATGATGATGAGGAGGTACAACTCCTCAAAGCCCCCCTAACAGATCCACTTTGGTCGATCGTCTGGCAAGCCGCTCTCTTGTCTCATCTAAACCAAATTGAGATTGGGCTGCCTGTGATCTTACCTCATCCCGTTTTATGATCCGGCCATACATGTATGAAGAGTATGGTGGGTTGGGAATAAACCGACCAGAACCGCGAACCACATTGAGCTGTGATAAATAAAAAACATGCAATGAATGGAGAGAATAAATGATTACTTGACAGCGTTACAAAAAAGTTTCCGATTTAATCTGAAATAAGGAATTCTATCCTAAAACTCAGTAAATACCGTCGATTACTTAGATTCAAGCGATAAACTTGGGGGTACTTACCATGTACATGGGGAAACCAGATATTCCGGTTGGAAAATAATATATTTAAGGCTGTAGTGACCGTTCAGGAAGCTTCAGAAAATATGGGATGTAAATTGATAAGGTGCAATTTTTTTACTTTTTTAGTCTGTTCTGATGATTTAGATATACTTTTTTTAGTGGTGGGTTGTTCTCCAACCACGCCAAATTTTAACGTTTTACGTTTTTGCACAAGATTCCCACCCAGGTGGTTTCAGTGAAATGGTAAGAACCCCAGAAATGAGGAACGCTCGCGTTTTTCAACTTTTGGAAGAATATCCCTTAAAGATTTTCAACTCAATCTTAAAATTTCTTTGAAACAAAATTTACCAGGCACTCAGATGTGTTGAAAATGACAAAACCAGAGCGAGCAGCTAACTAAACGTGAAAACTTCGAATAATAACATATCAAACAACGTAACACAGAAGGCACGTCTTATTTCAGGAGAGCTAAGCTGCAAATATTCCAGAGTCAAAGAAGTCAAATGGTAGCGATAAAGAAAATTATTAATTAGCACGACGACAATAAAAACAATGAAATGAAGGTAAAAACGACAGCTATTTTCAAACCAACTATTGCCCCGAAATTTTCAAACAGATTTTGGGAACCCCTTTCTAGAAAAAAGGCCCTTTATTAATTATAGGAAGAAAAATGATTGAACTAACCTCACCACGTTCGTAAACTACTTTTCCTTGACAGATTGTTACATCAGCTGCTCCGTGGCATTCCATTCCTTCAAAGATGTTAAAATCCACCGCCTGCCAAAAGAAAAAGTTGTACGATTAAATGCTATCAAAGGGAGACAGATGGATCCGAGGAAGACGGCAAAAACGTCTTCCTCATCACGATGATTCCAACTTACTTCCTTTGTCAAATATAGGCGAAATCGTTGGGAGTTGAATTCCTAACAACCATATCCAAGTTGAGAAAGAGAAAGAAAATTTCGCAGTGACCTGTTTACGATTTCCAAGGCTCTTTCACGTTGTAAAAACATGCCGCAGTGACATGTACAAAATGTAATGTACAAAAAAGTGTCCAGCACGGGCCACCAAGATTTCTAGCACAACACAGCGTTTGCAACATTGTCGCGAAATGACGATCTTGTTCCCTTTTGTTGCCTTCGCCGTCGTCGGATGTTAAGCTGTGTTCACACTATACCGAACAGCTTTCGTGCCGACACGAAAATCTATCCAGTATAGTAGCGATATGCGACTCTCCACTTGAGATATTGGTGCGGCACAGATTCTCTCCGTTACAGAAATCGCTCCGAAATCATCGTTCTTAGGTGTGAAGAGAAGCCCTACCTGGTATGGCTTTCGTGCCGGCGCAAGAGCTATCCGGTGTAGTGTGAACATGGCATTAAGGTCCTTAGTGTCCAAGATGTCGGACAGAATTGTCTGTATAATATTATAATGATGTGGTTTTAACACAGTTCCCGATGCAGGACCACTTGTTCATTTTTACAAATTTACATGTTTCATATCTTACTTGGTGATGAGTTTTGGCAGATATCACACGGGTGGCTTCAGGATCCCACACAACCACATCAGCATCAGAGCCAGGGGCAATACGACCCTGAAAACATACATTCATGTACCCGATATCAAATATACATTTCAAAATTTTTGAGAAACACTCGCTCGGAACCTCACGCTCTAAAAAACGAAGTGAAGCAAACCACGAATAAAAAAAATCCTATTGACTCCGATGAGGCTTGAATTCGGGACCTCTGTAATAGATCTACCGGAGCGCTCTATCGATTGAGCTATGAAGCCCCGTGTGAACGGACGCAACACTGTTGGTTAACAACTCCCAAAATTGTTAACTGTTATGTTGCGTCTGTCTGCACACCCTGTTGCATGTGACAACCATGCTGGGAGTTGTTGCGTCCGATAGCACGCAGCTTGACGCAAACTGGGAACAAGGTGCCAGAATTCAGGTATTTGGTCGCTGCAATGGAGATCAACAGTGTGAATTAGGTGTACAAGCTGCGTAACACTCGTTGAAGCGATATGAAACGTAAATTGTGTAATTTTTTTGTGAGTGCTAAAGAAACGAGAAACTATACAATTTCCTTCTGAACACGATAATTATGAGAACATAAGTAATCATCATGTCCCGAGTGCCGATGAAGAAAAAACTGAGTCCCCGACAGGTGTGTCACAACCCTGTAGAATGTATTTAGTTATTGTTACAGTAACTACTCAGCTCGATTAGTTTCTTGCTATTCTGAGTAGTTTTTTGCCTGCTCTATTTTAATTTATTCTGGTTTTTTTTGTAAACATTTTTTAAGTTGGCAAATAAAATTGCTGTACATGTCGTTGTTGTTGTGGAATAAAACCTACGTAACGTACAGGGTGTATGACCTTCCGCACACCGCTCCGAGATGCTCTAATCATTGAGCAACGAAGGACTCGTGGCAAGCTAGGCCATATACAAGGTTCATGTATGGCATGCGTCCTGCGTACTGATTGCTAAGATCAGCAATGTCGAAATCGTCATGTATGTGATAAATAAAGAATGTTGGCAAATTCAGTTTAAGCTCGGTGAAGAAATGAGAAAAGGTGTAATCATCATGACACGCGGTCGGGACAAAGACATGATGATTACATCTACAAGGGACACTAGCCCAAGCTTTCTTCAGTATTAGTGGGATCATCTTAGAACTATGTAATACTGAAGAAAGCTTAAAAAGGGCTTACAGTGCCGGAGAAGAATATGGCTAAGCTTCAAGCTCAGAATTTAGAAGTCGTACAAGCTTACGACCGGAAGTAGTGTTTTTTATTATTATCTTTGAGTATACGGGGTGTAGAAAAAGCGTGAATCGGGTATGAGCTCTTAGAATGATAGCGGTGGCTCACGAAAATGGTTTATACAATTAATTTGGGGGAAAGGCTCGAATACGTAAAGATGGGTGAAAATGCGAGAGTTCAGTTGGTAACAAGAATAAGTTGTCTAAGTCTAGTGTAATAAGAAAAGTTGTAAGATAGTCATACTGTTAGTGTTTTATACCACTGCAATTTACCTTTTGAGGATAGATATTGAAAATTTTGGCCGCGGTAGTGCTAGTTATTGCAACAAAACGGCAGGGATCCATCTTTCCTGATGCCTACAACAAAAGAGAAGGAAATTCTGTGCATTAAAGAGAATAAGACGTTCCACCCTTATCACCACAGGCAAACGACAAGATAAACTCATTCCGTGACTACAAATTTAAAGTCAACGTTCTGGCAGGCTATCAAGGGCGGGGTTTAACGCGCCAAAGCTACGAGCGAAACAAACATACACGAGACCCTGGTGGAAGGCTCAACAGAACTCGAATAATGTGAGGCAAATATATGTATTTAATAACGTAGATCAAGAGATGATAAAGTTGTATAGATAAAAACGTTTCTTCGCCTTGTAGCAAGGAGCGCGTACATTAAACACCAAATTGAAAAAATCATAGAGCAGAACAAGAAGAAAGAAGTGTCAACGGTGGTTTACATTTGACTTCATGAAGAGACAGTTAGCATTAATATGTTCTCTAGAATGAGTGGAGGATCAACTGGAATTTCATTTCTCACTTTATAAAACAACTTCTCCGTCTTAAACATTTACTATTTTTTTATTAAGATCAGTGCAAAACTCACCACGCCTTTTTCCCAAATGACAGACATTCTATCTTCAACACCTGGGTCAAGACAAAAAAAGAGAAAAAAACGTATTTTAATCACTTTTTGTAAGCAATTATAGCAGGGATTTGAACATATCCCTCTGTTAATTTCCGCCCTTACTATAAGGCAGTCCTGCAGCCAGGAACTTCTTTAAAGGTCTTTTCAGTGTTGACCAGAATCAATAATACTGCCTTTGCTTTGGCCATAAAATACACAAATGACATCTCTTAATGCGAGTGGTTTGCGTATGATGAAATTATATCGATAGCTAATCAATGCCATCAATGACTAAACATTTTGTGGCCCATCGTGTACTCGTCCTGGAATACTCATTGATAATCATCAATAATTTAATGATCTGATAACCTAAAATTAAGTAATATCTAATAATTAGATATTGATTTCAACGATTAATTATGTCCAGCATGCACACCTGTCGTTAGGCTCGATTTCCGAGGGAGGAGCGCGGGCTCATTCTGCGAACAGCGGCTGGTAATCGTGCATTTAAAAGGCATGATCCGTCCTTAACTAAGCCCAACCACAGTTTTGTACTTTCTAGCCTAAATAGTGACTCAGCCGGGCATAGACAAAATATTCACACCGCGGCCCCCTGCAATTGAACGAACAGTAAGTAGAAGATTTGAGGATACTTTACCATTAACCCCGTTTGGAATCTTCCGGAAATCATTTTTTCCAAGCGCCTTTTGATCTGCAGAAAACGTACAATTGTCTGTTCCAGTTAGCTGTAGGTCGTCACTATAAATGCAACGAAAAAACGATCCCTTAAACGACAAGCAAACTATACAGTACACTTCAACAGTATTAGTGATGAACTCAGTTTTATACAAAAGTAAAAAAAGTGCAGGTGTAACAACACAATTCATTAGCCCAGCTTTAAAATCAAAGGCTCATGGATGAATTGAATTAGTGTAGAAAAGACAGTTCAGTAATCAAAGAAAAACATATAAATCTTTTTGAACGGTTCATTGTGTACGGACTTGCCAAAATACAGTGTGGCTCGAAGTATCCGATTGCATGTGCACCTGAATATTCAAGAAACTTGTTATCTACTTATAAAGCAAAGATCACTTTTAAAAGCAATTATTAACGCTTTTTAGTTGTAAAATAATTTCCTTTCTCATGTGACTGTCAAACACTTTCCGAACGACAGTGCACTTTCTTGTAAAATAGCCAAGTTTTACATAAGCACGAGTTTTCTTTAAACCGTGGTTTTAAACAATTATTTTAATGAACCTCGAAGGTTTCCTAAAAGTGCGATGCTTTTAAATAAATGTTTCCATATGATAAGTACGTAACGGGTTTTTTTTTTTTAAGTACGTAACGGTTAGTATATGTAGTACGAGCTATATTAAATACAGAATACAGGCGTTTATGGCTAAATTGAACTGCTTTAGAACGCACTTTTGATAAACACGACCCAAAAACTATTTTAATAAAAAGGATTAAGCTCAAAGCAGTACATGCTCTGACCTAGCCAAGTAATTTCAGAACGCAATCGAAGTATCCGATTGCCTTTCTCCATCTGAATGTTTTAGAGACTTGTTTATACCAGCGCAGCATTTCTTGTAGACAAAACATTAATAGCACTGCTAAATGGAATCACCCAACAAACAAAAGCCCACTTTAAGGCAAAGATCACCTAAGAATTCAAGCAAAATAGCGTAACGCTTGTTGGTTCTAAACCCTGTCAGGCTGACCTGTGCTTCTAGTTGACACAACATTAATTCATTCCCTGTTTGCATACGGAGACATATGGTCGAATGGACTCGTCCAAATAACTGAATAAACTACAATAGATACTTCTCAATGTAGCTTTAACAATACGAGGAACGATTTTTACAGTGATTAAAAAGGCTGTTTGGCTTATTCGCTTTTAATTTCGCTGAACGAAATCCCATCGTCAGGCTGCAATAGCTCTTTCACACTCCTGTTGATCGCATCTTCTCCATATCAAGTGTAATATCGGGAACAAATGTGCACAATTCGTCCAAATAATACAACAATGCTCCACGCTCAATTATTTCAATGTCCTTTTAACAATTCTAAGTCCATTTCTTGCGGATGATATTATCAGTGTTCTTAATAGAATATTTCCATTTAAACAAAACCCATCTCTATAATTGATGTGTCAGGAAAAAAATTCGCCTTACTAGTACCATCTAGAATATTCCAAACATATGCGTAAAAGGCACTTGAAACAAAAGTAATACTAAGTAGGGGAGGTAAGAGTAAAGTGTTTAATCTGACTTTAATGAATAAATTAATAAAAATCGAGTGAGTGAGTGAGTGATCGAGTGCCATTCGAGTGCCTCCAAAAGCCCATGGGATGACTACGTCATCCATGAGCTAAAAACAAACAAAATAGTACACCATTTTCACTGTCAGAACAACCACATACCACCTTCGCGAAACTAAGTTATGGGAAGCGAAATTTTTCAAAGGCAAAGGGTCGTAAGACAGAGAACAGAGAGAGGGATACGCATCGCCGAAGGGGAGGGTCAAAAATTATAACCCGTCTAAGAACGACGTTATTTGGCAAAAGAGACTGAAATCACGGTATAGCTGGCCTAAATAGGCAATAGGACTCCCCGAGACTTCCACACGATTGTCTGCAAGCCCTGGGTCGGGTTGCAAAAAACATTTTAAGATTAAGGGAACTCGTAACTATTATTTAAAAACAACAGGTTATTGTTCCAGAACAAAAGCTAAGAGCTCTCTTATCTTAAGAGGGTTTTATGCAACCTGGCCAAGATGTCCCTCACAGGCAAGCGAGGAGAACTTACTTAAAGGAGCTGTGTCACGAAATTAATCAATTTTCAAACAATTGGAGCTGCCACAAAATTAAGTGAAACATAAATAACAAATAAATAAATAAATAAATAACCACTTACATGTAAAACATAAACAGAAGGCATAAATAACGCAGCAAATACAAAAGGAGGCACGGATGGTCAACCTTCAAGGATATTACAACGGAATAAAAATTGTGGTTTTTGAAAACTTAGTAGCCTAACAGTGTTTTTTTTTTTCAAATTTATTTTTTTGTCTGTAACGTTTAATTTAATGCTTGGCCCAAGTTGGGCGACATAATTATTCAGTTTGACATGAAGCAGTGATTTTGTAATTTGCCAGTGATTTCGTCGCCAAAGTTAAGTTCCATTCTGAAAAAGGATGTGTAATTAGCAATAACTATTATTAGAAAAATGAAGTAGACAGTCGTGACACAACCCTTTAAAAATCATATATTTAAGTTTCATTTCCAAGTTTGTGGTCGGGAATCCTTACGCGATATAAGACGAGATTGCTGTGCTGATTGAAAACGGGACTTTGAGCGAGATGCTCAATGATCGAGTTTGTTAATAATTTAAGAGGGGTCTCTGATGAGTCGGTTGACGAAAGACGGGTTGTCAGACTGCTTGAAGCCAAGATTCAAACGTTTTTCACACGTTTTGTCACGAATTGGACAAAAGGAAATATAACAAAATAAAAGCCAATAACAAAAGCACTCACTTGGCTAGAAGATCCATAAGGAACCCAGGGGTGGTCGGGTCAGGTCTGAGTGGTGGACCCATGACATGACCTGAAAAAGTGAAAAACAAATAATTACAAAACATATTACTACGAATTAATATTTTACCAAAATACATGTAATAATAGAGTTCTGAGGTACATTGTAGTCTTCAATAGTCCCTTTGCAGCTTGGGGTTACATGAACTATTTCATACTAAAAGAAAATAATATATGTACAACCCTAACAATAATTATCAGAGATTAAAAGTGTTTTAAGCCGGAATCCATTAATTTGAATTTCAGTGGACAAAAACTTTGTACAAGAATAATATAAGAATAGTTTTAATGTTTTATTTATTTATTATTTTTTTTATACCTGCTGCATGTCTCCAACACTTGTGCCAGTAATTTGTTCCATCAGTACCTAAGCTTGCAGCGATGGGTTCACCCACAACAACAACACCTCGCCTACGTGCATCTGCGATAGCCTGGGCTGAAGTCTTACTCATCACATGAACAATGTAGAGGGGACAGTTTAACTACAAGTGCAAGAAAGCACAAATCAAAACAAGAAGAATGATGAAGTGTTAATAGAGCCTTCCTTGTTACACATGGTTAGGAAGAGTTGGCAACCATCGTTGTGTCATTTTAAAATCAATAAAGTTTTAAATGCCAAGTTTGAAAGTGATAATAATGAAGTTATGACTCTACAACATTACAGAATGTTACAGAGACTTGAATAATGGAGGAAACATTTCTGCTTCCCACTATACAACATGCACAAGCATCTGTATGATTTTGCAACTTTGCATGGACGTCACTGCTCGTTGCTGACAAATCACTTTTCCAACTTGATAAGTTTATAAATATCAAGATCCTCTTTGCAGAGCTGTTGATGGATTTTCACTACTTGGTCTGCACAAAGCTGACTGAGAAAAAAAAAACAATAACTGTTTTCTAGCCAGTTGAGCAGGTTAGAAGTAAAGCCTAAACCTGATTGGCTATCATCATAGCTCTGACACAAGCTTCTGTCTCCACTTCCTCTGTGCGGCACATCTCATGTCCCTCAGGGCCCGTTATGCCAAGAGCAATCATCTTCTTGGCATTCTGCCAGAGAATAAAAAAAATAGCAAAATAATATTAATAATAAATACCTGAAAAAATGAATTATTGCTTCAACAGTAATGTTAACACACAGTTGTGAAGCTAATACTAGCATAAAGTTTTGTTCGGTCTGGAGGTTATAGCATCACTGCAGATAACTGTCAATGTATACTACCTGGACAAAAATAGTCTGCTTACACACAAAAGAGGAAAAATCTCCAATCTCACTTCATAAAATAGAAGAGAAGAAAAAAGAGTAAAATTAACGGACTAACATCTTACATACCCAGTGAAATACATGTAGAGGTGACTGGCTTAAGGAAGTCACCTCAAAATGTTGTTTTGCTGTAGACAATGCTTTGTTTATCTTCAGTCTGGTCTCTAATTTCAGAGACAATGGTGACTCTCCATTTTAATGGACCAACATCTTACATACCAAGTGAAATATATGTAGAGGTGACTGGCTTAAGGAAGTCACCTCAAAATGTTGTTTTGCTGTGGACAATGCTTTGTCTATCTGCAGTGTGGTCTCTAATTTCAGGGACAATGGTGACTCTCCATTTTAACGGACTAACATCTTACATACCCAGTCAAATACATGTAGAGGTGACTGGCTTAAGGAAGTCACCTCAAAATGTTGTTTTGCTGTAGACAATGCTTTGTTTATCTGCAGTCTGGTCTCTAATTTCAGAGACAATGGTGACTCTCCATTTCCCCAAAAAATTACAAAAGAAAGCAAGCACGCTGATTCATAATAAACCAACAATAATATCAGACTCATTTAAACCATGTACAAAATATTGCAACTTGTCATTGTGTACCAAAACAATAAGGAATTACATGTAAGTTTAATATTAGCTAATACATTACATCATGTATAATTATGTCATACATGGTATTATAATAACTCTAGTTTACCTCTGCGATAAGACTCCCATTCTCAGCATGAACTTGTGCAATGGCTCCAATATCTTTACACTTGCTGTAACAATGATACATCTGCCACAAGGGGAAATAACAGATGAACAAAGAACATTATAATTATATAAGTAACAAGCACTACATGTACACATAACTGATATTGTAAGATACATAGACTGTACATGTACATGTAGTTGGTTGACCACCAACAACTGCTCAGGTGAAAATACACATACATGTACACTGTATTATCATTTTATTCATTTCTCTTTGTTAAATACTGACAGGAAAATATATGCCTGCTTTGATTCAAAGAGGAAAGTTGAATTCTGTGATTATAAAGAAGTATGTTATAAAATACTACTTTACCTCTTCATCAGATAGCATAAAAACATCTTTATAAGCCATGAAAGTTTTAAATGAATTTATACCTGTAAAATAAGGACAAGTAACTAAGATTTTTTTGTAACTGCAGCAATTTTTGTTCCTTCGTGCAACATGCAATGAACAGTGTGAAAAAGGAACTCTTATTGTCAACAGTCAGATTGGATACTTCACATTTTGCATTATTGTTGTTACATCACCATCATTGAAAAAGTGGACAGAGCTATGCTGTAAATAAATCTCTACCCAGTGGAAAGTGGAACTGGGTTTCCTAATTCTTCTCCACTGCACAGCTATTTATCCACTGGAAATCACTATTCAACCTCTGGTTTGTATTCTTAGTCAAATGATAGCAGCAGCATGGTCATTCATTAAGCCCTTTAATTTGCAATGCTACCTTTTTCTTTAACAAGTGTTTCCATCTCTTCTCCAACTTCATCACTCCACCATGTCACAGCTACGTGGAAGGAATAATCACAACAAACTGCAAATCAATGGACCCACTCTTAGTACTTAAGGCTTCAAATAATCTCTCCTTGGAAGTGGCACACTTTCCTTTACAATGTATTTCCTTTACTGCATCCAAAGGGACACTTGTTGCTGTACGTTTTGGAATTGCATACAGCATCCTACTAATAAACAATTACAACTTCAGTGTACAATGTACATTGTATGCTACATTGTCTTAATGTTATTAATACACAGGCTTACAAAAAATGTTGTGGTAATTTTATTCCTTAGCTTCAAACTTACCATCATGCATACTTGTACAGTGCACATTATTAAAATTGCCAAAAACAAAGAAAACACGATATTTAAACCGAGAACACAAATTTAAGGAAACTATGATGAAACTACCATTATAATACCAAAATATTTCAAAAAATAAATTAAAGTCTCAAAGTCTCAGGTTTTCTAAGTCTTGTAGCTTTCAACCATAAATCAGTCACATGCATGATAACAAATGACCTTGCAATACAGTCAAACGCTACGAAACTACAAAATCTGAGACTTTGAGACTAGAATTTATTTTCTCAATTTTGATAAGCAAAGTCAAGAAAGCATTCATGGAATTATACCAAAATGTTTTCAAGGGTTTAAGTCAATCCAAAGACCTGTATGTTTTGTGATAGTAGAAGACACACTGCACATGTACAACGATGCACGGTCAGTATAAAACACGGACTGCGGACTACGGACTGCGGACTGGGTATAAAATACGGACTAGGTATAAAACGCGGACTGGAAAATATGGACTGGGTATAAAACACGGACTAGGTATAAAACGCGGATTACAGACTGCGGACTGGGTATAAAATAGAAATTCTTGGTGGAGGTTCCTTGAATCAAGAGCCTGACAAAAACGCTATCTTTTTCACCCATTTTAGACATGGTCTCGCTCTCTAACAACTTTGAAAGGGATCAGGACCCGGGGGGTACTCTCTCATATAAGCCATTTACGTATTTGCCGCCCTAAAGGGTAGGGTATATGGGCCGTTTTGGTGGTCTGAAAACACTTTGCCTATTTTGATTTGGAATCGGATATGGTTTTCGAGGAAACTACAGGAGCGTACATGTGCAAATGTATTAATTTTTATCGTTTTCAATTCTAGATTTAAGAATTTTTTGTTTGTGCTCTAGAGAGAATGATCTACTGTTGTGCTCTAATCTATAAATTTATAACGAAGACATAATTTCTGCCTAATTAGGCCTAGCCTGTTCCAGGCTCCGAGATAGTTGGGTCCGCTAAATTGAGAAAGTGCGAAAATACAACGAGAGGAAAGTGGGTAGTCTCCTCTTTATTTGAGAGCCTGGAAAGGCTAAATTAGCCCAGGTCTGAAAAATGGGTATGGATTTTAGAGATCAGGTCTGAAAACGGGTGTGGAAAATGACATTTTTTATTCTGAAACAAGGATTTAGAGAACCAGGGGGCGTAACCCCACTAAAAAATCCCTAGCAGTACCCCCTTCCGGGGTTCAGGAGCAGGGTGTAAATCATGTCATCATAATCATCGCGTAGAATATAACATTGGGTTGGATGATTCATTTCGGTTATTATTCATGTATAGGTGAGTAATTCCTCCCGCCTAAATACTGCTTTTTACCTCGCGGAATGCCCCTATATTGACCTTCTCGTCTGAGTTTTTCATTTCCTCATATTCCCAAGGATTTATTTGAAACGGAATAGAGGCATCTTTAGGAATTTTACTCTGACTCGGCTACTGACCAATACTATTCCTTTTATTCCGAATCGGTGCTTCTCTGATTCGTTCAGAGTTTAATTTCAGTTGGCTTGAATAGCGGCATAACCTTCCTTGCCCATGCAGTATGCTTTCCTTTTCCACATGAGGAGAGTATAGACTGCGTGACCGCTTACGGGATGTTTTTGTGTGAGGCAAGGAGCTGGAACTACTGTTTTATGCAAGCCCGCTTTCCATTTCTCTCATTTTTACCTTTCTAAGGCTGTTAATTTTTATATACATAGTTCGTAGTCCGTCCTTTTTACCTAGTCCATGTTTTATACTCAGTCCGTAGTCCGCATTTTATACCTAGTCCGTGTTTTATACTCAGTCCGTAGTCCGCGTTTTATACCTAGTCCATATTTTATACCCAGTCCGCAGTCCGTGGTCCGCAGTCTTTGTTTTATACTGACCGCAACGATGCACACGTAAATGTACTTGGTGTTCAAATTCATTCAGCATCTGCAGTGTGCAAAGAAATTAGTGTTCAATAGCCCAGGGCTAGTGGATTTGGCTATATCGGGCTAGTGAATTCTGTTTTTAACTTGCCCAACCGGCAAGTGATGTCTTTTGAGGAATTTGAATAACAGAAGAACTGTGAAATCAATTCTGCTCTTCAAAAAGCTTTTGAGGCTAGTTGAAATGACATCTGGCCGGGCTAGTAAATGTTAGCTTCAGCTTGCCCAACTAGCAAGCTGTAAAAATCATTTTCTTTGCACCCTGCTCTGTATAATGATGTTTTCACCAAATGCAACGGCATTGTACAGGGGTACCTGTACCTTGTAAACCCTAGTAAATTTAAGGGAAACAGTAACTTGTACCTTTCTCGTCAGCCCATTTTCTCCACTTTTCGTAAGCTTCTAACAACGATTCACCCTTTTGTGGAATCACAAAGTCAACTGTGATAGAGAAAAATATTAAACAAAAATGTCATAATGATTGTATGATACATGCACAGCTGTATAGATCTATCATACCAATAAAATTTAACACTTTATTTATATAAGGAATCCTATCTTTAGTTTATTTTGTAGCTTTCAGATACATTTGTAATATAAAGACTCAATATCTTATTTACATATCTACAGCATATCAATTAAATTAAGTTGCATTGTACAGTCTCAGTATAACTGTTCTACAGGGCTGTCACTAAAATTTCACGTTGCTGTGTATTGTGCATTACAGTATAAACTGTACTGTACGTAGGGATTTACATAATTACATGTACATACATGTTGTGTGTGTACTGTACAGCTGTATAGCTACAGTGTAGGGGGTTCTTTTGATACTTTTTTTTTAGTTTGTGTTCTATGCCCTTAATGACAGCCCTGGATTATCACTCACTGATCATGGTGGTTCCTCCAGCCAGTGCTGCTCTTGTTCCAGAGTAAAAGTCATCAACAGCAACAGTACCCATAAATGGAAGCTGCATGTGTGTGTGACTGTCAATTCCACCTAAATAAAATTAATACAGCATCATGCAAAGTAACAGCTGGTGAGTGTTAAGAAAACATTGACACTGTCATTCTCACTACCTTCAGCCAAATCTCAGTATCTGTTGGTCGATAGTTGGCTGATTGTTGGCTGTTTGCTGGCACAGTAAAAAATGTTGGCTGATAATTACCAGTACAGTTTTAATTAAGCAAAATTGTAGGCCGGTTGTCAACTGACAGGCTGCCCAGCCCCGTACCTTATTTACATTGTATTGCCTGGTTTCCATATGTTCCCCAGTCATCTCAAAATAATAATGTTCACAAGATTGGGACAATTATATGAAAACAATACCTGGACGATTTGGATGACCTCAATCATTTGGATAGAACTGAGTTCTATGCGGATGATTTGGACGATTGGGTAGAAATTGAAGTGATCATACAGAAAAATTCTCTGATGACTGAGATGATCGGAGCAATCGAAGGCTATCCCAGAAACCGTCACCCTTATTTTTAAATGACTGAGAGCTATTGGGATGATCATTATGGAAACTACAACTGTAGGCTTTGCAATTGTATCTGTAGCTGAAGAAGCACCCTGGATTGAAGAAAAGCACTAAACAGGTGTCGCTATTTTTTGTAGTGTTTTTTTTTGTAGTGAAATCTGCCAGGTTAATAACTACAAAAGGCGGGCTTTGTACTTATTAATCGTAAAGAGCGGTACTTTGTAGTTATTAATCGTAAAGAACGTCATTTACGATTAATAATTATGTGAAAACCACGATTAATAACTACGTTTGACAGGCTTCATAGTTAATAATCGTGAAATTTACAATTATTAACTATGTTCGGCAGGCTTTGTAGTTATTAATCGTAAGGTTAATTGTCAATTTCTGCACTAAAGCTAACTCAAAAGCTAACAACTGCCATTACAGAAAAGAAAACAAACTCAAAGTTCTTTTTTCAAGGTCCCTGTTTTCACAAATTTCTACTAAAGAAGGCTCCTGTAGTTCATGCTTCGGAAATGTGTGTACATTTTATAAGGTTGGTATTTATGGCCAACTGTCAGTAGCCTGTTGGTGATCTGTCCAGGTTAACTGCCTGACAAGTAGACCAGGGCTCAAAAATTAATAATGGCTTGTTGAAGGACAATACAACTTTTGGTTTGCCTTTCACATTGAGCGGCACTCAATGAGTCAATGAGTGACCAAAAAAACTACTATTTTGAATTCACACCATTACATTTCAAGAGGGCAAGCATCTTTCTCACACACTAGTACCTTCAAGTTGTTAGGTACATCATGTTATTTTTTTACATTTCGACTGGTCAGAAGAGAGATATGACTAAGCGAAAATTTCTTTGGCTGGTCATTCTCAACCTTGGAATGACCAGAAACTGTCCCAAACTTATTTTGAGCCCTACAGACAGATATTTCAGAAAACTAATCATCACAAAAAACCATGAAAACTATAGTTAAAAAATGCTGCCTTTTGTCTAAAAGGGTTATTACCTGGGATGACAAGTTTTTTATTAGCATCAATAACTCTTGCTCCACCAGGAACAACAAGATTTTTACCAACATCCCTGAAAAGGGGAAGTTAGGCAAACTTTAACAAACAACAATAAATTATTATTATTATTATTATTATTATTATTATTATTATTATTATTATTGTTATTATTATTATTATTATTATTATTATTAATTATATCTATCTTGATTTCAGTTATAATAAAGCATATTGTGGCTCAATTTTTTTCTTTTCTTACAATGAAAGAATTTACCTATGACTGCACTACCTGCACTAGCTTGCTTTTTCATTATAATCCCTCTCTGGTTGACTGAGTGAAATAACAATTATTAAGATGCAGTGTGCAAAGAAAGTACTGTCTAATAGCCAGGGGCTAGTGGATTTTGCTATCAGGCTAGTGAATTCGGTTTTTAACTTGCCCAATGGGCAAGTGAAGATTTTAGGGACATTCAAATTGCAGAAGAACTGACAAACCACCCTGCTCATCAAATACCATTTTTCAGGCTAGTTAAGGCAACTTTGAGCTAGAACATGCTAGCTACAGCTTGCCTGAATAGCAAACTGTATAACTGACTTTCATTGCACCCTGAGATGGTTTAAAAATAACTATTTTATCAAAAATAAAAGAATATTTGCATCTAACTGTAATTTTGCAGTTCATTTCTTACTTTATCAGTCCACTTTCAATGAAAACATCAGCCTCGACCATTTCATCATCATTGACAACAATTCCACCCTTTATAAAGATACGATCTTTCTGAGCCTGTAAAACAAAAAAATTATTAAAAGAAGGTTGGCTGGTGAATTTCAAACAGTACATACACATACATGTACATATACATGTACAAAATTTACTCTAATTTCATTCTTTTTTTTTATTATTTCTTTTCATACCAATTGGAGTAAAGAAAAACTTAACATGAAACAATGAAGAGAGATTTTTTTGCCTTCATGGTATAAGTATACAAAAGAAAAGTTCTGAATAAAGAAACATTATTAAGTACAAGCAATGTACTGCTCCAAAAAAAAGCAAATAGTGGTTGTTACAGAACCTTAGCAAGAATCACATCCATTTCTTCTTTAGCTACAAAGCCTTGAAGTCAAAGGCTAAATGGTACAATAAGCAATGACTTGACCAGCTGGAGTATTTTAAACTACTGTTTTAAAGCAAGTTACAATATACTCTAATCCTTAATATAACAAGCTGCTTTACTTCAGTGCATTATCTACACATACGTACACAATGTACTCTGTAAGGTGCATTATCAATTGAAATAGTATTATAATGAGATAAAACATGTATTGTATACTGACATGAATTTAAGCTGCCACACAGAGAAAGTATAAGTGGGAAATCATTACTGAAACCTTTGTTCACTGTAACAAGATGTACCTCCTATAGTTGGTTTACAAAAATCACATCTAAATATACAGTAACCTACAAGGAACATGTACACTCTACAATGAACATGATGGGGTCTTTTGAGGATGTTGTAACTTTTGAGTCTGTGTGGACAAGTCCCTGTGGTGTGACCATTGAAATGAAACATATTTTGTACTGTACTGTTACCAAGAATGGTATTTGTTTTTCAATATTTTACTTTTTTTCCTCTTTTTTTGGAGGGGGGCAGATATTAATTTTGTAAAAACCAGAAACAACATTATCAGTTATGAACTAAACTTTCATTTCTTTACATGGACAAAAAAAAACTGTTTTACAGTTTATCAGTCAAGTAAGAGTCTGATACCAAACATGATGCCATGAATCAAAAAGAAATTACATACTGGAAGAAATTATGTATGTTGAAGTCATTGATAGAGTGACTTCAGGGCAAAATCAGAGGTTTAATTATTGTAACAGGTTTTTTCATTAAGAATTCTACATAAGTAGTACCAGGAGAAAGGTGTAGCATTGCAGCAGAGTATTTTGAAACAGGTTCCTCATCTGAATAGAAAATAGTCATAGGCTACCAAATGTTTTGCAGGAGAATTCTGCATAGTAAATGGTTAATTCTCTGATCTGAGACGCCTAATGAGCACTCTGTTGTAAAACAAAAAGATATTAAACCCTTCCTGGCTCACTGGCACATCAAAAGATAATTCTATTGTTGGATGGATTGTTCATAGAACCATGCACCTGTTTTCCATGTATACTTTCTCTGAAGTACAGCTATATTATCCTCAGATATACCTGATACCAGCTGCCAGAGGGAGTTTATTTACCGAATAGCTTTGCTTGCTTTTTTCAACTAAAATATGAAGAGATGCATGCTCACTTATTTCACCTTGCCCATCACCATTGTGAATTTTTATTATCTATTTCAAATAGGACATAACAGCATCAAATATTATTGTGCAATAGATTGTGGTTACAAACTAAACAATGCCAAGTTCAGAATAAATATTTTAACAACATCTTTATATGCTTGAAAAATATTTTCAAAAGAAATGTTATATTTTACTTTATCACTCCACATAAATGTAAGCTTAAATGACGTTCTGGTTTCAGATTAAAACATATTCTCATTTAAAGAATCTATAAGGTTAAAAAACAGTTTCCTTTAAGAAAAAGCATTGAATAGACAAAGAAATATTGTTGATTGTTTACAATTTTCTACATTCTATACTTTGTCTGCTTGACAATTGCATGCAATATTGATAAACCATTTTTTGTAGAGAGAATTTAGATGTTCATACTACTGCAAGAAGTACCCATGGAAAGTTACAGTGAAATTTGTGGCTGAAAGCTTACCCAAGAACGAAATAAACAGTTTTATAAGTACTTTTAAATGTATAAGAAGACTTAAAACCACTGAAGTATAACACCTTTAAAGAACTGATAATTAAACAAATCAAGGGCGGAAGCGTATAAAATGGAAAATTCACACAATAGTTATCAAGCTCGACACTGATTGCCCTCAAATGAACAAAAAGTCATGTAAATCACGTTCAAAGAACTGCTAAAATATTCCAAAACATTTTATGGAAGATAAAATCAAGAAGGCTTATGAAATGCTTCAAAAAATGCTAATAATTTGACCATCATTTCAAAATCAAATAAGCTTTCTTATAAAACAGTAAATTAAAGATTGAAGACGAGGCGCTTTGTTGGGGAACAATAAACACATACAGGGACAGCGACTTAAATAATTTATAACATGTAGCATCTAAAAGGTTTGAAGTTGAACTTCTCTGCATAAATATGATAAACGTTCTAAGGGAACGAAAATAACATCTCTACCTTGGTGACCTGAAACGCCCATAAATCATAAATTCATTACACAATTCACACGTTTGTAACTGGCGCTGAAATGTTCATGCACGCTTTCAAGCCCTAGATAATTGATGTTTACAAAAGCGCCACTCAAACCTGATGTAGATCGAAAAGATGGCAAGCTATTTACTGCATCTCATTTTTTTACATAGGGTACTTGAAAGTCAATTTGCGGTACCATATTCTTAATTATCAAGGCTGTCAAGGACAGCATGTTAACAACGTAAAAAAAGAATTCTTCTGCGCAACGGGTCAACACTTCGGACACTTAGCAGCTTTGCAAAAAATCAATAATCTCGAATTGATGCGAAGGGGCTGTGATCACAAGTACCAATCAGTGATTTTAAACCTTTTATCGATAGTTGTGTTACTCATTGAAGTTTTAAGCAACAGTAAACGTTTACTCACCATTGCGGACGCCATTTTCGACTTGATCCTGTGCAATGAGCTGGTCGATGAAGGTGAAAAGAAAATACATAAGAGGCTTTGCGCTTGGGATTGTGGGATGGTCCAGACGTTGGACATCTGTCACACAACGACGCGCGACAGATTACAGTACAGTGGAGCGGCAATGGAATCTTGTTTCGACGTTTCGCAGCGTTTTTTTCCTTCTCGCTGAACAAACCGCCAGCTACGCAGGCTGGAACAAAACTTTCGCAGTAACGGGGTTTTATTATATCCAGGTTTATCTTCATAACTTAAAAAACCATGCGTGACAGATCGCGTCGACACTGCTTTGGTTGGCAGCAACAGGTGCGGGGCAGGCTCGGTAAGGAACGAGGAGGTCAGCACTTTTGAACACCTGTCGAAAGGCCCTTGGACACCTTATGAAGTTTACACAACGTAGTATTCCGTATCGTTTTGGAAGGGTTAAGCACTACCTTTACTGATTAGGGTTAAACACTGCCTTTACTGATTAGGGTTAAGCACTTCCTTTACTGATTAGGGTTAAGCACTGTTTCGAAACTGGTTAGGTTCCTATTTTGGGTTGGGGTTGATGCTATGTGTACTTTAATCTAACTTGTGTAAACTTCATAAGGTGTCCAAGGGCCTTTCGACGGATGTTAACGAGTGCTGATCGAACGAGGAGAGACAGGGGGGGGGGGGGGGGGGGGCGGCTGCATACGTAGGCTAAGCCGGAAGAAGAGGCGCACTGGTCAGTTCTGCAAAAGAAAATGAAGAAAAAGACACCGTACATTCTATGGAAAACAGCCTTTTTTCGCTTTATATGAGAAAAATGTTTCCCATTTCTAGCCCTCCGCCTAGACTCTCAAAGCCCGTTTCCAGTTTTGGCCGTTTAGAGTCTAACCTCCCCGGCCTCCCATGACAATGTTGTTTTCTTGATAGGGACGAATCATTGGAAAACTTATTTGGGGTGGGGTGGGGAGGGGTTTGGCGAAGTCCAAAAATAAAAACATTCTCGCGTGGGAAAATTACATGGAAAAAAGAATTCAAGCACGCCGAGTAACCCTAAAAAATATTCATGCACTGGCCTAAAAAAATTCATACAAGGGGAAAAAAACAAATCTTGAAAAAACTTCATGCAGCTCAAAATTCCCCAGGTCCGGATCTTTTTTACAGAAGTTTATTAGGCCACCTCATTGGTTCATAAGTCTGGTTTTCACGTTCCGTTTTATAAAGTTCGACTGATTTGATGGCCCGATCCAAGTCACGGGATGATCCATCCTGGGTTGTGACTTCCGCCTTTCATTCTCTGAGACCATCTTTGAATTCATTTAGAAAACCGACTGCTTCCAAGCAAAAACTTTTTTTCCCTCTTCCTAGTTTGCATTCTGGGTAATGTTCTTCCTTTATAGCCTTCAAGTAGCACTACTATGCAGTTATTTTGTGACCTTTAGATAAAAATTTTCCAGTAGGATCAAATTCCCACTGCAAGCTATAGGCCATTTCCGAGTTCCAAAAAGTTTCACTTTCAAAACGAGGCTAAGTGCGAAACCTTTGTTGTGGAAATGAGTTTTATTTGCATCATAATTAAAAATTATTTTCTTATCAATGGCTTCACACTTAGCCTCGCTTTGAAACAGAGGCTTGAGGCAACTCGGAAATAGCCTATTGCACCTATCAATATAAATCCCGTGAGGGGGGAGTGCGAGCAAGGGGCGGGGATTTGATGCCTGAGACTATCCCCCTGTCGGACTTTTGATCGTGCGAAGCCTCGGGGTCGGGACCCTTGACCGACAAAAGCCTGGTCTCGAGGCTTCCTGAAAGTCACGCTGTAAGAAGTTTTCATTTGTTTTAATCACCATAATTCGATACTTTAAACTGTCATCTCACGAACAGATGATGTCTATTTTGAGAAAGTTTTTATCTTCAAGTTCCCATCTGATTGTAAAACTCGATTGAAATCGAATTCCACCATGAAAGTCAGAGCATTTTTTACGGGTCACTGATCCGACCTGTTCCGACATGTTCATGTTGAGCATTTTACGTTTCATTAATTGCCAACGAGGCAACCGAGCTAAGAAGTGAGGTTGACTCGGCGGCGCTTTTGTTGTGTGGAGGACAGATCTCTACATAGCTGAAGCCAACAGACAACTGGCAGACCATAGGTTTTACGAGAAGATTCCTAGTGATGCCACACAAAGCTCGCAACAACAGGTCAAGTCATTTATTGAAACTGCTATAGGGAACAACCAGCTTCCTCCATCCGCTACTAATCTCATTGTAGAGCACCCACGTACCTCCAAACTTTTCTTGTTACCCAAGATCCACAAGTCTGGCAATCCCGGTAGACCTATAGTTTCCGCGTGTTCGTTTCCTACTGAACTTCTAGCCCTCTATCTTGATCCTGTAACGGCACCTTTTGTGCGGAGCCTAGACAGCTATGTGAAAGACACCACACACATGCTGAACATCCTTGACTCCTTCCGATTCCGGGAAGTTGACAGACAGCCTTTAATTTTTACTATGGACATTAAGTCGCTGTATAGGGTTATACCAAATGAAGGAGGTCTCCGCGCACTGCAATACTATCTTGACAAGAGAGAGATCCTTGAACCACCTACAGATACTCTCCTACGCATGGCTGAACTAGTACTGACACTTAACACCTTTGAATTCAATGGTGAATATTACAAACAAACAGGTGGAGTGGCCATGGGTAGTCGACTAGGGCCCAATTATGCCTGTCTTTTTGTTGGCCATGTGGAGGAACGCATGCTTTCCAGTTATACCGGTATGAAACCAGACTTATACAAGCGGTACATGGACGATGTGGCCGGCGCTTCTTCATGTAGTGAAGAGGACCTCCGTCAGTTCCTCGAGTTTGCTTCCTCGTTTCACCCTAACCTTGAATATACATGGTCGGTCTCAACAGACAAACTTCCTTTCCTGGATATCTGCATGAAGCCTCAACCTAATCGCATAGCCACTTCAATCTATACATTACAAAGCCACGGATAGCCACTCTTACCTCGACTTCGGATCATCCCATCCTTACAGTTGCAAGTCATCCATACCTTATAGTCAGTTTCTCAGACGGCGTAAGATCTGTAGCGATGACGCTGACTTCGACATTGAGGCAGCAAAAATGGAGACCTTTTTTACAGCACGCGGATCATGATCCGAATGACCTCATTAGAAAGGGAAGGGAACGAGCCTCGACCAAATCAAGGGCTAAAATTTTGAAGAGTGACGCTGCTAACAACATCACTAAAGATAGAGTACCTTTTGTCACTACCTTCCACCCCAGTAACCTTGTTGTCGAGAAAATAATCTCAAGGAAATTCCGGATCCTTCGCGAGGATAGCAGGACAAGCAAGATCTTTATAAACCACCACTGAAGGCTTTCAGGCTTGCCAAGAATCTGAAGGATCTGCTAGTCAGAAACAGCCTACCTCGAAACCTTCCACGCCAATCACCAGGTACTTTTCCTTGTAACAGGACCGTTTGCCGCACATGTCCCCATGTTAATTCATCATCCACAATTGAAACACCTAACGGGCATGTTTACATCACGGGACACTTTTCCTGCATCACTGAACACGTGGTTTATTGTCTGTCGTGCACCAAGTGTCCATCGATAGTGTACATTGGGGAGACTGGACGCAGGTTGGCGGACCGTTTTCGAGAACACCGCAGATATATCACCAACGAGAGGAATGACCTTTCTGTACCTACCCACTTCAACCAACCAAATCATACACTGGAGGACATGAGGGTTGCGGTATTGAAGGCAGGCCTAGCCAACCAGGAATACTGTACGAAGCAGGAGATGAGTTTGATATTGAAATATGGGACTGTAGGCCCTAGAGGCCTTTACCAAGACTTTAGTTTCACGTGAACTACTCACGCGCCGTAGCGCGCTATTTCATGTTGCACGCGCGCGAGTATGCGATCAATCGCGTGAGCTAAATTTAACGAACTTCTAACGGTATTTAGTCCTGTATACCCTGAAGAAGGCAGCATTGCCGAAACGTCGGTTAAGATTCTTATAATCACAGCGTCAGTTTTACAATTTTTAAATTGGCAGAATTATAACGCCGCGCAATGTAGGCAAAAACTCTCAAATTCTGCGTAACCCTCTAAAATTTGCATTTTTGACCATATTTGGGTCCATATTTGACCATATTTGACCATATTTGGGTTTTGACCATATTTGGATATTTAGGTACTGACGTCATGGTTTGTATTTACAACTCGTGGTCCGAAATTGGGTGATTCAGTGGGCAGCTGTTCGTTGTCTGTTCAAGAGGACCTAACAGGTGAGCAAGCTTTAATAGATTTCGAGTTTGAAAGGGCAGTTAGTGCTCTGGTTTGCTTTATAAATTGCATTTAAAGCAACAGCTTTAAAAAAATAGGGTTTTACGCTCAAATTTTTGTCAGAACCAGCTTGTTCTTTGCAGCTCGTTTTACATTGAGGTAGCGTGTTCGCTTCTCGACTCAGAACCAGGGTTTTCAGTGTTCTCTTTTCCTTTATGAATTGAATTTTAAGCGGTAGTTGATCAAGGCATAGGGTTATATTGTCAAAACCTTTATCAGAACCAGCGTGTTCTTCGCCGGTCAATTTACATTGAGCCAGTCCTCACCTCTCGTGAGGAATGCAACGTATTTACGGACCTTTTATTTTAGAATTTATTCGAGAGATTTTGTCAACCAGCATGTTTTTTTGCCGCTCGATTTACATTGAGACAGCCCAAAACTCCCGTGAGGAATGCAACGAAGTTGCGGACCTTTTGTTTTCAAGACTATCATTGAGCCTTTCAAGAGACTCTTTGTCCTGTGACACTCGCTCATTAGATCTTTGTATTTTATTCAAGTTTATATTTTTATACCTCTGATACATTGCGCCCCATTCTTGCGCTTTTCACACATTTTACTTTACACCAATTTTTTCTTACGCATATTACCACGCGAAACATTTTAACAGTTCTTATCCCTGATGACGCTGTTGCTCGGGATTTAATTATTGTTTATAATATCAGCAGTCAAAGGCCTCATTTGAACTATCTTTTTCTTTCTAACGTTTATAGTTTTGAAACAATTGAATTTTCCATGAAACATAAGTACCAATTAATATAACTTGCTCATGTATTTACCAACAAAGCTTCAAGCCATGTTGTTATTGCTTACTATTAAAAGTGAAAACCTACAATGTGCCAAAGTTGTTGTCAGAGAAGTTGGGTGCCATCCTTTTCTATAGTGGAATCCATTTTAAACCTCTAAAATTATGAAAAAAAAATATGGCGAAGATCTGAATAGTCACATTTCACAAAAGATAAACGAATTCGCCTCGTTGGCACTTGCCGGAAGGTACCCCTAGTATTATAATAGCACGGTCAATCTTCCTGGAGTGATTTTGTTGTCCACAAGAAGAGATGCTAGTGGAGAGAGAAAATACTTAATTATAGCGAGTAACTTAACGGAGCTTACGTTAACCTTAAATAAAAGTAGTGAGAAAGTACTTTTGAAATGTTCTTTTATTTGTTTTATATGGTATTATAGTATTGTTTGTTTAGATTTTTTCCCCGGGGTGGGGGCTTTTTTGACACTTTTGATTGGCCTTCAGTTACCCACCCTGGGGAATTTGATCAAAAAAATTTAAAATTTGTCAAATCCCCATCCCTTGCCCGCACTCCCCCCCCCCCCCCCCCCCCCCACGAGATTTACATTGATAGGTACTAGGTGCATATCACTGGCCTACAATCACGCCAAAATGCGATGAAAGTGTGCATAAAAAATATATATTTTTTTATTTTGCAATTGGCCTCCTAGGAATCAGATGGAATGGTCATATGATATCCAAAATTAATCTTGCGAAAAAAATTCAACTTTGTGTTACTTACCCTGTCTCACAGGCTACTACTTTTTTATGGCATAGATTAAAGCTAGGGAAAGGACTACAACAGCGCAAACTCACGATGACCCCTGAATTGCAATTGGGCACCGCTTTCCAAAGATCTCCCACAAACCTTGATTTCTGTGAATAAAAAAAGGGAAAAATAAACATGACAATGAATAAGAATTAATTAAATAATAGTCAAATGTTGGTAACGGACAGTGAAGGGGAAACAAAGCGTATATTTAAATGGCGAAAATTAGCAACATCCGGTCCGGCCCATTAGTTTTGACAGAGATCCACTGTCGGTTAAATTGGAATTTGTACAATTGCACTTGACAGTCCATTAGTCCATTATGTTTTCTCTACTTTAGAATATCATCCGACTGGTTTGATCACTCACTCTCCCGATCGAGTCATTAGGGCGCACTGGCGTCTTCGATCTTTGAGTGAGCCAATTAAGACAGCTACTACCCTTCAGCGGGTATCGGCAGGAGACTAAAACCGGTTGAAGACTAAATCCTTAGTCACAAGACGAATTGAGAAAGGTAAGCTATCACGAATTATCTTCTCTAAAAAATTAACACCTATAAACCATCTCGTACAGTGGTTCTCTTAGACTTCGGTTAAAGGGAAGTAAGCTAATGTAGACGAATCGAGTTTACTGAGAAAAAATTAACTGAAAAAAAATTAACCCACCTTATAACACAAATTATTTTTTATTCGAAATAACTGATAATTAAAATGAGCAAAATCTTAGAAGTACCCAAAACAAACTATTTTCGCACTCGTGACTAGTCGGAGATGACACTGAGTTTATCCTTTTTTTTCTTTCTGTTCAATGGCCAATTATGCTACAAGTATACTGCCACACGCCGACGCCTTTTTCAAAGTCAGGCGATATGTTTGTGCGGTTTGTCAAAGGCTACGTATACGGTCTATACGGGTTAAAGTCTATCTCCGTGTACGAATTTCCTAGTTTTCAACTTAAAAGAGAAACACGTTTACAGTACAAAGATTAATCCTGGCCGTATTATGTTTCAAAGGTCAAAACAGAAAATCGTTGTTTGCGAAAGTATTAGTCATTATAGCACGTGCTAAACTTTTTGCATGCTGAAACGGCAAATTAAAAATTCATTTATTATGATATACTGATATAAAATTAGAATTACATTTTCCACACCTCGAACAGCAACAAACGCAGTCAATTTGTCAGTGCGATATTAACTCTTGTGATTTAATGCTTTTAAAAAAATGCGACGATTTTTTTAATTATTTATTTATTTTTCATCTTATACTAGACAAATGTAGTGAACAACGTGGGTTGTCCCGGAGCCTCCAGAGTTTCTTGATTGCACATGACACGCACTTATCCCAGTCTCGGTTAATAAAAGAGCAAATTGGGAAAAGTCATTTAATTTTAACCTCATATGGAAAGATTTGATACTGCGCGCGCGAACTAATCCAAGCATCTGACGTAAACGATTTCGGTTAGTTCTTCACATCTCGGCTGATTGTGATGTAAGCATTTTGTTCGGTTTATTTTTCAGGGGCTTCAGAGCTGCTTTAACTGGTCGGCAATGGAGGGGACCCCTTACTTAGTGGAAGACGATGCAGAAAGTGGACTACCATCTAGCAAGACAGAAGTTAGTTACGATACATTTGGCTTTTCAGACGATTCTGTACCAACAGCGGCTAAAATTAAGGATGAGCAAGATTTTAATTACTTAAGAAACAAGTTGAGTTTATTGGAATACTCACTTGAACAGCAAAGAGCCACTTCTACTTACCTGAGGGAAGAGAGGGACGAGGCTATCACTCTTAACAGTTCACTACGACATGAAGTCGAAGAACTTCGCACTGAGGTACACCGAAAGGGGAAATCAAGGTCTTCTAAGCTTCCGCAATGTAAGGAATGTGAAGTCCACAACACAGGTATTTTGTTTAATATAAATTGGGAGATATCTTGCATCGTGATTAGTTAAAGACATTTACAGGTTCTTTTTTATCATTGTTTATATACTTTTCGGGGCAAATTAAATATATCGCCTGATAAAAACTGGAATGGATGCTCGATCTATTGTTAATGATCTATTTCTTCACGGATGAAGTGCGTGTTCTCTTTTTTATTTTTTTAATGTTGAGCAATGTTCCAATTTACAAAGAATAGCGACATTACATTTTAAATTGACTATCTACATCACAGAAACAATTATACGCCATACAAATATTTCACGCGAGCGCCAGTTTAGAAAATGAATTGTTACGGGGAAGTGGTGGAATGCATACCTTGTACTTTGAACCTAAACCAAACCGATTTTTGTTCGTTTTATAGTTCATAAAATTCCGGCTTTGATCTTCTAGTATGACATCAAAGCTACGCCTTACTCTTGAGAATAGAAAAAAAAAGCGAATTTCTAGACGTTTCGGGCTTGGCCTCAGTTTGCCACTTTAGAGGGCTGTGCGAGTCTCTCCGTTTGAATTTCAATCGATGTTATGGTAACAGTCAAGGAAGGTCAAATCCTCTTAACTTCATGGGGCTTTGCACGAAGCTCTGGGGGTGGTGGGGGGAGGGGGTACTCCCCATAATGCCATGACGAGCAGGCTTCACCTGAAAGCCGGGTTCCTTTCTCCGACTCCAGAAATCATTCTGTGGGATATGAAAGTGCAGGAATTTCACCACTTCAAGTATATGAAAGAGTATGGAAACCGGTCCCACACAATTCAAGGGCTATCAGCTAAACAGACGAATTTAATGAATGTTCTGTTATGCATAGTTAGACGACCAAATTAAAGTTCTAAACTATAGGTTTGTGAAAGGGTATCAGTGGTCAATATAAGGTATATAAAGGAATGCCTATTCTGTCAAAACCGGAATATTGGCCTGCACGGTCGAAATCAATGAAAACTTGCTTGTATGGACGCGGAGCTTTGTTGTGGAAAGTGTCTAATAGATCTCTGATAAACTCGGTTCCGCACTGAACAAATTAAATAAATGGACTGCAGCATCTTCCACCCGCAATTGAGATTCCCTTCCTGTGCCATATAAGAGCTTAAAGAATCGGTTTGGAAAACTATGAAGCCTGATTCTAAGATGTTTATTCTGTCATTAGGACCCCTCAAGGAAGAACAAACAGTCTTGGATTGTATACTCGGTTTGCCAAGGAAATGTGTTCGCGGCTTAGTCAAAAGGACAGGATTGTTTATTTGGTGGACAGGTGTTTGGACAAATGAAGGTGAGGAGCTTTGCAGCTAGCATAAAGCCAAATGATTTCCTTAGCCCACAAGACAAGGCATATAAGTAATGATTCGGTTGCCCAAGTCTTCCTTAATCGTCCAAAGGGTATAGGTTTTATTTTTTTAAGGTCAACAAAACACAAAATGCGTTGAATATTTCCGCAAAGGGGAAAATATAATGGGTTTTTTTGGATTGCACAGCGACGGGTAGAAAACGTTCTTGCGTATGTGAAAGAGCCGTTACGGTACAGTATGTTTGTTTCATGATCGTTTCATGGATTTCTTCTTTTTGCCATTCTTAATTTAAATGGTCTATAATACTACGCAACTGAGCACCAACTGATGTTTCATTAAGAGTTGAGAGGATTGTTTCATTCAAGAATTGAGAGGATCGTTTCATTCTTAATTTTGAGTGTAAGAAATTGTAAGAAAAATGTCTCGCTAGTACACTTATATTGATGAGTGGTAAACTGCTCAACCCTTCGATCGAGGCGTAAATGTTATTTAGGATATCATGTAGCTACTGAGCTTTTTGTTAAAAAAACAAACCCAGTATCATTCAGGGTGAACATGCACCAACCATCAGTACATGCGCACTAAACCTAGATGGAGATATGCTTCGATATGCTTGCCTGACTTGTCACAGTCTGAGCTTCTAAATTGGTTTCGTCTCACCATTTAGGGTTTGTAAACATGTTACTCCTGTTATGTTTCATTTACTAGATCATTTTATGGTTATTTCATTAGACTACGCGCTTCTATATAATCTAGCTACAGACTCAATCAGGGCTAAATGCACTTCCGTAATAAGCTAAATATTTACAAGCTTGCATTTTGCCTGTCCCCTTTTTAATTTGATTTCGCGTGTGAAGTGGAGTGGAGTGCATCATGCACATTTGCTTCAGACAAAAAGCGTTTTTAAGAAGTTATTCTAATGTGAGTTATACTCTATCAGGGGCACCCAACGTCAATTTTTGCAAAATATCTGTTCGAAACTCGATTTGAGATCTAGAATTTTCGGAACATTTGTTGTAAAATTTCTTGCTTGCCTGCCTCTCCTGGGATTTTCGGACGTCTAAAAAATGGTATAATTGCCCATTTTTAACAGATTTTTACCCTAAAAAGGTCACCTAGAATTTTCGGAAGCCTTTCTTCTGGCTGAAATTTTCGAAAAGGTAAGTTTTGATCCCTATAATTTTCGGATCACTAGACTTTCAGCTAGGAAATCCGAACAGATGAAAAATTTTTAGGGGATAAAAATATGCCTATATCTACCGTTTGAATACTAAAACACGTGTATGTTTAAGTGGTTTGAACTATATTCTCGTTGGGTGCCCCTGACTCTGTTATTATCGTATTTTCTTTACAGGTCTTGCAATGTTGCGAATTGAAAATAAATGGGTGGAGATGCAGCAAACAAAAATCGAGTTAGAACAAGAAAACGCAAAATTGGTCCAGCAAGTGTACGATCTGCAAATACAATTAACGGAGAAAGAAGTAGAAGTTACAAGAGAAATTGAACGCAACAAAGAGCTTACAAACAGACTGATCAAAAGAAATGGCTTTTCTTGCGACAGGAATCATCCGTGCGAGAAAACAGCTAAACACGTTAATGCCGTAGCGGATTTTTCTGAGAGTTTAGGTGAGGAAGTTGAAAAAATAAAAGGAGTGATGGATCGAGGGCTTTCTAAGTTCGAAAAAGTTTATCTTGAAGTTGATCGTTTAAGTGAAAGCCAGAGGTTACTTGAAATTGCTGAACGTAACCTCGATAAAAGAGTGCAAGAGCTGGTGGAGTCCATTACGCATGAATGTCCACGTTGCAGCGATGGATCATCGCAGGCGCGTGAAGTCACCGGAATGGATGAAACCGATAAAGAGAAAGCTGTTTTGCAGCAAAAGGCTGGCTTAGAAATAACTTCAGTTCACCGCGATGACAGCAAATCATTAAAAGCTATGAAAATGTTGAAGCGTGCCCTGCCTTCTGTACATGGAGTATTTTGGTGTAGTTGCCGCGTGTTAGTTTTGTTTTTGCTCACATTTCTAGTGACAGGTGTTCTGTTTCATTTTCTCTTAGTTTCCAGTAGTTTTAGATTGCCATCCTCTCCAGCAGAGGAGTATTACGGCGTCGATTTATTCGCGTTGTGGAGTTATTTTATCAATTGGTTGTTTTACCTTATGGTGTCTATTTAACCTTTCAAATGTTTGTTGGATAGCTCATCAGACGACTCAACGACACCCGGTACCCTCTCTTGATGCGTGGTCCAAAGTGTCCGACGAGAACAGTAGCAAGTTGCTTAATTTCGAAGTGTCAAATGATGTAATTTAGATATTGATATTAATTGGGTTAGTAATGACGTCAGAATAAAAAGAGAAGACGTTTACTGTGACCTTGTTTATTAAGTAACATTGTTCATTCATCATGATGATATTTCATATGAATCATATAAAACTATATGTGAAACTGTCATCTTAAAGATTAAATTCTATTTCGTCACCACTGCCACAGAGGTCCCCATCCGATCATCATCATTATTATTAGTATTATTATTATCATCATCATTATTATTGTTGTTGTTATTATCAATCTATTTAATATATAAAGATTAAATTTTACAGGTTATGGTGACGACTGCCCGAAATTATAAAACGGTATGACTGATAAAATTGTAACCCTTAAAATATTACCTCTTAGCCTGAGAAAACAGCTGACATTTTGAACGACGCCACCACTGGTTTCCCTGCGAAATGTCTTCTGAGGAACGAACGTAGAAATTCCATCGGCTCTTGCCAGATCTTGATAGTGCTTCTGATTGGTTAAAGCAAATGTCCGACCCGACCCGACACGACCAATCAGAAGCAATTATAACCTGATCTTGATAGTGACTAGCCTGGCCAGGCTCCAAGATAGTCGGGTCCGCGGGGAGTATGAAAATAAAACGCGTACCTTCACTTTCGCGTCTTCCGCACTATCTGAGAGCCTGGGACAGGCTAGATAGTGACGCGTTGCTAAGACGTCATTTCGCGGGTAACCAGCGGTGGCGTCGTGAAATATCCGCTGTCTTCTCAGGCTAACTACTTCTTTGAGTTCCTAGGCCCTTCATGTCTGTACTACACTCGCTGACATGGCTGACATGAATGTCTACCAAGTAATAGCCACCATTGTCAAATAAGAAAAAAATAGAAGTAACTAAAAAAATGTTATCAACAAACTGTTGAGTGCGAAAAACCTAACGGCCAACTCTCTACAACGGCCACATTTTTTGGCAGATAGTCCATACATTGGCTCTTGTTTAAACCTCTCTTCAATGGCCACTTTTTTCCGTCCCCAAGTTGGCCTTTGTAGACGGGTTCAACAGTACAGTACTGTACCTTTAGTTAAAAATGGTATACCCCTTTAACATACATACTTAATAAGAACAAAATCTATAAAACGAGAAGTATTCTTGTCATTTTCGTTTAACATTTAATCAAATAATTGACATAACTAATAGGCGGGTATTTTCCAACATTTTAATTAGAGAACCTCATCATGCCTAACGTTAGATTATCCTATCCTTTCATGTACTGCAACTCATAAACTCCCTAACTTTTCATACAGTCATGTATACCTGAACAAAGCCTAAAAAAAGTTGCCCCTTTCGGGCTGATGTGGTAAATGCCTGGCACTGTATCATAAATGACTATTGATTCTAATGACAGTTGCCAAGTGAACTAAACTATGACATGTTCTCACCTCTTTCCTTGTGTTAGGTCTTAAATCCATTGAGCCCCGTTTCAACGAACAACAATTTCGTGGAAATTCCACGGTATACATTTTCACTTAGTTTTCCAATAAAAAGAAAATATATAACACAACTAGAACCATTGCAATACAGGATATAATCAACTTAGTGCAATGGGGTTTCATTTTCTTTCCTAAGATAACAAAGTTTTTGTCCTGAAAAATAGAACAGCCATGACACTTTGCGTGCAACCCAATTAATTTGACTAGCAGTTGGTAGAGACGTTCCAAGTCGCTATCCATTTTAATGCATCTATCAGCCTGTTGTTTAAGCCTGTGTTCAAATATTCGGTACTGCTGTTTTTGCTGAAGTAACTCGTTGGTTCGCCTGTCCAGCAACTTTCTCAAATCTTTAGGGAAGTCTTGGGAGCCTCTTCGCTGAAATGGTTTCCACAGAGATGAAACTGGTAAGCTTCCTCGACGTGTTTGGGAAGGGATAAAATCGTCGTTACCTGATTAGACAAAAACCTGCATAAGCCTCGAAACTTCTTTCGGGGAGGGGAGGGTGATACTTCCAAGTAAAGGTGATGGAAAAGCTCGTTAACACCCCTAAAGGAGATATTTGGGCGTGGTTTAAGCGGCTTTATTTGATCCCAAAAGGAGACCCTACTCCAACACAGTATGACAATGTTTGCCTGTGTTTATGTGGATATTTCGCTACTTGCAGCCCTAAGTAATGCCTTTATGTATAAAACATAGGCAATTAATCAAGTCCTGAGCACCCTAAGTCAGACCAAAATCTGCGCTTTCTACCCCTACGCGAGACGACAAGCATCCCCGTCAGATCTCTTTTCAATGCATTGAAGTCCACCACGGGAGAAGTCCTGATCTCTAAAGATATCAAAAAGGGACAATTTGTCTCACCTGAAGTCGATCGCGCTAACTAAAGTACTGAAGATTTTTATTGTAGGACTTACTTATTTGGCTACATAAATTTATTCATCGTCAATAACTGGACCCAGGGCTTAATCCATTTTTATGTGCAAGCCATGTTCTTATAGTTGTTGTAGTGAATATAGACGCTTCAAGTTACACTCCGTTCCCAGTATAGAGTGTTTTCACGCGGCCAGCATCCGTGATGCAGATGAGTTGGGTCAAAAGATAGGATGCCACCCCCTCTCAGGTTTTTTGGGAGTTTTTACCAAGACGATTATACATTAGCACCTGACATTTTCAGTAAGTGTTCGTTCATCTCTCACGCGCATTTTGAGACAAGTTTAGTGATGATCAGTTTCCATGGTTACGAGATATGACGTTAAAATAAAGTTTGTGGATAAAATGAAGCAGCGTACTTATGTTTTATTTCACATGTCAAGCACAAAAAAATAGAAAAAATTGCCAATTCTCGCTCTTTTTATCTGATTTCTAAATCTTGGTAAAATCCAAGATGGCGGCCATGTTTGGTGACGTCAAATGCCTCCAGCAGCGGCACCACCCAAAAAATATACCTCATCTTGTCCAGAAAATTGAAGGCTTTCCACTAAAGGTAAAATATTTTTGAAATATTGCAACGCATCAAAAACTCTAGGGAGGAGTTCCATCAACCCCCCCCCCCCCCCCCCTTTTACGAGGGTCAAAATGTGGTGGTGGTTTTTACGGTTATCGGCTAAAATTTTGGCCCTTTACGGCTATCGGTTAATTGTTTTCAGTTACGGTTAACAAAAAAGTTAAAAAGTAATTTATTCTGTTTCAAAGAGTTAAATATTAATAAACCTATGTTTTATTGTATAAAAAGCAAGAGAGGATGATAAAAAGGTCTTAGGATCATCTCGAGATGAAATAGGTTATTCTTTTAAAACCTTTAACATTTGATAGATCATATTATTTCAGTTTACGCATAGAAATGTCAACAGTAAATTTAAAAAGAATCTTCGTGAAAAAGCTAAGTAGACACGCGAACGCCCAACTCGCGGCCGGGGCGCGATCACATCCCGCATCACAGTTATAACAAAAATAACAAAATTCCAGGTCCAGTATGTTTTTCTACGATAGCGAAGGACTGTACAGAACGAATGTCTGCCTAGGCCTCATTATTCTGCGCCAGTCATTAGTTCCGGGTCACGTGGTCCGAACGAGTTTTGTCTCGGATACGCCACAGAAATGCCTTGAACAAGAAAGCCTGGGAAGACGCCGCAAGAGAAAACTCTCACAAAAACTCCGTGCCACGCAGTATCTGAGTATACAATTCATTACTTACTGTAAGCGTGCTTCCACTATCTGAGCCGGTCAGGCAGCAGGGGAAGTTTCAGATCTAGCTGCTGCTGGGTGGATAAAGAATAACTTTCTGTTTTGCCCCTGATTTTGGCGAGGCTTGCAGTTTTTCACCCGAACTTCCTGGCTTGCCTGTTAAAGCCAAGAAAGTCAATAACGTTTTTCTTGAATGTTGCAAGTGTCCGATGCTCCTAGTGTCTTGCCTTTTATCTTTCGATTGGCCTTTTTTCACCCGTTGGAAAAATACTTTTCAATTCTGACTTCGATTAACTCATATGTACACTGAAAACGCAGGACAACTGAGATTCCCGGGGATCCTGAAAAGGCGCTTGGCCTAACACACATTAGTAAAATCCAACTAGTGGTCTATCATCAATGCTGCATTCTGATTGGTTGAGCTACTACTAGGCTATATGTTATAGCCTACTAGTAGCGAAAAGCGCGGGCTTTTTGGCGGCAAAAAAGGATTATAGTCTAGCTTTAACTAGCTAAAGTTAATTTTATTCTCGATATTTTTGACCAACTAGTTGGATTTTACTAAAACAATTATTCCTCTCGCCCTCATGGCCTCGGAGTCAATAGCCCATTCGGCCTTCGGCCTCATGGGCTATTGACTCAGAGCCCATTCGGGCTCGAGGAATAATTGTTAACTATACTTTATTTCATGAACATCATTTTGCCATCTCTACCCACAAATAGCAAAAGCTAGACGAGGCGGGCGGAGAGGAAAGGTTACAGCAGTCATAACAGATAATATAACAATTGTAAAGTAATTAAATAAACTATCTGGATAAATAAGAATTACTGAAAAACAAGCTAAAGTTACAAAAATATATAGTCTTACAGAATGATATTACAAGCAAATTTACTACTAACAGAACTATTGCGTGAGGAGTCAAAGTAGCCGCGAAATAAGAAACGCAACCGGTCATAAATAAGTATAGCACATTCCTTAAAATTAACCAATCTAGGGAACAATTGCTTTTACGATTAACTCTTTTTACCCTATTTACGGCTAGCGTTTGAAATTCTTCAAATTATACGGCTTTCGACTAAATTTTTGGCCGTTTTACGCCTATCAGTTAACCCCATTGAGACTCTCTTTTAGAGCGATTTTCGTATGACCTTGAAAAAAGGTTTCGGTAAGTGTTCGTTCTTTGTTTCATCAGCCAATGGATGAAAAGATCAAAACATGGCCTCTTCGTTTTCCCGCCAAAGAAACCCTAATATGGAGAAGGCATTGTTCGATTGGCCAATCGTTTTGTAGTATGACGTCAAAGCGAAGTATCGGTTGATTTCTAGAAAGTTCTCGGGCATGAAGTTTTTTCACCTGAGCGTTCGCTTAACCAATGAAAAGCCAGGCGCGTTTGTCTGTCCGTTCGATAAACCAATCAAATCGCTCTATTTCCGTTCGTTTGTCGTTTCTGTTTTGTTCGCGCGCTTTCATTTCAAGGTCATACGAAAATCGCTCTACCACGGTGGGGGTTATGACTTTGCGTGTACGTCCGAGGGTTAAGTTTAGTTACCATGACAGCTTAAACGCTCGTTTTTCCGCTAACATCTAGGCCCAGGCTTGCCAATAAAGTTGCAATTACCATAGACATCGAAACTGTTAAAAAGTGTTTTTCATTATTGATAGCAGAAATCTGGTAATACTACAATCTTGGACATAGGCTCTTGACAAAATCGTATACTTGGAGAGCATTTTTCCAAACATCGTAGCCGCAGCGATTCTTCCTCTCCTCCCTCTGGAAGCAGTGTTGTTTGTCCTCAAAAGAAAGTCAGATACCTGGGCGTTTGTAGGAAGCAATGTTGAACAGAGGCAGGGCGTTTCTCTTACGCAAAGCCGTTGATTTGGAAATAGTCTTGTTGCGTATGGTAGAGGGAAAATATCAAGTAGTTCTGTTAGAGATTGTAGTAAATTACCCTATGCAATAAATTACCTTCGTCATGTTTTCCATCTGTGATCTCCTTGTCGTTTTCCTTTTTACAATTCCTTTTTATCAATGCAGCCGAAATCGTTCTTTCTTTTAGAAGCTCATTATTCAGCCTTCTCACTTCCTTTTTCAGCTGTTCGTTTTCACTCCTCTCTGCATCTCTCTCCTTTTTCATCTGATTTGCTTTACCCTCCTGTGTTGCCATCACAATTTCCACTTCCGACAGTTTTCTTGAGAGACGCCTGATGCAAACCTCGGCGCTGTCATGACTTGCATCAATCGTTTGTTCCGTGGACATTGTATTTACTAGCTGTGGTCTGAGAGGAAGCAAAAAGGTATCAAGCGTCCATGGAAAGGGTTAGGAGACTGGGAGGAAGGGAAAAAGGAGAAGTATATTTAAAGGCCGGGATAGAGTGTTATATAGTTAGACTTAGTTGGGCAAAAATAAGAGTTACTTAGTAGAGGCCAGTTTAGAATGCTAGTGTACTGACACACGGGTGAGAGAAAGTCCCTCGCGAACTGACTTCCGGTGAGTCTGGTTGTTCACGGCCTTCGTCAATCGGACTCAGTTTGGGTGTATTGGACAACCCTCCCTTGTTCAAGCGAACTCTAAGATCACGTTTCACATTATCACGAGCTTATGACTCGTGTTTAGCCTGTCACTTCAACTCTTTATTTGATTCATCTCCCTTTTCTCCCTCGCCTCCTCCCCTTTTTGCACCTGATACGCAGGCTAAGCCAGGTCATTGTCTCTGTATCGGAGCACAGTTAGCCCGCAATTCCAAATGTAATATATCATGTTTTTGGAATAAAAATAACCGTACTAGAAACACTGTGTGAAAGGGCTTGGCGGAATGGGGCAACTTATTTAGCAAATCCTTCCCAAGTGCATTAATAGACATTTACATCTAATGTATCACTCTTCTTCTCTGTTGTCTTTCATTCTTTTGAGAGATTTGTTGCAAGTTAGGTGACCGGCATTATCCAATGAAAAGCTTACTTTGATAGTCCAACCGCCTGTAGTCCGGTTGACTGGGCTGCCGGGTTTCCGAGATCTCGCCTTACCTTTGAATCCTTTGTAAAATTTTTGATGTGTCGATATGAGAGGGCGGGATGTTCCGCTTTGTTTGCCTTTTCTCATCTCGGAAACCGTACTGAAATTTCTCATATGAACCCAAGGGGAAATTGGTCTCGTTAACCGGGCTCACCTGAAGAGCTAGGCCTATGTTAATTAGTATGTGTAATCAAAATGGTGACGAGTGAAATTAGGGAGTAATCTCACGCGCGTTTCTTCCAAATCCTTAAAATTTCCCTCGCCTAAAGGCTCGGGAAATTATTAGGATTTGGACACAACGCGCGTGAAATTATTCCCTAATTTCATGAGTTTACCATTTGATTACCTATTAATAACATTGGTGACTAATTACGTTAGCGAGAACTTCACTCTCTCGAACGTTTAGAGCTTAAATTTGGCTTAAGTTCAGAGTTTTTCGACAAAATACCTGTTAGAATCCTTCTTGATGTGCTCTTTCGTGTGTTCACATTTTCTAAAGCGTCTTTTTATGCCCTGGCATCTTTATTCATGACATTTTAAAACTTCGTCGCCATCTTGACACTGAGACGTACGGATGGTTGCCATGGCAATTTTGTTATTATCGCTGAAATTTCGCGCCAAAATTAAGGAGTAATTTGTCACCTATGATATTATAACTAGAATAAACCAACTAAAGGTGCAGGAAGTGTATAGCAACTCTGCAATTTCGTTGAGTTTTTAAATTTATTTTTTATTTTCATTTCATTTTGGCAAAATGAATCATTTCTTCACTGAAAATGAGGTTGTGGTAGAGTAATTTTGTTCAAGAAATGCTATTTCTACAGCAATACCTTTTTCGGTTTCAAACTCGCAAGACAAAACCTTTTGTAGAATTTGGAGAAATCCCCCTTGGCATACGGTATCGTATGCGCAAAATTATATCACCCATGACTCAACAGTTTTCCTCATAAATAATTAACATCTTACATGCCGTTGTTGAAACTATGAGCAAACTCAGTAAAAGGAGAAAAATGTTAGTTTCACAAGCAGAAGCATAAATTAACGTTTGAAAAGTAGTTGTTGTCATTAAAAAAATCCGTCTTTGCCCATTGCGTTTGTCTACTCGAAAATGCGATAATACATGTGCTAAGAAAAGGAATTATGGTTATTGCTGTTTATGTTAATCACTCGGAAACTGGTCACATTCATTTCTTCAAGGCTGTGCTAAAACTGGCACATCCATGAATTCTTTACCAAAATCTTGGATCGTGGGAGGTGTTCAAAAACTGAACAAAAAAATACAACCTATAAAAAACTGACGAAATAAAATTAAAAGAAGCATAGAAGAATTAACGCTCTGAAAATAGGTGAGAATATGCGAACAACAATGGCAAGCAATTCCCTGAGTAATTTGTCTACGATTATTGAAGTGGATATCTTCGTAATAACTTCTATTTATTGTTTAAAGATCCTCTGGTAATATTTGAAGCTTTAGATAAAGACAATTTCAAATGAAAATTTAAGCACCTAAGTGATGTTTTAACCACCGTTATTATTAAAAGTATTTGTCTAAACAGTTTCTAAATACATAATACCTCAGTTAGCGAGGGGAAAGAAAAGGAGAGTCAATATTTTTTTTGCTAACTAGCACCCTTTAAACATCTTTCAAGTCATTCTTACCTATTTTTACTGCAAAATTAAAGGTCCTTTGAAAGAACGCTAATGTCGAATAAAACTCACTTGCAACAGCGGGTTTTTAATTAGTTCTACAAGCAGACGCGTCTTCATTGCCAAGTATTTGACGTAAAACTGACAGGTGGTTGTAAAGCAAGACGATCAGGAAAAAGCGAATAAAAATGTGTTTTTTTACAGATACTTCTTGGAATGTCTTTGATCTTCAACACACTGTTTTTTTTGAAGTTGTTAAATTGTTCTCCAAAATATTGTTAAGAACACAAACATATATTGGGATATTTTGTGAATTATAAACCAAGTCATCCTGTTTTGGACTATGATAATGAAGTAGACTTACAAACCCTTTTTTTTTTAAAGACAAAAGAAATAAAAACAAACAGACAAACAAACAACATCAATAACAACTTCAACAAAGCAAAAATCAAAACACACACACACACACAAAAAGACCTTACGAGCTTCTTTGCCCTTTCCAGTGTTTTTGTTTTTTTTTTTTCAAAGACCAGCGAAAGAAATAGAGAAGCGACATCGAGCGAGACAAAATGTCTACTTTTCAAGTAAACCCTGAGGACTGGGATGTTGACTTTGCCTTTGCAAATTTTTGAAGTACAGCTGTAAACTTACCGAGGAAGAGACTTCTAGTCAGTGTTTGAAAGTTTTATCGCAGATCACGATTGAAGACGAGAACGAACTGGCAAAAAGTTCGAGAGGTTTTCCCCCAAAAAATTAACGAGCGAATCCTTCGACAATGACAACAAACTTACCTTAAAAAGCTTCTTTGCCTTCTGCAGTGTTTTTTTTTTACAAGGACCAATGGAGGAAAGATGGAAACAACTTCGAGACAGACACAGGTTTCCAAAATACTCCAGCGTTACATACATTAAGGAGCAGTGCTTTTAGTTTTGACCGAATGAACTTTTTCAATGTGGCGAATGTGTTTTTCTTTCTCGGAAACCCTTATATTTGTTACGTGCTATTGTTTTCGTGAGCCAATAAAAACTATCAAATCAAATCGCGCGTCCTGTAGTTTCCGGTCTCCCAAACTGGAAGAAGCCATATAATAAATATCTTATTAGCTTCGTTTTTCGGTCCGTAATTTACAGTATGGAACGAAAACTTGGCTAATAAGAAGTATTTATTTACTTTTGTGTTCTTTTGTACTTTTTTTGGAGGGGGGTGTGGGAAAAGGATTTCGCTATTAAATCATTTTCAGAGATTCTTTACAACTTGGTTAAGGGTATGACGAAATACATTTTGTTTTCTTCTTGGTCAATGTATAAAATACTTTTAAATAAAAGCACGTGTACGACGAACGGCAAACGTCAGAATGTGCCACCTGACCGAGTTTGTTGATCATTATATCTACACAAAAACTGAAACTAGTTTTATGCCAGTCTTATCCATGAGGATTTGTCTTCAATTGACAGTTTTATGTGCTACTTTCCTATTCCATAACTTAAGGACTGTGATTTTGACTTTAATTTAGTTCACTGTAGGTGTTATAGAAATAGGTTAATTATAGACTGAGAAAGCAAAGAACAAATAAAACTACAAGGAATATGTTGAAAATCAACATCATGCTTGAAAAAGCCCCAGAATATTCGAAGTGAGAATTTTTAACAGAGGGTTTGCTATCTTGGTCGTTATCTTCCTCGTCAAGCTCAGGCCCCGAGCTAAGTTCTCATGGAACGTGCACAGGCCTCCTCTGTCAGGTTTAAGTTTGTCAAGCCATCTCTTCTACATGTTTCTTTCTGATTGGCTACCCTAAGGGTGCCTTACACCGATGTGCTCAGCTGCGAGGCTGTGTCAGGTCAGGTGGGTGTCGAGTTTCGAATTCGGATGGTTCACAGTGAGGCCATAGCGAAGCACGAGACCCAGAGGGGAGAAAAACTGCGGTGGGAACTTTATCAAACCACGAGCGCAGTTTATCATCTCAGGTTAGGTAGGCATTTTGAGATCGGACCTCGGAGCTATAGTAAAAAACGGGCAATTTTGCTTAAAAAGATTTATCCCTATGCCCGCTCTGAAACCATAATTCGTTACCATAGCAACAGAATTAATCGAGACCTTGCCAAAATGTTTCTAAGTAATAACTAGACAGCATTTAAAGTGAATGGTAATTCTGCCTTAACATCCCTGGATATGCAAAAAGTGGTTGTGTTTGAATGTCATGGGCAAATTTGCGGTGTACTAGAAATGGGTTCATCACTAAACTTAAGTTATAGAACTCTAAAATAAATAGATTTATCCAGGGCTAAAAGCGAAACATAAAGAGAGAGTAATAGGACTCTTAACCATTGCAAAGAAAGCGATCTTGAATAAAAGAGCTTTCCAGACCCGGTAATTATTTGGACTTTCAAGAAACGTCTCTCTGAGGATTTCCACGTTATTTCCACGTTGAACAAATGGAATTTTAGCCTGTGATTAGTTGAAGCTAATATTTGGTCACTCTAAACTTAAAAAAAACACGTGATCTCTATGGGTTTACACCTGCGCCAGCAATACGACCATGTGATACTTTTCACTGGGTACCCTGTTTTGACAGCAGCCAATTGACCGTAACGTGGATGCGCAATGTCAATCTGCAGACTCTCACACTAGCTAGAAAGTGTGACCAGCAAATTTTCTCGTATGGATAGGTAACCAAATTTCTTAACTTTGGGGCTACGCTAGTGCGCGGTTCGCGTGCGCCTGAAGCTCCGCCATAATCAATTTTTATCCGATAATCTATAAATAACAATAATGATAATTAAAAAGATGCCAGTCAGGAACTGTGTGCCACATGATATTATCCTGAAAACTTGCAACAATTTTTTCAAGAAGGAAGTAAGGATCTTTGAGTTATTTTGTCAAATATACCAAGGTAGAAAAGGTAAAATCTAGAAACAAACTGCAACTGTTATTAAGCTATTTTGTATATACGCTGCACTAATCTTTTACAAATGTTACAGTAAAGTATTTAATTTAATCAAACGTATTTGAAAAGGTTATTTTTTCCCTTGTTTTCAGAAGCCTAATAAATGACATTTAAACTGTAAGTGGCTCTCGGGTTGCCTCTCTCCTCCACTTTTCACTCTAATCGTAATTGAAAGAAATCTTAATTTTCGACTCTAATCTTAATTGAAAGATCGATTTGTGTTCAGTTTAGGTCATGCATATTTCGCAAACTGGCCTATTAATAATATATAGCCCTCCAATTTTCACATTATCATGTTTTCAAAAGAAGACGCATGCCCTCCTTAGTCATGGGATACTTTGTGAATATAATAAGGGGAGTAAGGTTCAGCCTTCTCTTATATGACTCACTTCCCCCGCTTTAACCCTTTAAACCCTAAGATTAAAATTTGAATTCTCATTTGTTGCCCCATTAATTTTCTACAGACGTAGTGGAAAGAAGGTCATTAGATATCAAGCAAATTCATCTTGTGTGATCATGTCCGCAATTCTCATGACTACTCTGTTTTGCAAAGTATTGATATTGCAAGGAGAAATTTGATACTGGTCACTTATAAGGCTTAAAGGGTTAGACGTCGATCAAAGTGCACCTTCACTAAGGAGGCAACTCAAAGGCATTGACGAAAGCTACCAATATTTCATCCATTAAAATTGAGAAACATATAGAGGATATTACATGGCCGCGCGGAGATACGAACTTTCTCTTCGAGTGTTGAAAAAATTGCACGAGTGAGCGCAGCGAAAGAGTGAAATATTGTTTTAAACACGAGAAGAGAAATTTCGTATCTCCTAGCGACCATGTAATGTTCTTTTTATTATATAAACACCCATGGAATACCAAACCATTTTTTTCTTAAATAGTCTTTTGGTCTGAAAGGTGCGGTTAATTATTATGAAGCCATAGTTACGGTGATATTTTCATATGTGAAGATAATAAATATTTTATTTTCACATGTGAAGATATCAAGTTTTTGCGCGAAAGTTCACTTGGTATTTCATTGGAGTTTATATAATAAAAAGCTATCTTTATCTTTGAACTAGACTTGTGGTATTTTTAATAGTTCATTGATAAATTTATTTAAAACTAGAAAGTGTCCGCAAAATGGAAAGCGCCCTTTTTGATTTCGAATGCTTTCCAAAGATAATTTTGGACTAGAAATGTAAAGTAGCACCTTTAAAGCCTGTGGAAAGAATCCTGTGGCGTGACCATTCAAATGAAATCTTCAAACTATTGCACTATTCCATTTACTCTTCAATGTTTTCCAAACTGAATTTGAGAGTTCTGAAAGAGTTTCCGCAATATCAACCAAAAATCGCGTTTTTCCCTTGAAGCATGGCAACTGGTATCGTTCCAATATGGCGATTGTTTGTCCTAGACGAAATATGTTGCCATTTTACATCTTCATAACAGATCATCTTCAGGTGTGGAATCCCATTTTTATACAAATTAGAGTAAAATGAGGCTATAAATCAATAAAAGTTTTACTTTCTATATTAGTGCTGAATTAAAAGAATCATGTAATTTTGCAAAGTTCAGGTTTAACTTATAGCATCCCTCTATTCAGTTTGACGATCAATTCGCCTTCATTTTCCAGTGTTTCCTTGACGACTGAAATCTGGGTGATCCGAGAATCTGCGCCTTAATTCGATTTCCTCGGTCCTTAAAGAGAAATAGAGACTAACAAGTACAATAGAGGAAGTATTAAACTTGTTAATAGACTCTTGGTTTCTGCTTCTCCTCGTCCAAAGGGATCAAACAATCTTGAACTGAATACTGGGTTAGGCAACAAACAAGGTAAAATCCCTTTTTCTTCCTAACTGTGGATTTTTAGGGCTCATACATCCGATCTGGAATGAGTTTACACTGGCTTTGTTTTTGGTTTTTGTTTAACAGTCGGCGAAGCTCTGTTACTTTCCTCAGATTCATACCTTGTGTGTGATAATTGTTCCCCTATAAACTTCTCCCCACATTGATTAACAGAAATTAACGGGAGTTTTCTTTAATTTTCCCAGAGGAATTTCCAAAGCCGATCAAGACGATTCAAAAGTAGCCATTTCCACCTAACGTTACGGCTTTACAGAATGACGCAGTAGGCGTGTTTTCTGTCGTTATTGCTTGTCATAGTCAAGTGGCTCGAAACAAAACTATTTAGAAACTGCTGCACATCCCTGTTTCCTTCTTTCTCAGCTATACCCATAGCTGTGTCTCCATCGAGAGTCCGCTTCACAATCATCTCTCCTCCTTGTTTGAGAAGGAGATCGGCTACAGCCACTGTTCCATCTTTAGCGGAGTGATGAAGGGCGTTCCACCCATTCTTATCCACAGCCTGTTTGTCAGCTCCATGTGTCAGTAAAAAGTTCACTAGTTCCGGATGACTGTAGCGGGAGGCGATGTGCAGAGGAACTGAACCGTCTCCCGCTTGGCAGTTTAAAGGCATGCCGAGCCTCTTAAGCATTTCAATTACTTCTTCGTGACCACCTTTACAAGCGTAATGCAAAGTATTCCAACCTTCGTTGTCAACTTCGTAAATGTTTGCACCCCACTCTAAGAGACAGTTAATAATTTCACCATTACCTTTTGATACCGCACAATGCATTGCGGTAAGACCTTGTTGTGTTTTCTGATTAGGGCTCACCCCATGCTCAAGAAGGGTTTCTACAACTTTCACATAACCCCCAAGGCTCGCTAGATGAATTGCCTTACATTCACTGTTGTCACTAGCGTCTTGATTAGCTTCACGAGATAACAGAGGAACTATCACTTCGCTTTGACCAGCTTTGGCAGCCAGAAGCAATGGCGTCGAATTATCGTTGGTTAAACAGTCCACATCTACGCCCAGTTCTAGGAGAAGCTCCAGTATTGCTATATGGCCATGATGACTTGCGGCATGCAATGCGTTCCAGCCGTCATTGTCATGGACGTGTTCATTAGCTCCCTTTGAAAGAAGTAACCGCACGGCTTCTGGGTGGTCGTGAATCGTTGCAATGTGAAGCGGAGTTCTACCTTCATTTGTTTTTGCATTGGGATCTAAACCTAGCTCGAGAATTGTTTCTATTACGATTACATGCCCATTTTGACACGCAAAGTGTAACACGTTCCACCCTTGGTTATCGACAGCATTAATATCAGCTCCTTTTGAAACGAGGAAGTTTAGGGCACTTGCACGGCCATTAAAGGCCGCAGAATGAATTGGAACTAGCCCATTGTTCGCTTGGACGTTTGGCTGCATTCCGCAATTAATTAACGATTCGATCAAGTCTGTTTGACCTCCTTGACTGGCGAAATGAAGTACTGTAACCCCTTCATTGTCCACGACATTCAGGTCCCCACCCTGTGAAAGTAAATATTCCAAGCATTCTTTGTTCCCACGCAGTGCGGCAATTCCAATGGGAGTTAGACCGGAGTAAGTTCCATAGTTGGGATCGATTCCCTTATGGAACAGTTTGTTCACAACAAAAAGGTGACCTCCTTTACAAGCGTGATGTAAGGCAGTCCATCCCTGGTTGTCCTTTGCCAGAAGGTCCGAATTTTGAGACAAAAGAAAATCCAACACGTCTTGATGACCATGCCGTGCTGCAATATGGAGCGGAGTGATTCCTAAAAGTGATTGGGCATTTATATCAACACCTTGACTAATAATTGACTCCATGACAACTTGAGGCAATTTACCACCCTGAGCAGCGTAATGAAGTATATTCCAGTAGTCGTTATCAGTTCCCAATATGTCGGCGTTCTTTCTCATCAAGTATTTCACCACTTCCCCCTGGCCATAACGAGCTGCAATGTGAATAGGAAGTGTCCCTTGTGAGGTTCGAGCGTTGACGTTGACGCCTGCTTTAAGTAACTCTCGAGTGACAGTCAAGTGACCTCCGAGACAAGCGAAATGCAAGGCCGTCCATCCAAATTTGTCTGAACTGTTTGGATGAGCTCCCTTAGAGATTAAAAATTCCACCACCTCTGGATGCCCGTGGCAACCTGCGATCATTAATGGGGTACAACCGCCGTTTATTCTAGTATCAGCCTCCATTCCAGTCTTGAGCAGTGTTTCCACCACATCTACGTGACCATTCTGACTTGCTGAATGCAGCGCATTCCAACCGTCTTTATCAACCACATCGACATCAGCACCGCAGGCAATAAGGAAGTCCACCGCTTTGGAATGGCCATTTTTTGCTGCAGTGTGAATTGGCGTAGGTCCGTTTTTGAGTGGTACATTGGATTTAATGCCATGCTTCGAAAGAACTTCTATTACAGGAACATGGCCGCCTCTGCTTGCAAGAAACATCGAATTCCTGCCATTGCCATCCAGCACATTTCCGTCGCAGCCGAAAGTAAGGAGAAGGTTCACAGCGTTTTCATGGCCGTTTGATGCAGCGAGATGTAAAGGGGTAGCACCCGTTTTGGCTTTTACGTTGGGATCCGTACCATGGACCAACAAAAGTTGCATAACAGTTACATGTCCACCAGCACTAGCCCAGTGAAGAGCTGTCCAACCTTCTTCGTCCACCGCGTTAACATTGGCCCCTAAGGAGAGCAAATACCTTACAGTATTGGTGTTACCATATCGGGCAGCTATGTGAATGAGAGCCATGCCATGAGCTTTTGCGTTAGCACCAGCTTTTTTGATTGCTAAGCGTTCAACTGTTTTAACATCTCCATGTTTGCAAGCATTCCAAAGTTTTGATAAGGTTCTTTTGTTTGCTTGGATTACTCCTCCATCGTGACAGCCTGTCACCATTATTCAGTGACCAAACATTTTTACTAATATCTTTTTCTTGTCTGTGTAGCTGATGGCAATGGCGCCTGAAACATAAGTTAGAATGGTTTTAGTGGAGAATGGTTTAGGAAGGGGAACTGCAAAGAAATTAGGCAAGTCCTTCACCATCCCCTCCCATTATCAACATAAACGTGGATCATTTGAAGCGCATTTTGTCATACTCTGCGCCCTGGATGAGTTTTGACAGCAGTGGCATCGCCTCCCTGTCTTAAGTTCATCTGCAAATACTCTAACATGGAAAAGAGTATCAGACCAATGCTGTTGAATGTCTAACGCGATAGCTCCTTGCATACCATACGTATAGAGATAGTGATATTACTTACAAACTTCGCGTCTTTATGACACATTTGCATGTGCAGCAAATGGCAAAATAAATAGAGTGTTTTTCAGTTTTCCTTTGCTTAATCATTTATTGGATTTACGCCGAAGATCCAGCTATCTTTCTGTTCATCGGAAAAAGAAATGATGTTTTAAATTTAAAAGGCATTATAATGTTTTGCAGATATGCCGCTTTTTAAGTCCATTAGCAACGTATGTCTGACACAAAAAAAGGATTCACTATTTATTAGTACCAAATGTATTAGTTTTAGTCATGAATAATAATAATTAGAGTCTTTTATATTTAATTTGCCATAATTAAGAGCATGGTGTTGATTTGATGACTATGAAATGGTAAGAGTTTGTAATATAAATATAATTTAAGTGACAGTAAGAGCCGGAACTGTTAAAGGGATATTCCATCTTCTTGTTCAGAAAGATTGATTTTCTGTTTTATAAAATGACTAAATTGACTTGATAATAACCTACGACATGTGTTTATTTGTCGTAATAATTTGATTAGAAGTTATTTTAATTTCCTCCTAGGTTACCATTGCATCCTCAATAACAGAAAATGGTAAAAAATAAAAAATAGAGAAAAAAAGGAAAAAAGTATAACTCTTACCAATGAACAGGAAAACATACTTACTAGTTACAAACTGGAAGCGAATACTTCTGAAAAAGATGAGGGATGACTCGAATCGATTGAAAAAAATATCGATTTTAACTCCACGCAAGATAATTGCAATTGCATTAAAAAAAATAGTGCTCAACTTTCATTACCCTGCGAACCGACTGGACTGATTAGCAAATAGATCTGAGTAGTAACTGCGATATTCGGTAGCGAATACTCTGTAGTGGCAAGATAAACATAAAGCACTAGTGTCGAATGTTTTAGTAAAATAGTGTTACGGATTCTTATTTCTACATTTTATTACAAGGTTGTGCTAACATTGTTAGGAAATTGATGCCGTTGTCACGAACGAATGCAAATAGGCGGTGCGAAAAAAAAAGAAATATATATATAAAGAAACTCAACATGTACGCAATGCAATAAAGTGAAACCACAAGAAGTTAATGGATGTAAAACATACAAAGTCTAAACTGTCCCAAAATGGAAACCAGGTATTCGGTGAAACATCAATATTCTAAGGCCTACGTTATTTCCACCTTATTCAAATTTTGTTTAAGCAAACGCTCCGTATATTTTTTGTCAATATAAGTTCAAATGGAGTAATTTATTCAAACGGGAATAAATCAAAATGGCAGGTCTTCACTTTATTTACACGAAATACCTCACAGGTGACCTCCTTCACTTTAACAATTTGACTAGTGATGGTGGATAAAGATTTCAGGAACTTTAAGACATGGAAGTGTGATTTCTTTTTGTATTGGCAAAATGACTTTCTTCTTGCAGCTGAAGGAAATCGAATTCATAATGGTTATTTTTAGACCGGTTTTAATGATAACCTTTTATTTTCGAATACGAATAGGTAACATCCATGCTATACCAGTGAGAATTTCTGCTTAAATTTTCAGTCTTTTAGATAGATTGTTGTGAATTTTTTTGGTGATAAAGATTTTCTTCTTCTTTTTTCTCAGTCAAATATAAATACAAGGGTTTCAAAATGAGTTGTTAAGGGAAACGATAGACTAAGGCGCTAAAAACAAAAAAATTATCTCCACTGCAGTGTAGCTTAAATATATAAAATGAAATCCGCTTGAAATCTTAAAGAGTGAGTGCCCATGCAGGAAAGAAATGATTTAAGTATTTGTTCCTCTTGTAAGATTCTAGGAGCGTGTTACTTCTTATTTAATGTTCAACTTACCTTTGCAATGAAATAACAGTCACTATATCGCCCCAAGTTCTATTTGCACTTCCACGTTCCTGCGAAAGCATACGAAATGCAAAATTACCAAAAGTATAAATAAAAAGTTGGACCCAGCGGGAAAACGCGGATGGCCCACTAACCACCGCGCGGTAACAACAACCTAGTGAGCAAAACAGGTGAAATGGGATTGAGATCGTTAAACGTGACTTCTATAGTGGATCAACCTTGACACTTAAGTATCCATAACTTCTCTGCTTTATACCTATCCACACATTTTTGGCCCAATTTGAACCGTTTTGCCGCATCGAGCGAAACTGACTTCGGTCTTTGTTTGAATATTAACGACTTCCACTGACTTTGTGTGGTATACATAATTTATGTTTTCAGGCGGAAAGCATCAGGCGTCCAAACGCGCTTAGGTCGCCTATCTATACGGCAATAGCGTTTACCTAATTTTCTCGACTTTACCTTATACCTTATAGTTTCGTTTTATCATTTCATAGGCGTACCAGGTGCGATATTCACACAAAAAAATAAATATAAAAAATAAAAATAAAAATTACAATTTGAACTTTCGCATCATTTTGATGCGTCTATAATTGAATATCACAATAATTTGTTAATCAAAAGAATATACACGTTTATTTATTCATTCTCTTGCAAATTCACGTCGGAATTATATCTCTGATACCATCTTGAGTTCGAAAGCAAGCGTTCATTCATTACCGGGCTCTTCGACAAATAACTGTGCAATGGTTATGAATACTTTATTTGATATTTTATGTTTTCACATTGGAATACCAGGTTAAAATAAACTAAACCGAAGAAATACATTCAAGTAAAAAATATTAAATGACAAAAAAAAGTACAAAAATGTGTAATATCAACTTAAGGTTCGCAGTCGTAGGATATATTATTTTATTTGCAAAAAACATGACTTCATATGGTTTACCAAATTAAGTACGTAGTTTCCTTCTTCTGCGCCAGCACAAGTCGCTGAAAAGTACAATAATATCAACTGAAAAGAAAGTTAATAAGCTTAGACTAACATCGCACGCGAGGGCAATTTTCCTTTGCATACTTAAAGAGTCAAAATTTTGTGGGTAATATCTCCTCCCTTTTTTTCTGTTGATACAGCAGGTCTTTTCATTAATTTTTTTTTTTTCATTCCACGCAGCAATTATGAGGTGCGTTCCAAGGCAAGGTACATTTCGGCCCAGGTATTTCCTTAAACGTCCTTATTTCTCAGTTTTTAAGAAGTGGGAGATAGAATATAAGGGTAACGTCAAATGTCGATTTCAGATAATATGTTCCAATATCTCCGTGGCAAATATATTTACTGATGAACGAGCTTTAGCAGCTAGCTATGCGACCTCTTCCCTACATTCTCTGTTTGTCGTAGCCTCGGGTCAATGCTAGACTGCGTAAACCACAGACCTCTAAATTGAGTTATCTAATAGATTTTTCATTGCATGTCAATTTCAGAAATTGGAATTAATACCATTTAGTGCCATTTAGATTGTCAACCTGGCATGGTATGAAAGTATTTTTTTGAATTTTAAATTGTTATCAATGGAAGATTTAATTTGTGCTATACAAAATTTCATATTTGTCAGGTGTATATACTATTGGAAGTTGTGAAGAAATATATTTGCGAATAAATGCAAATCATAGACAGAAATAGTTATTCTTTTTTTGGAAATATTTTCTATTTATTTTCTGCGCTTAGAATATATAAATTCCTTCACACTTAATCCAGACAAACTTCGGACTGATGCAATGCATTATAAGAAACTTGCAAGGAATTCGTTTGGTAAAATTCGGCCACCTTACAACTAAAATAAAGGAAAAGAGGACCATCTTAGTTATATTGGACTTGCACGCGTACTTAATTTTAACTGAAATGTCATTGACGATATTTGTCTCACCTTAGAGAATTGTCCTAGATATCTAGCTTCCATGGTACGCTTGACTTTAGCTAATAGTCTCGAGAAAATTCTGAAATAGCACAAATATAAGACCGCATTGTAATAATTAATTCAGGTGGAAGAGATAGCAGGTGCAGTGGAAACCACCCAGAAGCCACTGGGCTGTATTGGTAATTATACAGTGACGTCAGTTCTTCAACAATCACGCTAAGAACGACTGATCTCGAGCCTAAGTTGGGGACCTGTCGGATCTATTCGATAAGTATCTTATTCGACTTTCTAAGTGGGAAACTCTACAAAACCGATTGTTAGTTTAGCCTCTTTTCCTGATGAGATACCATTGTCTAAAACATTTCGGTCACGAAAACTAATTTATCTTCCGCAGAACTTGTCTTTTGCATTTTGTGCTTATATCTATTAAATAGTAATTCAGGGGGGCGGATAATTCCCCTGACAGTACTGCATTCATGAATTAAATGGATACTAACAAAAGACGATTTATGTTATTCTTATGTAACTGTTTGACAAAAAGAACCATTGCCAACGTGTTTAAGTACGTTTTATGTTTCTCTAGATAAAATTGACGGGGATATAAGCGATTCTCGAATCAAACTCATTATTGGTTGAGTCATCAAGCGCGTCTTTTATTCTGTGGTATGTCATATTTGCATGACAGAAAACATAACAAAGTTTACTGCAAAGTGCAATTAAATTACATATTACAAAATGTGACAGCTTTATTATTATTATTATTATTATTATTATTATTATTATTATTATTATTAAAAATTTCGACGACCACCACAAAGAAATTACAGGGCATGCGCACTTCTTTTGAGAAAAGAATAATGTAAAAGTCTGAGGACAAACTTGTTGAAAGTTACATTATTTTACTAATGGAGCTTTTACAGTTGTTTAGGCGACTTGAATTGTTCCTGAAAACCGTTAATGCAACCGTACTAACTAAAAGTAAAAACTAAGAGAGTAAGAAATTTCAAGCTACAACAAAATTGTTAAACAAGAGCGGCTCTGAAAATGTAAGTCTCATTGTTTAGACTTGTTTCTGTATTAAAAAATGCTGTAAGACGGTTAGATAGTGCGTTACAATTTTTTAAGATTAGAGTTTGAGCAAGTAGGTTAGTTGGTCGAGCGTCGTCGAACGATTATATGAATCCTTCTGTGCCAATGATGATCATCCTTGTCCAACACTGCCAATCTGAGTTCTCGAGTTCCGATTGTGGCAAGTCCAGTATCCTCAAACAGTGTGTGTGCGTGTGTGTATATCGGTGGTATTTGTTCTTTGTTCTTCTCTAAGTTTCCATAGGTTGTGGCTGCTACAAAAATACAATCTTTGATGCCACCTATTCTTGGACCTGTTATATGTTCTCATGGAACGCTTCTTACGACTTCTTACAAGAAGAGTGATAAAAAACGTAAAGAAAGAAAACAAAAATATAGGGGTGAATTCTAAAAAATCCAAGTCTGGCTATATCATGTTTTATGATTGAATCTTAACGAATTGTACATAATTTTTTATTCCTTTTTTGGAAGTCTGAGACCGATGTCATTTAATAAGTTCCGTGACAAATCGCAAATTTTGACATCCTTTGGAAAGTTTGAAGAGAGCTTCTTTGTAAATTCTTTAATTAGTTAATAGGTTAAAAGATCTTAGGCACGGCCTTACTATCAAATTTGCCTTACCTAACAAATATGGGCGTATTATTATTATTGTTGTGAAAGGTTTGAACCCAGGAGTCATTTCAAAAGTAGGTTGAGTTGGATCGTCCGGGTGAACGTAGTCCTGAATAGGACTGTTGTTGTTGACAGTGACTGACGTTTCGACAACCTGTGCGGTAGTCATCTTCAGAGTGAAAGTGAGTTGTATCATGTCAGTTGATGGTATTATACTCTGGTTATTGATATGATTGGTCAATTACGTCACGATGTTATTGGTCGTCTGTCAGTTAAGCCGTGATGTTATTGGCTATGAAGACTCGTAATCAGTAATTGGTGCGTTTCGATGCGTCTATTTAACACAGAAATGGCTGTTTTCACACTAGAGACGGATTATTCCGTTTGATAATTCGCGTCCGATAGGTAATACGTCTGAATTTGAAAATAGGATGGTTATAATTTTGAATGAACAATCCCACTGACTTTATCCGTCAGTTTTGACGGATAGTTTGAATATGGATTAACCGTTCACGATAGCTTATGTGTGCAGCCGCCCCCTCCCCACATAAAAAAATTAGAGAAGGTATGTCTGTGGGGGAGCCCGAGGGGGCGACTGCACACAGGCTAGTTTCGACGGATAATCCATTTCTAGTTGTTGTGTTAAAACGGCCAATAACAAAATTCCCGTGTTCAGTGTTTTTACCTTTTTAACCGGTTAACACTTTTTTACGCTATTTACGGCTAACGGTTAAAATTTGTCAATTTTAAAGGCTTTCGACTAAACTTTGGCAGTTTTACGCCTCTCGGTTAAACCCATTGAGACCCTCTATCCAGGGGAGGTGAAATGGGTGAATTTTCACCCCCCTTTTTCTGAGCCCCTCGTCAATCATTCTGATGCACAGACCTCAAACACCTCAACCAGGCTTTGGTTCTATTACATTATTACAAAAATTCACCCCCCATTTCAAAATCCTGGATCCGCGCCTGCTATCATCAAATCGACAGTGAGAGGTAGACAAATTTAATACTACGTGACCTCCACAACAGCTGATTACTGCTACAATACAGTATTTCGGAAGTGTCATTGCAGGATATTGAGTGAAAAACAGTGTCTATTATATACGGGAAATTATGCACATTACAAAGAGCTCGGAGGAAACTTATTGACCAGTCACGTCTGAAGCAAGTCAACACTGAGATTACTATTTGATTCATAAACATATTTTCGTTAGTCATCTCTGTCAAGCGAACTCAAGGGAAAGTTTTTGCTTTCCCCCATCAGAATTAAAGGTCCCTGGATTTGCTAAATATAATCACTGTTTTACTTGACTTAGTAGATTTAAAAAATCTTCAGTAACCGTTTCTTATTCCGAGATCTTTGAAACGGCAAAAGAACTATAAAAAATAATAGTAGCACAAATAAAATTAAAATTAACCCTCGGCCGTACACGCAAATTCATACCCCCACCGTGGTACAAGGGGGGGGGGGGGGGGGTGGATGGAACCCCTCCCCGGAGTTTTTGATATGGTGCAGTTTTTGAAACGATTTTACCTTTAGTCGAAAGCCTTTGATCTTCTTAACAAGATGAGGTATATTTTATGGGTGGTGGCGCTGCTGGAGGCCTGTGACGTCACCAACAACGGTCGCCATCTTGGATTTTACCAAGAATTAGAAATCAGGTTCAAACCGCGAGAAATGGTAATTTTTTTCCGCTTTACATGAAAAATAACACATAAATAAGCACTTTAATTGTATGATTATAGCCACAAGATTTACTTTTATTGTTGAAATTCTCAAAATCTGCGCAAGGGATGAAAAAACAGCTGCTGAAATCGTCAGGTCCAGTTGTTTTATCCTCTAGGAAAAAACTCTGAAAAACCTTATTGGGGGGGGGGGTGCCATCCACCTCCCCCCCCTGTACTTCTGAGGGTTAAAAAAAGCATCTAGATTCTAGCAAGGCATCGTGATCCGGCAAATAGATAGTTCAACCAATGCAAATCGAATTTAAATTATGTTGCCAAATCGCGTTAAGACAAGGAGTTGTAAACCAGTTGAGAAAACAAAAAGTCAATAATGTAAATACTTGACCTCAAATGCTGAATACATCACTTTTATATTTTAAAAGAAAGATCAGTCATAAAACTTTTCTTTAAGGGCTAAGCACATTTCTTTGACTGCACCTAACCAAAGAATGATAATGTCGGGTTTTTTAATGCAACTCTCTCTGGAAGTTCCGCGTTGTAGTCATGCAAAATAGCGATAAAAAATGTACAAAAAAAGTCTGCTGCACGTGCAAAAGTTGTTTTCTTGCTAATTAGACCTGCTGTTGCTTTTCACCTTTTCTCCGGCGTTGCCTTTGCCTCTTAACATTACACAATTTTATATTTTGTTTGAACAAATTATAAATATTATCGAGAGCTTCGCTTTTAGATATATTATTGCTGGACACCTGGCAATAAAGGTAAGTTATTTATTCTAACAAATATAGCCAAAAATGCCACTCGTAACGTGCATGCATTGCCCTCTCAAAATCTGTTCATGGTGTCAGGAGCTCTCACTGTAACTTTTTTCTCTTCCTGTTGTACTGGTATGGTCCTTAATTATTCACGTCAATATTCGGCAAGGCTGGAACTTCAGAATCTATTCCTCTTTATCTTTCGTGTTAATGGTACAGTAGAAACAGGGCTTTTTGACATGTCTGTATATTAAAACTTTTGTGTGCAGAATCTTGAATTTTCAAGATGTGTTATCACGAATCTTGAAGTCAAGATTTAGTAAGCAGACTCTTGAAAATTAAATACATTCCGCATGCCAATTTTGAAATGTCTTCGTTTGTATGCGGAATCAACAACGATCTTTTTTTGTTGTTGTTGCTGTTTTTGTTTTTTCTTTGCGTGAGCGGGGGACAAGAATTTTCGTTGGAACAATGTTGTAACAAATTCGAAACAACATGCATGGGAAAGCTGTGATGCGGAGTGCAAATCGGCGCTGCTATTCGTGCATTCTATCTTCCTCTTTAAAATAATCGCGAAGGTGTCTGTGAAGACTGGCACTGGTTTTAATGGTCAAATTTCGTTGCAGTCTCCGTTATCGTTGCTTAAACAGTCGAATGACTCACATCAAACGTCACTTACCCTCTTGTAAACTCTTTTATTCTTGTTTTTCCTTTCCTGTTTTGAGCTGAGGAAGTATGAAGCACGATAAAAGGAAACCACAAAGCCCTGAGGATAATTTATTCCACTTCTATTTTTGCAGATGAACGAGAACACGTACGACATTTCCTCCAAAAAACGTGTAACTAAGACGTTTCTGGAAGTTTAACCTTGTAGTCGTGCAAAACAACGGCAAAGAAATGTACAAAAACGTGTGCTGCCCATGCGCCAAGTTGCTGTTTTGCTAATTAGACATATTGTTGTTTTTCACTCACCGTTCCGTTTTTCTCCGGCTTAGCACTACACGATTTTATATTTTATTTGAACAAACTATAGATATTATAGAGAGCTTCGCTTTTAGTCCTGGCTAAATCTATTATATTTTAGTAAAATCCAACTAGTGGTCTATTATCAATGCTGCATTCTGATTGGTTGAGCTACCACTAGGCTACATGTTATAGCCCATTAGTAGCAAAAAGCGCGGGCTTTTTGACGGCAAAAAAGGATTAAAGTCTAGCTTTAACAAGTTGAAACTTTTTTTGTTCTCGATATTTTTGACCAACTAGTTTAAATAGTTGTATTAGGGTGCTTTCCTAAAGTCAGAACTGGTCGGCTCGACCGTTGACCGGACCAGTCATTTCCACAATGAAATAAGCTTTTTCAAAGAGTCGGTAATAAAAACCATCTCCTTTGCACTATTTAGGACTCGACTAATTTTGCTGGGTGGTATTAATTAGAAGAGAAATTCTCATTACGACACTAATGGCCCCTTAGTTCTGGCAAATGGAAAGCGCCCTTAGTCAGACCGCCCTTACCAGACCAGACCAGACCGCCCTTAGTCGGACCTGAGATTAAGATCAAATCCGTAGTAACTTCGCTACCACCTTATATTTTGATTTTTACACTCGAGGTATTGGGGAAGAGAGGCAGTTTGTCAAGCGAACAATTCCTATTGCCTTGTTTTACATATTTACATTTGTTGTTTTTATTTGAAAACTATTTTATCTGAAAGTACAATATTGACAGAAAAAGGAAAACGTTATAACAAGAGCTACATAACCACAAATCATAAAGAAAATTCATTCGTTGAATTCATTATTGCACAGATATTACATTCTTTAATTTTAGTAACAGCTGATGCGCAGCCACTCGCGACAGCATCACGCCTCAAGAAATAAAAATTAACGGACCTTTGAATCTGCCTTTATAGTTGACTGACTCGTTATAAAGCAAAATGTTTTTCCTTGTTTTAGTCTTTTCTTTTTAGTTTTAGTAAAGCAACTGTTGAAAAAATAAGGACTCATTAACCATACTGAAAGTTTGCTTTTAAACTTTTCCCAAGCTCACTGTCAGAATCTTAAGGAACCTAATATAGTACTTAAAGAGTACTAACTCAAAACATTTGATTATTTCCTGGTGATAAAATGTTGACGTTGATTACAGTTTCAATAACACGGATTCTTAGATCTAAATCCCAGAAGATAATTAATTTCACTGATTTATTTTACGGAGGCTGCAGGAGAGTTAGCGATCCATATTGTAACGGAACGGTACCTTTTATGTTTTATTAGCACTGTGTTAAACCTGTCCGAAAAAAAATTGATGATAAAACGTGAAGAGAACATAAACCAAACACTTCGCTTCCAACTTGGCCGACCCTGACTCTCGGAAACTAGCTATTCAGTCGCTTATCAACATCATGTGTAGAAAACAAATCTCTCTGATCATTTTCTTGCCAATGACTTAATTAAAAGATCTGAGGGTGACTTAATAAAGTTATTATTAGCCCGGGTTGTAATTATTTTTCAACTCTTGAATTCAGTCAGCTGATCAGTGAAGATTAGCAGATTCACTTAGTCAGTTAACATATTCGTATTGTCGTTAGTTTTCTCTATCAGGGAGCACACATGGTATTATAATGGGCTGAGGTAATAGCGGTAGTTCCAGTGACTTGCATAGTTTATCCTTCCATGGAAGACCGAAACTTTGCTGATAGGTTAGTTTGCCACCCACAAAACTGGGCGTGATTTAGTTGTTCAGTTGGAAAATATAAGGTTCGTGGGAAGAAAACTCACACCCGTGTGACATTACCACCGATATTGACATTTAAAGCCTGGAAAAAAGGACAAGGCTTAGCATTTTATGAGGTAATGGAATATAGCTTCCTGTGAAGGACTTATGTTTGTTTTGTTCGACTTGCGCGTCTTAATAAGCATGTTATCTTTTCCAATATTAACTGTTTTATGGACGTAAATTCACATGGTGAAAATCACGCTTTTCCCATTAGCAGTGTCCCAAATTTTCTAGCAGTGCCGTATAAAAACAAATTATGTTAACCTCCCTTAAAAATCTACCCAGTATATGCTGGGTAAAAAAAGAAATAGCAACAACAAAATTCTTGTGCTCAAGTTAGTTTTTAACTGTCAGTATTGTCCATCTATTTTTCACTGAAATATTTCAGTACTGTGATATTTGTGTCATGTACGCGCCTACATAACCACTTCCTCGACGGAGTGTTTTCCTCATAAGAACCTTTAGTCTTTCCATGTAATTATAAATCAGAGATTTCCACTTAAAATTGAACGTTTTCCAACTGAGAAAATAGCAGTTTGTTTTGTTTTTGACGTCGTAACACCACTTTGCATCCCACACGACGACGTAAAGAAAAAAAAAACTTGAAACAAACTTTGAAAAATGTATCAAACTATGCAATATCTTAAAAATTGAATGTTGATTTTTGCGATTTCTTGTTTTTCTCCTAGCATAGTAGAAAAGTGTTAAAAATACACGGACCAGATTGACAAGATCGCAAAAAGGGTGAAAAAATCAACTCCCGCCTGCTCCTTGAGATCTCCAGTACAAGGCGCGTTTGAGACAAAGTTTATTACACTTATGAGACTCACCCTCGAGTTAACGTTCTAGAACCTTTAAAACGTCAGTCTTTAAGAATATCTACAGCCGAGAAAAAGGCTTTGTAATTTCCTTTTCACCCTTATGTTCGATATAGGCTTTTTAAAGATTTTCCTTTTTCTTTATAATCATGCTCAAAAGTAAAATGTTGGTTTTTGTTGCTTTGTTATATTGAGTCACTGGTAGCTTATTAATAGCAATGATGCAGCAAACGGATTGTCCCTGATAATTAGCCTTTTTGTGCTAATAATTTTGCCTAAGGTGATTACGTCCATTTTCTAGGGCTTTTGTTTAACCTAAGAGGCAGTTTGGGAGCACTCAAGTGTCCCCACGTATATAGTGTCCTGCAAAGGTATAAATATGATACAGAGTTGAAAAAACATTCATCCTCTTCCCAAATTCAAACAGAATGAGGTCGATTTGTGCGCTTACGATTTCGATATGCTTCGTCCTTGGCACAAGAGTTGCATCAGGTGCAAAGGGGAGCCAGCTTTTGAGTAAATACAGAAATTTAGGTAAGTCGAATGAATTTTATTGTTTATTTTATCTTCTGTAAAGCGGTCATTGAATTATGTATTGTGTTGATTTAATTTATTTCTAAATTCTATGTAAACTTTAAATAGTTTTTTTTAATCGCGGTTAAAATGAGTGAGAATAATATTGTAAGGTACGTTAAATTGCACTTACTTTGTAAGCGCAAAAGTTAAAAAGTAAGAACATTTGAAATTAAATTGTTTCCTCCCATTTTAACGCAAAGGTTGTTTTTATTAGCGATTCAGGGAAGACATTACGATAGCGCTATAGAGGCGAAACCTACCCGTTTTTGTGTTTAAGGAAAACAGAACGCAGGGAACTAAATGGTCGATGTAAAACTTACCAAAAAAGAATTTGTCTTTTTTTCTTTTTCTTCAGAGGTATTAAGTTTACTACCTTAAATCTTCTTTCTCACTTCTTCTTTTTTTAGTCAGTGCAACTGGTTTACTTCCAATTGAAAATGCCTGAACGTTATTAATAAGGACACTGATAAAAAAAATGTTACAACAGACCGCACTTAACTGTACGGCGTGTTTCTTTTACCTGATATCGATCATCTGACTAAATGATCATACCTTTATGCCAAAAGACACACTGACGACTTCTGAAATCGTTACACTCCCCGTGAGAAATTGCTCAGATTAACTTTTCTGACAAACATAACTTCCATTAATTTTATTTTGGAATTCTGAGAGGCTGATCAAAGATTTAAGAGATTTAAGACAGGCTTATTTAAAAATATAATAGCGTCTGCTAAGTAAAATGAATCACGGATATTGGGTAAAAGAACATGACATGCCATGGTACTTCTTAAATTAAGATCATAAAAGAAAAGAAAATGGAGTATACCTTTCTCAAATGACGAAAACTTTGTGAAATTTGTCATTATTTACCGTCAACCTCAATGTAATGAGATAATAATAATAATAATAATAATAATATCATATGAAAATAATGCATTGTCAGCTGTTGGAAAAAGGTAGTTAGTTGGTCTCTTTACAATCTACCTGATATGGGCTATGTGGCAGTTTGCTAAATTGCGAGATTGAGTCAAGTATTTTTTCTGCTATTGAAGCGTCCAATATTGATCTGTTGAGTTAAACCTCCTCCATAAAACGGGGGAGTGGGCTTAGAGGCGGAAAAAATGGGCTAGGGGGGGGGAAGAGTTGGCTAGGGGGTAGTGGGGTGGGAGGTTTGGGAATTGCAAGGCTTGAACGTCAATAAACTTCAGTAAGTATTGGCAATTTCCTATACAGTACAGAATTACATAATAAAATTTAAGTTTCAAAGCTAACAGGCATAAAAAGTGAATGTCCTAGTTATTGAAACAGTTACTTTTTCTTAATATTCTATCCTATTAGGCTTACATGAAGTTACATGGGAAACGTTTTTTATCAAGAAGTCTCGTTTATTTTACATCCATATGCATTCAGCTTTAATTCTACTATATCCCATCACCGTTTGCACATTTATTGTTGTTATAGTTTTCTTAATTGTTCATTTGCCCAAAACCAATAATTAAACAGAGTGTGGTGCAAATTAGAAGTGTCATAACGACTATTTAAACAAAAGAAAAAAAATCTTTGAACTACATAACTGACAATATTAATAATAATAAGACGAAGTGAATCTTCGATTTTTCTTTAAACCCTTGATGAGCGCTTTGGTCGTTTTTGTTTTGTTTTGTTTTTTTGTTTTGTTTTTTTTGTTGTTGTTGTTGTTTTCCCCTGAGCCCAAACAGCTTTCATTTTAAACTATTAACTAAAGATAGTAATCAACGAATTCAGTAATAATAGATCTTTCCACAGGTTCCTTAGTTTTGCGAATTCAGACCAGTCCTAACATCTATTGCCAATATTGCTAATCACATACTACACCTTGCCGAGATAATACTTGTTTCTTTCCTGGAAAGGTAGTGAGCCAAAGCGACAGAGAGACACAAAAATGCTAGAGAAAAAAAATAGAAGATCGAAACAGATTCGCCAGAAGAAAAGCCTTAGGACTGTTATTTTAATTCAGGCTAAATAAAATAATAGTCCATATATGATAGAAGACTAAGTGAGAACGTAGTGCATTTTAAACTGTCCTTCAGGAAGATAACACTATTGTATCTTTTATATGGAACCAACCAGTATCACGAGAGAGTGGAAAACGAGTCAAAGAGATGTAACAATCTTTCTCGAGTAGAAAGAGTAGCGTGTTGCTCAATAATGACTTACTGTGTGCCTTTTTTAACGAATTTTTGCTTCTGTTTCTAGATTTCTATTTTAAGTGCTGTGATGGTCACGTGGTCAGACGCATCGGCGGCAGCCATGCACAGTGCTGTGGCTTGCAAACGTACGACTCTCGCTATTTCTTCTGCTATAACCGGCTCATCTACGCCTTTTGTGGAAAAAGCAAGTACAACCCAACCACTCATCAGTGCTGCGCAGGGAAAATAAATCTGCGCGTTGGTGGACACTACAGCACTTGTTGTAGCACGAAAAGTTACGACAGTAGAAAATACTTTTGCCATGACAAAAAGGTGTATGGAAAGTGCCAAAAAAGCCCTTACAACCCCACTTCCTTTATATGTTGCCAAGACAAAATCAGGCCTCGTGATGGTGGGCAGCACTCAAAGTGCTGTAAAGACAGGAGCTACGATGGCGGAAAGTAAGTGCAAATCCTGTCATATCAGTGTAGTATTTTGGGATATTTCATTTGAATGTTTAAGGTGGCTGAACACACTTTTGGCAGTTTGTGAGTATAGGTCATTTGCCAAATTATGGCAAGAGAAAGGTTGCAGCTCACAATTTGAAACTTGATGAAAGATTTTGACTAACAGGTAAAATTTAACGTTTTCGCAGTTTCCATGGCAACATGAACGAATGAACACAACCTTGAAATTTCACTTTTACTCAGTTTACATAAAATTCGCTCATTAGATTTTCCAATAAACTTAAACACAGCTTACTATAATCAATCATTACCATTTGAAAGTTGTTTGACCAGATTTTAACAGACGGGTTTTTAGAGAATCAATAATATAATTGTACTGTGATTATTAAATGTGTCACAAAATTCGTCTGTTCAACTTCCATTTTAAAGTTCTCATTATTTAAAATACGATAAAAATATCACAAAATTTTAATGAGTAGATTTTGAGAAGTCGTCTTCTGTGTTCCATTGCTTTTTCTTCCGCAATGTTTGTTTGTCTAGTTTAAAACGCGCTACCGCTGACCGTCCGCAAAAACGTGTTCAACCACCTTAATGACTTTTTTTGAACACAGTACCATTCTGGGTTAGGGAAGGCGGGGCCTGGGGGAAGGAGCTATAGATACTCTCTAACCCATGCTCCACCCATCCTGAGGCCTAGTCTTAACACTCATAGTGACTCCATCAGTGCTTAACTCTTTGTTTCACTTGTAACACACTTTTATATGTTCATTTTCTTTATACTGAACTATTGTTTTTCGGGTGTCCCAAAAGTTCGTTCCTCAATTTCATGCACCATGATAACTTTTGACTAAAACTTTATTTTTACATGAAATTGCTAGAGGACGTTTATTTCTCTATCAGGTACATGTAGTCAGAATTTCAGTAACTGACATGCCCTTTTTGTTTTTTTTTATCACATTCTGTAGCCGTTGCAGCATGAACTGGGATACAGCGTTTAGACCCGCAGATGATCCATTTTGAGCTTTTTTATCACCTGGCGCGCTGGAGCCAGTTCAACTAACAAACAATATTTGTTTAGTTAAGGCAGCTGAAAAAAATATATTTTGGGCATTTATCTAAAAAAGATAAATCATACCGCCCCCCTTCCGCAGCAAGGCTTTTGTACTTCTTTACAAATTTGAGACGGGCTGAGTGTTACTTGGCAGACGAAGCAGAGGCTTCTTTTTTTGCCATCTCAAGGGCCTCTAATTTTAAACATTTTAAACAGCTTTTCATGACCCTTTCTGGACTCGGCTTGTTAATTATGTGAGAGCTTCCTCGTGGAGTCTCCTATGTTGCATAAGGCCTTCTTTAAAACTATTTTAGCTGCTTTATTCGGGACTTTTGAACTTCTCCGTTGTTTCTTGCCTTCAAAACCTTCATTTGTCCATGTTCATTTTACCACCGAATATTTGGATTTTGCCAGTTTTTTTAGCAGTTTCTACACCATATAAGCCAGTAAATCGAAGTATACATTCTTTTGTTCCCACGTAGCTGAACGTCTTTGCGCTAAGGGGGTTTATCTTTCGTGATATTCACAAAAAACAAGGAATTAGTTCGAGCGTTCGGGCTATAAAATACAAAAAAATATGTGGCAGAAAAATATACACGAGCACACGCACCTTCGGCGCGGAAGTACACAAATCGAATACTCGATTCAAAATATGGCTCAACAAGTGTGAAAATAGTGAATTAGATTGAAAGACACAACTTTTGCTTAAATGATCTGCTTATCAAGTCCAATCGTACTGAAATACAGACTTATAAAACAGAGGAACGAACTTCTGGGACACCCTGTATATTTTTTCTGCTTGATAATGACGTCCGAGAAAGTCGAAACGTCGTATATTTCTTAACTTTTTTAAAACAATTCAAGTCAACTCTCGCCTTGCAGTCACCCCGCTATAAGGGACACCCCGATAATACGGACAGCAACTAAGTGCCAGACAAACATATCTTAAAGATGTTTGACTGAAATGTAAACTCTCGCTATTACGGACTCTCGCTCATGAGGACTCGAACTAAAGGTCCCAACAGTGTCCGTTATAAAGGGAGTTGACTGTAATAGTTATAATTATTTTTCCTCAAGAAACAAAATTTTATCTAACTTTTATTGCTCATTATCAACAGGTACTTCTGCCATAGTAGCTACATCTACCCTCTTTGTCACAAGAAAGCCTACAATCCCAAACAATACATATGCTGCCAAAACAACTTTTACTCTAGGCCAGGAGGGCTATACGCTCGGTGCTGTGCCACTAAAGCTTACGACTCTTCCGGAAGCTTCTGTCACAAGGGTGTCATTATCCCCAAATGCAACAAACATGTTTACAATCCCGACCACTTCATATGTTGCGGTGGAATGGTGTGTCCTCAATACGGAGCAAAGCAGGGCAAGTGCTGTGGAATCAAGAGCTACGACTCACGCTCTTACTTCTGCCATGGAAGTAAAATCTACAAAAAGTGTGGAGGAAGCCCTTACAACCTCCAGACATCCTTCTGTTGTAACAATGCGGTTATTTCTCGCAGTGGCTATGGTAACTATGCAGGCTGTTGCTATAGCAGTGTGTATGATTCACGCTCTCAGTTTTGTTTCAATAGTAAGGTGTACAAAAAGTGCGGCAAGTCCCCTTATGACCCTGCAAAGTATCTTTGCTGCGCAAACCACGTTGCTCCAAAAGTCGGCGGAAGTTACACCGCATGCTGTCTGGGCAGGAGCTACGACTCAAAGCGATACTTCTGTCATGGTGGTAAAATCATTCCTTTATGTGGGAAGAAGAGATATAGCCCCGTCAGTGACATCTGTTGTCATGACGTCCTTGTTAAACGAATCGGAGGCAAATACGCAAGTTGTTGTTCTACCAAGTGCTATAGTCGATTGTCGTCGTTTTGCTATGGAAAAAAAATTTATAGGTAAGCCCTTGATAAGTTTATTCAGTCCTGATTCCTTTGACAACATAATCAGTGTTTTTTTTTAACTTTTAAAAATCGCATCGACCAGTCGGAACTAACTGAGTCTAAGCATATGTCGAAAACGGCAATCAAACTGATGGTTTCGAATTACTGGTTGCACGAGAAAAGTAACATTTTTCTTGAAAAGATATATTTCTATTAAAATAGATCGACTTACAATAACATAGTATATCTACCATTTACCTGGGAAAACTGTAGTAAACCGACACTTGGTTTCTATATAATTTCTCGACCCTGCTATTGTCTTATCCTATCAATTGTCATTGTCAGGTTTTGATTCTATCAGTCAATATTGCTGCGACACTCGTGTATACATTCTAAAACCAGTGTTTGGACCTCTGAAGACACTAACAAACTCTTTTTCTTGACTAGCCTGTGCGGTAAAAGGTCTTATAACCCCATCCGTCAACATTGCTGCCTGGCTAAAGTCATTCCTCGAGTGGGTGGCTACAACGCCAAGTGTTGTGGCGCATATAGCTACAATTCTGCCTCCTACTTCTGCCACAGTAGCCACGTTTACCAAAAGTGCAAAGCCAGCGCCTACAATCCCACTACTCAACTCTGCTGTAACAACTACTTGGTATCCCGGCTTGGTGGAGCTGCTGCCCGATGCTGCTCAAGGTATAGCTACAACTCATTGACGCATTTCTGTCATTCTGGTAAAGTGTACGCGCTCTGCGGTAAGACCGAATACAATCCTTACAGTTTTATGTGCTGCAATGGATACGTTACGTCACGTGTCGGGGGAAGAAATGCCAAATGTTGCGGGAAACTGAGCTACGATGATGCCAAGTATTTCTGCATCAAGTCTATCGTTTATTCCCTTTGTGGAGGAAAGAGCTACGACCCAAAAAACACTCTCTGTTGTCTTGGGACACAACAGAAACGTGTTGGAGGGATAAACTCCAAGTGCTGCAGTAAAGTTTCCTACAACTCCCTTGTGAACTTCTGCTACAATAACGTCATCTACGGCCGGTGTCAAAAACAGTCGTACAACCCGGACACTCACCAGTGTTGTACCTCATTCCTTGTGGAGCGAGCTGGTTCCAACTCACGCTGCTGTGGACAGAAGAGTTATCACCCCGACAAATTCTTCTGCAAAAACAATAGACTCTACGCTCTTTGCGCCCACAGCTCATACAACCCGCTGGGGGATCTTTGCTGTTCTGGCAGTTCTATTCCTCTTGGTAATGTTCCCCTCAAGTACGCCAGTTGTTGCGCTAAGAAAGTCTACAGCACACACTACTATTTCTGTTACCGCGATGTTGTTTACGACAAATGTGGGGGTCAGTCTTATGATCCTCACAGTCAGTCGTGCTGTAACAATAAGGTCTTACATTTGGTTGGCGGTAAGAATTCACGCTGCTGTGGATCAGTGAACTATGATTCCAATGACTACTTCTGCCACAATAACAAAACAGTTATACACAAATGCACTGGAAAAGTATACAATCCCACAAGGTAAGAATAATTTGATGTATAAAAAGCAAAAAAAACTTGTAGATAAAACTTCTGAACCATGTTCTATGGTTGGTGCATGCACGTTCAGTTTTTCTCTATTTTGCTGCTTCCTTCTCCTGACAACCGCCATCTTGGGGACAGAGGAAAGTGGTCGTTGTAGAGAGGTCTAAACAAGATCCAATATATGGACTGTCCATCAAAAAAGTGGCCGTTGTGGAGAGGTGACCGGTAGTGGAGGTTCGACTGAGTTAGGTTCCAAGATAAAAAAAAAAAGAATAAAATAGAAAGATAGAAATATGTTTCAGAGCTTTCTTAGACCAGATCTGGGCATGAGCAAACCGGAGTCTATAGGTTGTTCAATAGGCAATCAGAAGAAACGGTTGAGTGCAAGTCTTTGTCAAGACTTAATTGTTACTCATTTTTGGTTCAGAAAGAAGCACGAGACCTCTAGGCTCTGGACCTCTAACTGGAGCCATGCAGAGTTTCATTCAAAACTTGCAGCATTTACTAGAGACAATTGTCAATTGTTTTGAATGTTCTAGACGAGCCATTTCAAGTTTTTATTCTATTTCTGTTTTCTAGTCAACAATGCTGTGGTGGCAATATCATTCAAAGTTATGGTCCTAGTTCCCAGTGCTGCGGCTATCTGGCTTATAACTCACAAACCTCGTTCTGCTATGGGGGATCAATCTATAAGAAGTGTCAACATAAAAGCTACGATCCTGCCTCATTTGTATGTTGTGATAAAACACTGGTATTACGTCATGGGGGGAACAACACGAGATGCTGTGGTCAAAAGAGCTATGACAGGTAACTAGCAAGCCGAGTCTAAATACGTGTTATCGTTTCCTTCATGAGAAACTGTCTCCAAAGCTCCGATCTCCAGAGTATAATATCAATCATGCTATGGGAAAAGTATTTGCTATGAGCCATTTCAGGCTTGTTGATAAATGGCCTCTTAGAGCAATGTGCTTTATTTACTATCCAGATTTCTTGTCTTCATGTTTTGCTGAACCATTTTTTATTGTGCATTCTCGTCAATCTTTTCATTTGTACTGTCATAATCATCGCTGTCAGCATCATCATTATATGATGGTCATCGATATTATCTGCAGTTACATTGCAAGGATGCGAACCGTTAACCACATGCGGCCTACAGCGTCGGCCTTAGAGAATCTAAATTATTCTTTACTCACTGGTCTCTTTATTTTACAGCCGTTATTTCTTCTGTCATAACAAGGCAGTGGTTCATCTGTGTGGCGGTCTTCCCTACAATCCTGCCAAATCGACTTGCTGTGCTGGCAAACTGGCTGCCTATGGTGTCGTCCCCTTATCATATGCAAAGTGCTGCTCCAGCAACCTTTACAACGGCAACACTCAATTCTGCTATGGCGCCAAGATTTACCAGAAATGTGGTGCATTTTCGTATTCGCCAGATGATTCGCAGTGCTGTGATGGCATCGTGGTTCTAAAGAAAGGTGGAATTAACTCTAAGTGCTGCCTGAAGGAAAGCTACGATTTCAGCTCCCACTTCTGTTACAGCGGACAGATAATTCCTAAATGCGGTGGCGCCTCTTACGTACATGCGTCACACATGTGTTGTGATGGCAAAGTCCAGCCCAGGAAAGGCGGCCTTCACGCCCATTGCTGCTTGACCCAAAGCTATGACAATTCCAAGTCTTTCTGCAACGGTGGCAAGATACATCCGCGTTGTGGTGGACTTGACTACAATCCTGTATCCTTCATCTGCTGTGGAGAAAAGCCGGTAACCAGAGATGGAGAACAATTTGCAAGGTGCTGTGCAACAAAAAGCTACGATTCCCGTTACTACTTCTGCGAGCAAGGCAAGATTTACAACCTGTGCAACAAGAACAAGTACAATATCACCAAATTCACCTGCTGCGACAACAAGCTAAATCCTCTATACGGGGGAGTGCACACAGAATGCTGCGGCAAGAACGCTTATGCCAGCGAAAAATTCTTCTGCACCGGTGGAAAGATAGTACCACTGTGTAATAGCAAACTGTACGACTTGAATACCGAGAAGTGTTGTGCTAACACATTAGTACCAAAACAAGGGGGGCAAAACGCAAAGTGCTGTGGCAAGGAAAGCTATGACTCAACCAAATATTTCTGCTATAACTCCACTGTCACCTCATTATGTGGCGGCTTAAAGCCTTACAACCCTGCCAATGCCTTGTGTTGCAACGGATCAGTGCAGATACGTGTTGGTGGCAAAGATTCGGCATGCTGTGGTCATTCACCATTCAACTCCAAAACGCATTTCTGTAGCCACAACCAGATTTATAAATTTTGCGCTGGTGTGCCTTACGACCCCTATACAGGCATTTGCTGTGGATCAAAGCTCAATCCACGACCCTATGGTGCTGTACTCAAATGCTGCGCGGATGGTGCCTATGATCCAACTGTCTTCACCTGTTTGTGGGGAAAGAAAATTGTACCAAAGTACGAGAAGTCTGCATATTAATCGGCGTAGTAACCATTGCACACTGACTCTGACAGGATATTTTTTGATATTTATAGTTTGAAGACTTCCCTATTGTTACTTATTTTAAAGATAAATAAACTAGAGCCCCCTTTGAAAAAAGGGGTAAACGTCTGCTTAATGAAATTTGAGTGATCGCCTTTTTTCAGCTTATTTCCTTTCAATGTTATTTTTTAAATGTCAAGCGCAGTAATGAGAAATAAAAGTAAACCTTTATTTAAAAAATAACAATTGTTTCAATTGCATTCAAAAAAGGAGAATATCCCACAAGTTAAGGTAAAAAAACAAGATCATTAAGCAACTTACAAAACTGAACGAACAACTGATATCGCAGCAGGTAAAAACGAACGAAACAAACAAGAATCCAAACTTACAGTACATGTGTGACCATAGTGATTTCCTGGCTGAAACACGCTAATGAGCAAGAGGCCACAAAAATTTGAAACTGACCTGAATATGATAGAACTTTATGCATAAAACACCTAAAAGAACAAAGATGCTCGAAAACTGTACGGGGACTTATGCACTGCACAAAAGGTGCGCGAACGCATAAAAGGCCGAGAGAAGCAATTTGTCCGAGGAAAGACTTTAAGAAAATAGCATGTAGTCCGCTAAGCAACGTGGTCAGTTAATTGGGTCGGTTGCCATACGCATCTCAGGAATGCACGTTTATTTATTTATTTACCAATTAAGTCTTCACTCTTAACAGAGTATTGCAGACTGCTTTAAATAATAAAAACAATGAATAATTGAACATGTTTTTTTTTTCCAAGAAGTACTAAGGTTTTTAACTTATTAATAAATAAGTAGCCTGCTTAGTCTGCGGGATCATAGTGTATACCTAGGGAGTGGTTAGAAGCACTCCTATAATGAAACAGATCCTGCTATCCCCCCCACCCCCACCCCCACCACCACCACCAGCTTTGTTTGTTAACAGCATTGTCTGATAAAACCATGTCGAGAAAAATCTCCTCAAGTCTTTTCAGAACTTTAATTTGCAGAATACTAACTTATCTCATGAAGGCGAAGGTTTATGGTGTGACTATTCCAACAAAACCGTCTCTGAACAACGTTTCTGAGCAAAGCCTTTTATTTTGAACATTAGATTATTGGCCTTATTGTATTCTGGAATAAAAATTTAGAGAATAATTGGCAATATACGATCGATTGTCCTGCTCTTGCAATAAACAACGAAAACAAAATTTACATTTTTATTGGATTTTGCCCTGAAAAGTTTCAATCAAATTAAGACAAGTCGTGCAGTAATGTTTTTGTCATTGTGTGCCACAGCTCTATGGAGTTTTTCGAAGACGTTATTTGTCTCTAAGGATATCCTAGTACTTAGCATGACATTACAAAGGGAAAACTTAATTCTCTCATCAGGGGACCTTCACACAAGGAGCACCTTCCTAACTGAGAACTGTCCGACTATCAAGAGTTTAACTGGTTGGTCTTGTCAATAGATGTGTTGAGATATATATAGTGAACAAATGATTGATTAACTTCTAGTTTATCTTTGCGACGGCTAGGTCATTTTAAAAAGTGAACTAAAACACTACGAACAGAAATGGTATTGTTTTTTCTTTGAAAAAAAAAAAGAGCAAGACACAAACAACATAAATCAACACTGGATTTAACAAAAAAGGCCATTTTGACTTTCTTTTTGATCAAAACGGACGAGATATGAAAACTTACCAATTAGAATGATTGGCTAATGAGCTTATCCTATCTTTTTTGAGATAGATAATACCAATGCATTTAAACGACACTCGAATGGGAAAATTTTTGTACCCTTAACATCTGAAACTTACGATTATCCCCTGAAATTAACGCAAATCGTCAATATTTGGTTTTAGTATATGTATACTAAAACAGTGGATAGTGTTGTTTATGCGCTCTAATTGGTTACTCAAAGTCGGGGTATCAAGTGCTATTCACTGATTCGACACATCCAGCGGAACCTCCCGAGCGAGCCATGCTAAACTCGCGCAAGTAAGAGAGTAATAGCGAGGAGGTTTACAGGAAACTACATAGCAACTGCTAACGTGTGTTAGAATGTTAAGCCAAACGTACACATAAATAGCTTGGTACTGTATGTTTTCTTTCGTAGTGTTAAATAAATAGTCATGGCCATGATGATGCGAATTTGCATATTGCTGGTTTCCGCCATTCTGCTAAACGGTTACAAGTTATCTCGAGAAAATGATCCTGAAACCACCCACTTCTATGCTGAAGACTACCCATTAGACCAGGAGGTAGAAAGTGTTTCAAATGACCCTGGTAGTGCCTTCGCCGTGTACGATATGGATTTTCCATCTGATGCAGACAGTCCTACTCTTGTGCCTTGAGTATGCTAAACCTCAGGTAACCTGATTGTTGGTGACTTGTCACTGAAACAGCCTTTTACCCTTTAAATTTGCCTTATTTATCCAAAGTCGGAACGATAACTGCCTCTGTTACAGTTATAATAACCACGGTTACTCAATTTTGAAGTGCATTTTAAAACAATCGCAACTTAAAGCTGAATGGACATGTGAGATTTAGGCCCTGATTACATGAGCTAACATTACAGAAACTGACGTGCCCAGACAGTCCTACAATGAGCATGCATAACCTCAGGATTGGTGGTGTTGGCTAGCTGAAACACCCCGAAATTCCACTTCAGTCAGTAACATTCATAGTAACATAAAACTTTAAAATCCCCTTTTATACACGAAACGTCAAGTCTACAATATCATTATACAGAAGTAGTACAACGCCTAAGTAAAATTTACTAATACCATGTACGGTTTACTTTATATGTAAGAATATTCCTTTACACATCACTTATCAACTGGCCCAATGATAATTGGAATGTTTAGACAAACTCAGATTCGTGTCCCTTCCATTTCATAAAAGACGAAAGCCCCCCCCCGCACACACACACAAAAGTTAAGAATGAAACGCATGCGCCATTATGATGAAATGACTTTAATTCTTGTTTTTTTCTCTTTTTTTCCTTTACTAAGTTTTTCTGATACACTACTGTATTACATTTCTATTTCACAGAGGCCATTTTCATCAGAGCGACAGATGATTGCCTTATGCAATATCCAGCAACGCTCAAGACGCTGGATAAAAAAGGGGCTAAAACTTATAATTAAAACAATGTAAACATCTCAATAAAGATATTTGTACATGGAATAAACAATAAGCCAATAAAAATGAAACATATAATCTTAGTTAGTTAATTTTTCAGTGAACCTTTCCTTTTTTTTAGCCTTTTTCACAAAAAAAAAATCTTGATCCAATGACCCGACTCCAACTGTTCTTTCCAACCAAGAGATAATGAGCATAGAGATCGAATCCCCCATACATGACCCTCTTCCCATGAAAATTAATTAAAATGCAGATTATTGGATCTCTATCATACTGAGTGGTTATTTTAAGGACGCCACCTTATATTGGTCGGTTAGAGTGGCGTCATATAATTTTTAACTTGGCGGCTAATTCATTTCACTGCCGATCACGCACAGCATGTGATCTGACGTGCGAACTTGATTGTATTACTTTCGTAGACGAGTCAAAAGATTTTTACGTGGAAAAATCTTGCCAGAGTAGCTGCCGACGAGCAAAACGGTCCTGGCTCGCGGTAGTCGCCGGAGAAAGCGTTCCGACTCCACGAAAATTGCTCATTGTGGTCTCCGCTACATCAGTATATAACAACCAACAACCTAGAGTAAGTTATACTATTGTAGGCTACAACTGCCTCTTTTGGCGACGTCCACGCAAACCCGCCAGCTGTAATGTTGTCGTTTGGATCCAAACGCGGATACGTAACGAGAAAAATATGTTCAAAGTGGGATCTAATTATATTACATGTTTGGCCGCCAAACATTAATCTTGAGAGGGTAGTAAGGCAAATGTTCAAGAACAATATAGGCGCATCGCTCCCAATAAAGAATTGACCGATACCGGAAGCCATGCAGGAAAAGTCTAATAGCAACAGTTTAACAACTTGAAGCATCTGACCTGATTTGTCACAGCGACATATTCATCGCAAGTATTAGACGTTAAAAAGAAGTAATGCAGTTTAAAACTCTCAAGAAATATTCTGAAAAGCAGGTGTGCTTTTTCTGAACGAGAAATATTCCTGGAAATAGAGAAAAATGTTTGCACATCTGAATAAACAACTGAAGCCAGCCGCAGTAAGATTTCTCTCAGTAAAATCTTGACTCCAATTCTCCAATCCGTTTGAAATGAAAGAAACGCATTCCTAAACAATGGGCGGGACGCACTGATAAAAAATAATAAATAATAATAATAATAAAACATGTCAACAGCTAGCTTAAACCCTAAGCGCGATAATTGCTACAACGGCTGTGAAACGTAAAATGTTTGGCGCGCGAATTTTAAATAGATTTTAAATAATTGTGATGGGGTACAGGGATTCGCTCTCTTTTAAGTTCATTCTCTCTTGTTCCAACAAGATCCTTGGCTTTAAGCTGATGGCCTTTTTTGTTTTAGTTTGGCTAAAATCGGGAAAAAACGTCAGTGGGATTTATAAAATCATCTTCACTCGACTTTGGAGTGTGTTTTTTAAAAAAATCGTAATTAAAAGCTCAAATGAGAGGATCGATAGGGAGATTTCGGTGCGCGCGCAGGCTGACCCGGTTTTATATCGTGGCACCTTAGTTAAACGCAAGAGAAATCAACTTTGTTACAATATTGAGCCAGCACGCGCCTGCAACTTGAAAAAGCGGCCCAAGCATGCAGCCCGTTATTTACTGTTTACAAGTTTATTAATTTTATGTTACTTCCATCTTTCGATCCATTGCACATATTACATGTAAACTTTTTTTCTATAAATAACTTTATGGATGTTGGCAATTTGTATAGTTTTCCACTTAGTTAGCCTCTCAAAATTATTTCAGCGAGCAACGAGCTAAAGTCCTTGACAACGAATGATTACCTCAGGCATTCCCTATCAAACAAAATATTAATCTTGCGATCGTTGCCATGGACGCTTCACACTTATAACAGAATGAAACAAGAGGGGCCAAAACTCAGTACTTTATGAGAGCTTCCAGTGAGTCTTTCTGTTTATGCAAAGTAGCTAAGTATTTTCCAAAAGCAACTTCATAACAGACTGGGAGGCAAATACAACAACTACCAAAAGGTTCAACGTAACTCTTTCTATGTATGCAAATAACTAGAGATTTCCAAAAGCAATTTTATCACAGTAGAGACAATTTTTTAGGTGCAAAAAAAAGCTTTTATTTCTGTTAAGTGTTTGTTTGCTTGTTTCAGTTGTCAAAGACCGAGTTGCTAGTAGCGTTTCTGCCAGGAAAAGGAAAGCAATGGGCTTGCCATGTGCTAAAATTACCCGCCACAACTGAACTTTTTGTTGGCTCTTCGCGTACCGGTGGAATTGAAAAAGGAAAGATCTAGAAAAACTTCGAAATAGGCGGATCATACGACGAGAAACGACTTAAGGATATGCTAAATAACTAGTTATTGTCAACTAGCAATCCACCCCTTTTCTATCCAAGTCTTCTCGAGTTTAACTTGACCCTAAACTTACCACGATTTTCATTATTCATTTCTAGGCCACATAGTCGATTTGATTTGCCACCTCAGAAAAATTACTTTTTCTCTTTAACGTTCTTTCTATATATTAGCCGTAACTAAGCAGTTCAAAAACCAACACACTTTTCCTAGTGTAATTACAAGCTAGTGCTTGATTATACTAAACAAAATTGTCGACACAATCACCATTCTTTGATGTTGTTCGGAAATAGCAACTTAATCCTAATGTATAACAACTATTTTCACTGAGGTATGTACTAACAAAGATTAACATGGCATCAGGGGATCCATACATATAAGTATAAAGTTAGCCTGAGATAGATGCATATTCTTTATGTCTCATCAGTGTAACAGCTCCATTATTATATAGCGGTAACTTATGTCAAACTTTTTTCATTATACATTTGGATGAGCTTTTCTCTAAATTAAACAAGCATCATTGGCAAGTAAGAATGAAATTTGTGTAGCGCTGTCGTGGTTTAAGACAAGGTTTATGTTTTAAGAATTATCATCGGCTTTTGATCAGAGCGAATCAAGGAATTGTGGCTTATCTGCTTAGCTTACGGAAAGAACGGTCGAGCTGCTCTCTGTTAGTAGGGACGAAATAAGATCATTGAATTCACTGAATGATTTGAAATTGTTCAGAAAGACTCCCAGAACGCTTAATCTAAATTCTAATGGATTTTTATGTTTCATAAATGAAATGATATGTGTGGAGAGAAGAACACAGAAAAGAATTCTGAGTTCCAGGTGGGAGTTGAACCCACGACCTTCCGCGTGCTAGTCGGATGCTCTAACCACGGAGCTACTGAGAACTCAGTGGTGAGCAGGTCAATTGTGGGCTGTCATAACTACTGCATCCCGCAAAGGTGGAATAGATTTAAAAGACCACTGTAGAGACTGCCATGGACGCATTGTTATTATTCTCTTTTGGTATGTCAAAGGGAGGCGATTGGCTATTCATCTTAAAGTGAAATAATATTGGCTATGCATCACAGTTATGGAGGAGTATGAAATTAAAGTGAATAACAAATCATTCACTTGCCGACACTTTCCGACGCCGGGTGTGTGATGGTCAACTTTATTGTTTATTGTTTTTGTATTTTGTTTTTTTAATGAAATTTCGGTAGGGCATCTTTTAGAGTTTCAATATGCTTATTCCACGTGTGAAAGGTGACTGTTGAATTGTACTATAATTCATATTGCAGTATACTATTTGACCCTTTTAACAATTGAAGAAAAATTTTGTTCTGAGGCTTGAAACTGAAAAAGACATTTGCCGGCTTGCCAAACTCTGTGAAACTAATGAGAGCCTCTTTAAATAAATATATTTTTCTCATCGAGGCCTATTCAGCACAAACGAGTGGGATACTGGTATACTTAACTGCCTTCATTTTGATTGAACGTACAGATAATTACTTCTGTTTGCAGGATAGCTACATGTTCGTCTGACATCTGATTGTTTGGTTATGAAGTCTTTACGAAACCTCGAAGGGATCACACTGGCTTTACTTTTCCTGTCAATATTTGTGTTGCTGATTAACAAACTTTACTTCCAATGCGAAAATGTATGGCAATACAGCCCTTCTAAAACTCGAGGTTGGTATAAATGTGACTGTGTGTGTTTCTTTCCAGATTTTTTTGTTTGTTTGTTTTTGGTTTTGTTTTTTTACCTAAGTAAACAGTGACGTCTGCAATGATACCAACTTCGCTGATTTCAAATTCGATTATGACGATTATCATGATAATTGGTATAAAATGATGATGACGACGACGATGGCATGAACGACCACCGTTCATTCCCCTATTTTGGTCGGCTTCTCATTAGCTAAGAGTCTACAGTTAATTTTGGAAAGAAGCACAACGTACAGATTTGTTAGTTAACTACTATAGCACAAGTTACTAATCTGTAGGTTCAGCGCGCGATGCATGATTTCCAAGGGCAATGTCAAACTCTGTTTCGTTGAATGGTGTGTTTGTCGTTATTTTCGTCAAAGGAATGAAAGGTAAAACAATTATTAGATTCGGTTTTTCTGATATCTCAAATAATTAAGGTAGCGGTAAATGTTAATTACCATGACCTTATTATTCTGGATATCACAAAACCTCATCCAATAATTGTTTACAAATGAATCTTTCAGGATGGAAAAAGATCCATTTTCAACCTTCCACTTCAGGTTCCTTTTGATTTTTAATATTGTTTAGTCTCTATTCTTTTCCCATCTAAACTTTCATTTTTAGCAAAGAAACCTGGGAGAGTTCTTGAAGAGGAGCTCAAAACGTTATACAGAGGTGTCGAAACATTTGTACTGTTCATTGGCGCGGCGCGCAGCGGCCATAGCCTGGTTGGTGCCATCTTAGATGCACATCCCGATATTATAATCCCACACGAATTTAGAGTGCTAAGTAAATGGAATTATTACAAAAACAACAGCAAAGGTAACAGCGAATTGCTGAAGAATCGACTGTTTTTTGATCTTCATGCACTTTCAAGGGAACAAGCAATGTTTGGTAACCGAGCCTCTAACTGCCTCCACGGTTATTCGTATCATGTACCTGGTCAGTGGCAAGGAAAATTCAAAGAAAAACTAAAGGTAAAATGACAGCAAACAAGCCACGTTCTGAGGAAAAAAGGAAAGAAAAAATATGACTTATTATTATATAGACACGAGTGTTTTACTGGAAAATATACTACTTGTAAAATTCATAAAAACTACTTCCGGGACCCGAGTGGTTTATTTTCCATAATCTCACTAGTGAGTTTATGGATGACGTAATTTCGGTCATTTCCCTCTATTATTTTATTGATGTCTTTTTGTCTATATAATAAAAAGAACATTACACGGCGGCTTGAAGATATGAATTTTATTTTCTCGTGGCAAAAACAATATTTTACTCACTCGCTGCGCTCGTTCGTAACATATTGTTTTGCCACTCGAAAATAAAATTCATATCTTCGCGCCACCGTGTAATATCCTCTATTTATTTAAATACGAGAAGTTACCATTTTGTAGTGTTGGAGAGAGTAACAAGTGACAGTTAAACGAACTTCAGAAACTATCCAACGCTAAGTTTATTCAAATGCCCACTTTAACCAACCAGGTTAAAAACCAGGGTCACAAATGATTAACGGTCTGCAAATTGTTCATTGTTTTTTTTACTCTGCCAGACGCTTTCGTCAACAGTCTCCTACATTGTACGTGCGAAACCTTTACGATTGACGTATTGCCTAACTACCTACCTTTCATAAGGTGACTTCTAGGATCAAAATTTTTTAAAGACATTGACATTCGTCAAAATCAAACATGGCTTTATTTTGTCAACTGAGTGTAACTAAGCTAGCGGAGGAAGAGTAAACAATTGCACAAGAAATAACTGAAATAACCGTTCCATACACTCTTGTATAAAAAGAAGCAGCCAATTACGTCGCCTGTAACAGCCTTCAAACTTTAATAAAAAATATTTGTGCATCGAATCACAAGTTTAAACCCAAATATTGGTTACTTTTTAATACTTACATTTTCAAGTAGTTCAAATTTATCTTTTATTTATCTTTTTGTGTGTACTTCAAAGGTTATCGGGGACAAAAAGGGAACTGGAACAAGCCATCTTTTATTCAAATCCGAAAACTTTCATGTTCTGGAGGAAATTCAGAGGACTCTTAAAATCCCGTTAAAATTCATTCACGTTATTAGGAATCCATTTGACAACATCGCAACAAAGGTTCTCAGACAACTGCATACTAGGGATAGTGCTCGTGGAGGAAATTTCAAAGTAAGCTTCAAAGTAATTAAGCTATAATAAATAACGTATATTGTACAATGGACCTTAAGGTCCGACGACAGCGACGGCAACGAGAACGTCAAAAAGCAATGTAAGGTTTTTCACCAAACCAGAGTTGTTATTAAGCTTATTTTAATAACCACGTGCATTACGCTTTTTTGTACATTTCTTTGCTGTTTCTACGGCTAACGGCAAAAATGCTATAGGTTTAGATTAGCAAAACAACACTTCTGCACGTGCATCACTCTTTTTTTATCCATTTCTTTGCCGTCGCTGCACGACTACTACATGAAAATGCCTAATTCCACGTTTTTAGGAGAACACGAACACAAGACAACGGCTTAGTTTTTATTTTTGTGAACTTCGATACAGTTTTTTAGAACTCAACTCCAGAAAAAAAATTGTAAGTGTAAGTTTTGTGGGTGACTAAATAAATAAATAAATTGCCAACTTTTGACAAATTGAACGAGAGGAATTACAGAATGCGCGATAAAGTCTGAAGCGGAACGAATTCACTTTTTAAGTGACGTTTTCGTAGCCGTCGCCCGGTCTTTGTTTCTTAAGCTCGCTAATAATCACTACTGCCTAATACCGACGGTAATTGGGGTCTCAGACAATCAGTGCCAGTGGTCTTCCAGTCAAATGGAGTTGTGAGCAGTCAATTGATGGAATTATAGTATACCTGACAAGTCAACTAAGTAACAATGTTAAGCTGCTGGTAGTCTATCATTTCAGCTGAAATGCGCTTTATTGCCTATGGTTATTTGTCTATATACAGTTCGCTGCTCTTTTAATTTTGGACTATATTTTTGTCTTCCAGGTGAACGATTCCATCCTATTGGACACGGTTATTACAAGCCATTTTAAACTTATAGAATCAGCTCAAAAACTGCACCACCATGAGGACTTTGAAGTTATAGACATCTACAGCCACGAAATTATTGCAAATCCTCAGGAAAATTTGCGAAAACTTTGCAGTTTTCTGGGGGTAGCCAGGGACGACGAGTACATAGATGCAGCTTCAAACCTATTGTATACTCAGCCATCTAAAACCAGACATTCCGTTGTATGGACCAGGGAACAGAGGGCAAGAGTTACAAATGAGATGAAACGATATAAGTTTATGAAACCATTTACCTTTGATTCATAGTGACTTGTGACCACAGTGACTGGATTTTACTTACCTCGTCACGCCGGGGCCAAACCTCCCCCAAATTGACCGTAACCGTCAGAGGTTTTTCTGAGTTTATTTCCTAGACGATAAAGCATCAGAACCTGAAACTTTCAGTAGCTCTTCGTTTATCCCTCGCACGCATTTTGACACAAGCTTAGTGATAGTCAGTGACTATGGTTACAAGATATGACGTCAAAAGTAGTAGCTGGTCAAGACATTTTTGAGTGAAAATGCATGTTTTCTCAACTTTCAACAATAAAAGTAAAGATTGTCGATAAAATGATGCCAAATGGTTAGTTGTGTGTTATTTTACATATCAAGCACAAAAAAAAAAATACCATTTCCTGCGGTTTTAACTGGATTTCTTATTGTTGGTAAAATCCAAGATGGCGATCATCGCTGGTGACGTCACAGGCCTTCATTAAAGCCACCAGCCGTAAAATATACCTCATCTTGTTGAGAAGATCAAAGACTTTCCACTGAAGGCAAGATTATTTCGAGATACTGCAGCATATCAAAACCTCTTGGGAGGGGTTCTATCAGCCCCCCCCCCCCTCCCCCTCTCCTTGTACCACGATGGGGGTATGAATTTGCGTGTACTTCCGAGGGTTAGATGTCCTAGATTCTGGTTAATTTGCAATAATTTTGTTGGCTCTCACTCTTTCCTGATCAAACGTGGCCGAAAAGTAGACATATTGAACCAAATAAATTGGCATATATTTTGACATCAAAATGTCAAAATATGACGTCACAATTGCTGACGCCATTCATATGTAAATCTTAAACTTAAGAATATTTAATCAATTTGAAAGAGCCATTCAAGGAGAGTTGAAAGCTGAGAAAAGTTCAATATCTCAAATATGAGCTGAGATACAAAAATGGGATACCCCCCCCCCCGTGTAAAATATGTCTAAATTTAAGCGTTTTATTGAGGTTTTACGAGGCTGATAGACACTATACTCAGTTTGGATCATGAAGCAAAACTGTAGCTCAGTTCAAGAATGATCATGAGGTGCCCAAGGATAGCATACAGTAGTGTCACATAACCTTTAGCCGCAAAGCATGAGCGGCCAAGACGAGCAGAGAAGCGGAGAGAGAAGCCGAAAGTAGGTTTCTTTCTCTTTGAAACGTTTGAGGATAAAGAAAGATGTACCCTGGAAGCAAGGTGCAACGAAAAAGATGTCTTGAAATTGTGTTCCCATGGAACAAATTGCAAAGCAATCTCGATTTCCATCAAGAAGCTGCAAGATGCGATGACTCGTGAAATTAAAAGGGGGTCAGTCACGAACGATATTACAACTTGCTTTCTACTTGGCAAATTTCAGTTCATTCTATGCCTAGATTCCTATCTTTTTTCTGCTTTTATTGAAAGTAGAATTGGAGGTATAAAAACAAGATAGGTTTTTCTTTGGGTGGCAAAAGTTGAAGGCAGAGTTCAACTAAAAAGCCCACGATATAAACCTCAATTGGATCACCTATGGTCTTATTGACAGACAATCACAATTGCCAAGGTTACTAAACACTTCTTCTAGCATTAAGCAAGGGTTTCGTTTGTCGTTTGTCTCACGATTGTCACTTAGATATTGACCACCACCACCCCAACCGTAACAGGACCCCCAACGAACATCACAACCAGTCTTGCGACAAAATCATCTGGAAAATCATCTCGACTTTGCACCAACATCCACCACAATCAGAATCTTGATTCTTGGCTTTAAGGTGCTACATGACTGGTACCTCATTTCTTAACGACATGGTCAAGTGATAAGTCAAGGTCAAAAGACTATAATCATAACATGCATTCAGTTTTCTTTTTTAGGAAGAGTGGTCTCGTTACTCATCACGTGGCTTCCCAAACTTAATCATACTTTAAATTAAAATGGTCTTGTAAAGTCATTTAGCCAGTCCTTAAGCTGCTTGAAAAAGTAACAAATTCTCAGAAAATTATATATATACATTATATCGACAGAGATTATATTGCTTAAACAATCAAGAAAGCACTAGTTTTTAATCGCTAGTATCTCGCTTAGACTGCATGCGCATGTCTATGGTGCCGGCCCACAATTAGCAACCCTCAGACTTATTTGCTACACCAGTTAGTCAGGGAGTTCTAGTGAAAATAGACCACGACACGTTATTCCTGACAAAGAGATATCGGTTAAGTTATAGTTATTTGAAAAATTACATAATTATTTTCTAACTCCTCTTCACTTTTATAAGCGCCATATACGTACAGTTATACCGCCACACTTGAAAATTACTCTTTTAAAAGTTTTTAATTAATGAATCGGTTTTTCTGCCGATTGAGATTTATGTCGCTGGCACGATTATGTCGTTTTCCAATAACCACTTGCTGTGTTTTTAAATGAATTGATGGCGCAGTGGGTTAGGTTGTGACAAAATAAACTGAAAACACTCCCAATATGTCTCATTAGCTCTGTTTAAAATGGTCTCACCAGCTTTGTAGGCAGTTATAGCGGAGTTGAAAGCGTTTTGTAAGAAAGGCTCTTCAAAGCTGCGAGAGAGGTGGAAATGTGGAGGTCTATCCTTTACAGCTCAACATTTCTTTTGAAGAAAGATTAACGCTCATGTTTACAGCAAGTCGTCTTTACCAACTTAATAGGGACCTTACGATAGGACAACGGCGACGTCCATGAAAACGTCGCTGAAAAACAAACTTCGCATCATTTTAAACTTTTTCGCTCTTAACCCAATTCGCCCTGTTACTTAAAAGAAGGAGATTTTGGCTGGAGCTGAAGAGAGGGGAACGCGCTCAAGTTCGGACAGAGATGGTAGAATTTATCGCCTTGCCGTTCCCGTTCCCAAGTAAACTTAAAATTTGGGCATTTCACGTCGTAGTTGTACAGTGAAGGCAAAGAAATGTACAAAAAAGCGTGATGCACGTGCAGAGCTGTTGTTTTGCTCATTAAACCTATTGTTTTCTGACGTTCCCGTTGCCGTCGTCGTCGTGGTTTCGTAAGGTCCCTAATAACACCGCCTACGCTGGATGCGATGGGTTACCAATATTTGTTTGTCAATTGTAGCGAAGAATGTTTTATCCATACAATAGCGCTTCTTAATTGTATCCCCTTTCACTCCTTGAGACCCAATTATGAGGAAATGATTTGTCACTCTAACATTTGAATCTTAGTGAACGAAATTCTACAGGGTTAACTTTTAAATGGAACCTCTTTAGTAGAATTTCTGCTTAGTAAAAATCATAAGTAAAGACCCTAACAATGTTGATCTTCAGTTTCTTGATCACCTTTTTCGAAACGATTGTAAATATTCTAGGTTGAATATTTCTTATGTTTTTTTCTCTGAACTGTGTGTCTTTGCTTTTTTTCTTTGTTTAAATATTCATAATAAGCAATTCTATTGAATTCTTACGATTTGTCATGATGTTTATCAAAACAATCCCAAAACAATGATGTTTCAAATAGAGTCCATGTAATTATAAGGAACGCTGTTTCTCTTTTTCCAAAGCAAGCTTCACTGGTTAGCTTAGCGATTTTCAGTCGTTAACTGTTACGAAGAATGTCTTTGTTCACCCTTTGATATTATGACACAACGAAGTCATATTTGAACCTATATGAAAAACGCGATCTTCAGTTTCTTCACACCAAGACTTTTCAACACTGCAGCTGTTCTAAGTTTTTTTTTCTCCCCCCTACCTTTTTTCTTTCTTTGATGTTTGTAGCAGTCATCAAAATAATGTGATTTGAAATAAAGGAGCGTTTTGCATTTTTCTTACTACCAACATCGCTATTATGAACAGAAAAACGAACTCATCCCTAATTATAAAATTTTGGTGCTCACAAGGGTAGCATCTTTAAAATAAATTGTTTTCTTTCTTCGCTTTGCATACAATTTTGAACCAATTCAATAAAGAGATATTCCTTGCTCAATTAAAATGCTTCGCAGAAAATGCTTCGCAGAAAATGCTTCGTATCCAAGGAATCATAGTGAAACAAATTTAAACACGAGCAGTAATCCTCGTTTAGCGCATTCGCATTTCTGCAACCGATGAAAACTGCTCAGAAATTGAATTGAGGTAAGTCATAAACTTATAAATTAAATTTCGTTATAAATCAGCATTTCACATGATTTCAGTTCGTTTTCAAAGCCCCGGAAAAACTAGCTTATTTCTTAATTCCTAGTCCGCTAATTGTTCTTTCACTAATTTTAAAATAACTAACGTATATCCTAAAGAAAAAAACAAGAAAATTTGTAACATACAAAGAAAAGATATCAAAATGGAAAAAAAATCAATAAGTTTAACTTAACTAGTCAAGAGTAACCTTAACTGAAAAATGAGCAACTGTGATGACATATAGTGCCTTAAGCCCAGCCTAAAGGTCACTGAATCAGCAAGTCAATCAGAGCAAGTTAAACAACATCCTGGGACTCGTTTAAAACTCAGCCTCTGTTCTAAAAGCATGAATCGTATCTTGCTTATTTACTTTACTTCGCAATTATAAAACGTGCTGGCTCACGGTTCCAAGCATTTAAATTACGTAAGAAAAACAGTGTTTTTTTCTTTTACAAAGCAAGAACAACAGAACAAAACATTTTCGATGACAATGAAAAACGTTGATTACAGTGTTGCTTGTCTAAGTGCCATTCTAAATACGAGAGGAGAGAAAATTACAGAAATTGCGTTTGCATTTGCATTTGATCCACTTCTAAAATGGAAACTTCTCTCAATTTTAAAGGGATAACACATGGCTATGATGACACCAGTTTTGCTCCTTTTGGTTATTTCCACGCTGATTTCCGGGTACAAGTCACCTGATAATGATTCTGGAAGCGGTAAACTGTATGATGAAAACTACCCAATTGACGAGGAACTTGATTTTGACCCTGGAAGCACCTTGGAAGACTCGCCATATGATCTGGACTTTGCACAGTACGATCCTGGCAGCGCTTAAAATAAGGTAAGCAGCTAAAAGTGCTTTTAGTTTTCTTAATAAACTTCAGTACGCTCTTTTTTATAAATTTTTTTTTATTTTTCTGCCGATTTTAAGGCTGAAAACATTCTTGTGTCATTCTTAAAGTATAGCTTATGACAATTTCGTTATAGAATATATTAGTTTTGCCGTTTAAAGAAAGGAGTAAGTTAAAAACATATGATGGTATCTTATTTACAGATATTCAACACAAAAAATGATATCTTAAAAAAATCTAAATCTCAGCCTGGGCCGATTTGTCCAAAGCTGGGTTAATGCGAAATTTGAACTCAGACATGAAAGCTTAAAAAGTAAGTTCAGTTTAATTCTTTTTGTCAACAAGTTCATGATTGGATGCTCTTAAAAATAACAGAGAAAATTATCCGAGAAAATACCTTTTAAACAACGGAAAAAGAGACCGGGTTAAATTTAACCCAGTGTTAAGCGCTAATCATGCTTGGAACAACTAGGCCCTGGGATTTATTCTTAGCATATTTTTTCGTACGCCGAGGTGGATAACACCCTCCATCGATCCATCGATAGTGCACGTTTAGGGTTGTTCAGCTCTGCAAATATTCTCCAAATAGCAGATGTCGCCCTTCGAGTTGTCTTCTTGCTGTTCTTGCCATATCTTTAGCTATTTTTTCGCCTAGTTCTTATTCTTGAAACGAGTGAAATGTCCGCCTTTTTTTCCGGTTCACAACCAAAACAACTCAACCTCGTCCCCAGGTCTTCTCGGTTAACGGTGCATTAACCTGCAAGAACGCTGCATTTTTGACGTCATTTCCTCGCTAAACACAAAATTTATCCAAATTTGATCATCAGTAAGCGGTTATGGTGAATTAAACGTTTGCTTTTAGCCAATATGATTTAGATGACAGATATTTCTAATATGCCCAAGCGAATTTTAAAATTCCATGCTGTGAAGTCCCTCCTTGCAGTATTTGCTATTGGAGAATAAATGCACTTTCTCGTTACACTAATCCAATAAAAGCACAAGAGCGGTTTGAAGTTTTTTCCCTTCAAAGTAACTTTTTATTTTTATTTTTGTTGTTTTGCAGACAATAATCCAACGGAATGAAAACCATTTTGAATGATACTCTCTTTTAGTCAGATTAGAAGGGATTATTGCAGGGGAAACATATCTCATGTAGATGATTCATGTATTAAAATAACGGGAAAAACGGCTTTACTGTTTCCACAATTTTATGCAGGATCCATCAGAAAAGTAGGGACGAACTTATTAGAGTCGGTGAGGGGGACAAGGGGTGGGGAGGTCGGGTGTTGACCGAAAACTTTTTCTAACGGAGCTTCCCCATTGCTATAGAAATTGGAAACCTATCGTAGCGAGAAAATCTGGTTATGACGTGAACGTACGCCCGTCCGCCCAGCCGCACAGCCAGGTGATCTGTGACGTCATTGCGGGGGCCTGGGGAAAGAAATTTTAATGCCGTATCCCATAAACCAACGCGCGCACCAATTCAATTCAATTCAATCTGTTCCCGTGTTCCCATCAGCTTTGCTTTATGGGATACGGCATTAAAATTTCTTTCCCCAGGCCCCCGCAGTGACGTCACAGATCACCTGGACACTATTGACGAGGAAAGGCGAAAAGACTGGCGGATAGAGAGGGTGAATGAGGGAAGAGAAGAAGGGGGAAGATCCTCCACTCTCGATGTTCCCTGGCATCTTAAATCAGAGTCAGGGTCATTGTATGAAGAGGCCTAGTAAAGTCAAATTTCATTACTACTGGGCTTATGTTTCTTTTTGCATTTTAATGGCTCTTTGGAAGAAACATTAAAATTTAACCTTTAAAAAAAGCTGAATTGACGGAGAGGTAGCAAACATTTTACAATAAATGTCGGCTGGTTAAATATCTAGCTAATTCAATTCACGTTATTTCTTTGACTAAGCTTCAATTTCGGCAATATAACATCCTTTTTAAAAGTTGAAAAATGGCCTGTCCATATGCATCGCCATAGATGTACTCATATATATATTATATATACTATATAAACACCACATAATAAATAAAGGGGACCATCTTTGATACAGCATATCTAACAATAACAATAAAGGAAATCTTCGATCATCCCTTGTCATGCGATCTTGACCTAACAAGGAATTACCAACGATAAAATGAGCGTTTTTTTTTTTCTTAGTTGGATTAGATTTTTGTCATCAATTGGTTCACGTGTTTCGTGCTAAACGGATTGTAAGCCGAATACAGCTGCAATTATAATTGCAGAGATGATCGGATACCCTACTCTACTCTTTCTATTATTAATATTAATCTTGTTAACTTGCTTTCCGTGCATCTTAGTAAGCTTTTTTATCTCACGATGTTTTTCTTGGGTAACTACAAGGCACTGTCAGCGGAACGATTAACCTCCCGGTTTGCGTTGCTGTAATTTTTCATAGACTTCCTCGGCTTGTCGAAAGCAAAAATCCAGCGTGGTCTCTCTCGTGAAGCCTTTTTGCGTCTCCAGCTAATAAAAAAAAAGATTGTCAAACATCAAAATAAAACCCGTCTCTTCTCTAAAGAATACTCAAGACCGAAAAAAAAAATACCAAATTAAACAAGAAAAGCGTTTTAATCTCAACAGTTTATACGTGCTCCCTATTTTTTAACGATTTATTTTGCATTTGAATAAGTAAAACACAAAAAAATAACATAGCGACTATTTTAAATTACGTTACGCATCCACAGCAGCGCAATAGTCGATAAAGCGTTTATTATTAGCAACCTAGAGAGTTGCAAAATACCCACCCACAAAAATATAGCTAAGGGTACTCACGCGGTTGTTGTGAGGGCCTTGTCACGAGTAACCAGCCCCCCACAACGAACCTCCTCGTTGTCGAAAGAACATCTTCGTGGGAAGCTAAGCTTAGGGCTGTGGGTAAATAAATATCGTTTATAGAAAAAAACTGCGAGTGTCCTTTAATGATGAGAAACCTGAGCTAAGCCCGGTCTCCTTTATATTTAGGGGCTTGATTCTTATGGCCGACGAGCATACCCGTTTGATGCTATATTGGAGTAGAGTCCTCAGAAACGCCCACGTCGTTTTTCAGATCATTTGTGATAGTCCAATCGCGTATCCAGTTTACCCTGTCTAAGTAGAGTTAGCAATCCCCCTATGCATATTAGTGCTTGCCCGGGGTTATGCACATCAGTAACAAATATCTTACCACTCAAATAAGACCCCAAATAGCACTAAGATGAGGAAAGCTCCAACACCGATCACTATCCACTTCCAGATATTACCGTCTGTAATATTCACAGACGGTGGTTCATTTGAAGGGTTGAACCAATATTGTACATCTGATATATTAGCCCCAATAGTGCTCTCCAGTTCAGACTTGTAAGTTAGTACAATATCAAGCAAGGCTTCTCGCGGTAGCACTGACGAGTTTTCAATGGATAGGCCGGGTGGCTGCTGCACGTAAAAGGCCACCAAGTTGCCACTTGGGTAACCAGGCAGAAGGTGAACCTGGTCAGCGGTGTAATTAACGCCTAAGAAAGGGACTCGTCTGAAAAAAAAACAACAACAACAACAACAGAAACATTTTAGTTTCATAGCTTATTATCATTATCATTATTAATTATTATTGTAAGTTATTTCCATAATAGCTCAACGAAAAAGTTGGCTAAGATAGATTCTTACCTTTGCTTCAGTCAAACTCAGAGGGCCGGACTTTTTAGTCCAGTTCTGACCCCTCTCTCTATGTCAAGCAACACCGGGAGAGACGGACCCTCCTCTCGGACTTTTCAGCGATCGTAAGGAATTCATGTGAAAGATGTTTTAACGACGAAAATTTCCTGAGCAAAAACGAAAGAAATTTTTCCCAACATCAAGCGTTGGTCCAATAAGGCGAATTTCCTTCTAGTTACTTAGGTTTATTGCCTAGCTTTTGTCTAAAAGGAAATTTTGCGATTTGATCAGCAAAAATTTCGACGAATTCAGTCAGGTTACAGAGTAAATCTTATTGACCCAGTTCATGGATGGAAAAAATTGCCTTACCTTCGACCTGCTGCATATGTTTTGTACCATTGAATGCAATGCATGCATTTGTGTCAATTCTTTTAAAAGAACTTACCTTCTGCGTGCTCTATCCTTTAAAGCACAGTTGGTCCTGTTTTGGGTACAATACTTTGTAGTAGCCAGCGCAATTTCTTCTTTAAACGATTTATCGATTTGGTAACCCCATGCAAACTGTTAAAGAAGAGCCAACAAAACTTATATTTATTTTTTGAATATAGTTGTGGAAGACCTTCCTACATCTAAAATGAAATGCGTATGACTCATTGCGATCCGACGATACTTTGGATCCGCCCCATTCCCATATAAAGAAGAGTATGAACACTCACCTTACTTGTCCCGGAAAGTGAAATTTGCAGAGACTGTTTCTGTTCTTCAGATGATGGTTTACGTGGCGTAGGTAAAGGCTCGATCGTGACATCAAGCGGCGGACCTAAGAACAAAGGAAAAGACAATTTAACTACCTTACTATAACTAAAGCCTCTCTTGGAGAACCCCTGTGCCCTTCGACCGCCATTTTCCATACAAACATACATAAACTTTATTATACATTCAATATGTTACAGCAACAAAACTATGTTTACACATAAAAGAAACTATTACTCACAACCTTAAGTATACCTATTAACATGGAAGCACATAAAATTCTAAATAAAGGCAACACCCTGTATTTTGTTCTTAAAATCTTGGGCGAAATTGTAACTAGTTAATCGCGAAAGGTACGCAGGAGCACAAAAAGCCAGGAATGAATCAATATTCTATTGAAAATTTCAACGATTTCTATCAAAAAAGGAGAAAAGCCATGCAGAAGGGTTTTTACTAAAAGTTCCCATTGAACGTAACTGAAAGATGTTTTGTACAAAGGAAATGACTCTAATGGTCTGCATTTTATCATTCAGAAATGGATGGGCTAAACTGCTGCAATGCGGTGTTACTTACAGGATTCTGATGTCTTCTTAAATGAAGAGACACGCTGGTTCTTGTTGCAGTTGTTACCGGCACAATACTCGATCACACAGTCCAGCAAGGAAAAGCTGGGAAAATTTGACGCTTGGTTGAAGATAGAGTTAAATCTTGCACTGCAGGAAACTGTTTCATCTTTACCAAAGAAATGATAGGATTAGTTTTTTTTTCTTTTAAACGCCGCAGCGTTAACCCAGAGAGGGGGGTACTTTCCTATAAGAGGCCAATGGGGACGTGCCGCTGGATGGGTTCGCATTTTCATGACTAGATTAACTATAATAGGGTCGCATTGTCAATAGACTTACTAGAATGGGTTTTTAGGTGTAAGACAGTTCTTCATATTTACGGTTAGCAAACGTACCAGAATGTTTGTACTATAGATGAATAGTAAAGTGTTCTTCATTCAATCTAAAAAATAGGTCAATTCATAAAAATAAAAAGTGACTAAGTTGAGATCGCGAAAATTACATATTTGCCCAAACGTGACTAAGATGAGGTCTATAGTTGGTCACAGAATAGACTATAACGATGTAGGGGCTCTGAGAGGCCAGCGGCACCGGATACCCAGCAAAATTTCTTAAACCACTGACACCAATTCCGATAAACTATTTTTAAACTATAATGTCAAACACGCAGAAAGATGTATGAAGTTCCATTGGCGATCTTTGCTGAGATAGAATCGTAATTGTCTGGATGGAGTAGATTACCAAGTTGTACTGAGTTAATTTCTTAAGGCAGATTTAGACGCTCTGTGTTTTGCTTACGACTATCGCATGCAACTTACTTCATGACAGATCGTGTCGTGCAAATTAGACCCACGGCATCCGTGCGAAAAATGTTCACGACTCGAAATGTCGTAGCGATTTAAAACATGTTTCAAAATCGCACGACAATCGTAACCGCATGTTTAAGAAATTATTTATTAGATAAGCCTCAAATTTGTACATGAATGGAATGGTCATCTAGAAATGTTTAGCCGTCCTCAAGTAATAGAAAATTCTAGGCAATATTTGCTTCTCCGAACAGAAATTTAACAGAAAATTAACAGTCGTTGGGTGCCCCAGAAAGGCGATCTAGATAACGTTTCTTCGCTTTCAGTCAGTCTATACCTGTGCAGTTTGTGCATCCTCGTACAATAATAGTGCGAGACATGCTCGAGAAAAATTGACTTCCAACTGCAAAGTAAGAGTGCTTCGTATACTCCATCTTGTATCTCAACGCAGCAGTGTAACAGTGAGTGGATCCTAAGTTGGGAAACTTGTTTGTCGAACAAGTATGGGCAGTTTGTATCTTATCACAAATTGCAAGGTTCTCAGCTAAGTCTCCTCCGTCTGCGACGCAAAGGTTACAAGTGCCTGTGAAAGCAAACCAAAGAAAGATTATACTGAAATCATTTGAAGAAAGTTTCAACAAGGATTGTCCTACTTTCTTCAATAACTTGAGTGGAAAATCGAGTGAGGTGTACACTCTATCCCGTTTAAGCCGGGCTTTCAAAAAGCTAACAATTTTATGTCGATTCCCCCGGACAGGTTTTGGACTGCGTGTACCATTGCCCCGTTTTCGAGCAAATGTGACTGCGTACCACTAGTAACATTGAACTCACCCTAATGGAGGTTTACCATTTACCACCCTCTTACGACCAGATCTTCTTTTTGCCTTCTTCCTGGTCGAGGAGGAGAAAAGTGGGCTCTGGCTTAATCACGTCAAACCTTTGAAGTCACCGTGAACTGAACTTCTGGACTAGTCAATATTGTTCTCTCTCGTCAAACTGGTTTCGAGCGCGAGCATCCGTTTATTGATAAACCAATGATAAAAAACAAACCGGTTCGAAACCGTATCCTAACAACACGCAGAGCATGCTCAACAAAGATGTTACTCGATTCATTCGAGTCTTTTTTGGGGGGTGAGCAAAGGGAAGGCTGTGCTGGCAGAGCAGAAACACAGCGAGGAGGATGGCAAACAGGGAAACAAGAAACCAGGCATTAGTTCGTGTCTGAGAAATACTATGAAGTTTTAACGAACTGTTACGAAAAGAGTAAGTTGTCTCGCATCACACGGAAATGAGACTCACTTTGCATAGGAGGCTTTGGAGAAGCTGTTGTTGGCTGTTTGGTGCTGACAATACTAGCTATGAAAATAAGCATAAAGTTAAAACATAAAACTTTATTGTATGAAATGTGGCAACACGTGCATTTATATGTGTAGCACTTAAGAGGACGTCAAAAATGTCTTTCTTTTTTTCTTTAGCTCTTGTAGTCCGCCAAATTTCTTTCATTTTTCCTTCTTGTTTAATGTCAACCATTTGGCTCAACTAAAACAGCTCAATTTAAATTCCATACGAACAAAATCATACCAAGTTTTAAGCTTAATTTTATACAGATGATAGTGTTTCTAAAAAAATAATGGCGGTGTTTTTGTTTATTCGCACAGGAAACTGGCGATAGCCAGGTTTCTGGTCACTACGGTGAGAATTTTCATAGGGAGCTTGCTGTCTTGGTTGGTCTCATAGTCAAGCTCAGTCCCTGAGCTAACTTGCCATGGGGTGGGAAGGGGCCTCCCTGTCAATCCCTAGCGGGGGAGGGTGCTGTAAAAGAGGTGGTATGATCCGTTAGTCCCTCTGGAGAATCAGCTCACTGATCATGTGCCTTCTTCTAGTTTGTCATGCCAAATTCTTTAAATTTTTGAGACCGATTGGCCAATGAAAGCATTCCCCTCACCCAACTACTTGGCCTGGGGTCAGGGTGGGTGATGTGGCCTTGAATTCTCTGTTTAGGGCTTGCTTAATCCTCAAGCTGCCTATGGCTTATAGGGCCTTAAGGCAGCTAGGCTGCATCGGCCATGTTGAGAGTGTCTTTTAGATAATCAAGGACCAAGAAGAGAGTCACCTTAGAAGGCTCATGGGTAAGAGCTGAGTTTCTTTACAATATTTACTTTATTTAAGTCTAGTTAAGCTGTGTGGCCTCGAGTAGCCAGCTGGTTCGGTTTTCATAAATTCGGCTAGATATATATCTAAAGGGTGAATTTAAACATAATACTGTACTTGGAGTTACTGAAATAAGGATTCCTGTCTTCTACACTTCGTGAATTGTAATCTTAAAGTTAATAAATTTAAATGCTCTCTATAACAGAGTAATGTTAAGAAACTAAGCTAAGGAACCCCCGGGTAAGAACCAAGCTAACCTACATGTCATACGACTATAAAAATGTACTTACTTTGATCAGAGGGCTTTTGGGAGGCTGTTGTTGGCTGTACAGATGTGACCGTAGAACCTTAAACAATAAATCAAGTTTAAGATTTAAATTGTACTTGGTATTACTGACCAATATACAACTAGGATTAATGAGTTTGGTCCTTGATGAGAATGCAATTCAACAAATTGATACATTTTAATTGTTCTTTAAAAGTGCTTATTTGAAGTAACATAATGTACTTACTTTGATCGGAAGGTTGTTTAGAAGCTTTTGCTGGTTGAACAGAGGTGATCGTAGAAGCTTTAAAATATTTAAATATCAAATTTAGAATTAGAATTGATCAATAATCGGTATTTACCGAAACGTTCTTATAAGACCAAGTTAACATATGTTAACATAGTTAAATGTACTGTTAAAATTCATGAGTTTGGAAATTAGATATGAGAAAGGTTGGCTGAAGATCTCACTTATCTCTGCCGACAGTCACATGACTCCTGCTACACCCTGTATCGTGCACATAAGCAAAGTACATTTTTGCGCGTGTAGCAAAGAGTAGTTAAATCCTCGAGAGCTAAGCCGGTTTTACGGCGGAGATGGAAGAAAAATCATCAGTGCCCAACTGTAAGACGACACATGATCTCTAGAGGAAATGACGCTACAATTCCAGCCTAGATCATGTCGAATAAAAGTAATAACAATTGTTCTTCCCTCGATGCCATGCAATTGATAGATTTAAGATCCCAATGAATGTGCAAGTTTGTTGTGATGGGGGAGAAGCCTATTTCCCTTTCGTAAACGGTCGATACCACCATTGGTAGCCAAGCCTTTAGTCATGATAGATGTAATATTTAGTCCTTGGATTAAGTTACAATAAGTCATATAATACGTTTTTGAATAGTCTTAGAAAGAACCACGTTCAAGCCCAAGAAGTATTTATTATAAAAATTTTTCGGAAGTTTGGTTGGTCGGTGTTGTGGTGTAGTGGTAAGGAAGAGAGATTAGGATACGAAAGGTCCGAGTTTTACCCTGGGTTTTGATTTTCTTTCTTTTTAATAGAAACACTCAATAAGAGGTCAAAAATTTTCTAAATGGCAGCGGCCGTTTACGAAAAAGACAAGTACAACTGCGACGGAGAAAAGGAGGGGTGGAACGGTGAACGAAGGAGTAACTCATGTCGGAGCCATGAAGAAAAGATATCTAAATTGAAAAATACAATTATCTCAGCTACTAACTACTTGTCTGAAAGGTTGAGAATACGACTCTTGGCAAAAAGATTTCTGGGGATCTGCTCAATCTGATGGCGAGGAGAACAAGGCCGGCGCTTAATGGGGGAGCGGTGCTTATTCGATTAAATACGGTATACTTACTTTGATCGGAAAGTTTTGGAGTAGCTGTTGTTGGTTGTACAGAGGTGACTGTAGAGGCTTGGAAAAAATAATCAAATTTTAAAGTCAATTGCAATACATGGTATCAGGCCACGTGCGGTAATGAAAATGAAATTCTGGAAGTTGGTGAAAATTACTGAAAAGCTCTAAAATCACGTCAAATAAATGCAAAATACGTGTATGTGTATGATAATATACTTACTTTGATCGGAAGGCTTTCGAGAAGCTGTTGTTGGGGAATGTACCGTGGTGACCGTAGGGGCTTAAAAAATATCAAATCTTACAATAAATATTAATTTTACTAGGTTTTCCTAAAAGGTGTTTAAAAGCGTTCTGAACGTTGCGAATATAAACGTTTGAATCTGGCTGACATCAGAGGAGTTCTTAAACCGAGCAATGCTAAAAACCAAGACCTAACTACAACAGAATAAAAATTTACTCACTTTTAACGGAAGGCGTTGAAGAAGTTGTTATTGTTTTTACAGAGGTAACTGTAGAGGCTTTTTGTGCAGAGGTGACTGTAGAGGCTTTTTGTACAGAGTTGACTGTAGAGGCTTTTTTTACAGAGGTAACTGTAGAGGCTTTTTGTACAGAGTTGACTGTAGAGTCTTTTTGTGCAGAGGAGAGTTTAGAGGCTTTTTGCACAGAGGTAAATGTAGAGGCTTTTTGTACAGAGTTGACTGTAGAGTCTTTTTGTGCAGAGGAGACTGTAGAGGCTTTTTGCACAGAGGTAACTGTAGAGGCTTTAAAGAAATTTCAATTTTTAGTTTAATTATAATATGACTATCAATTGATGGAACATGTTTGACTTTTCTTATTAAGTTCCCTTGTTTTTAGCAAACTTTATTATTGCTCTTCGTCTCGGGTCCAATACCAGCAAACACAACATCAAAAAACTAGTTAGTCCAGAACTTAGCACCACGAATCGTACTTGGTCTCAAAAAGTTCGATCATTTTCTCAAGGAATTAAATCTTAAAAACTGGCTACCTGTTAAGGACAAAGTCTGCTTGAATGACGCTGTAACGATTTCTTTCAAATGTTTAAATAATCTCGTTCCTAATTAAATGGCCGAGAAATTCAGTCGTCGTAGCCAAATTCACACGAGAATTGAAGCACGTGACAGAGTTGTCAGCTGAACCTTTCGACATGCCATCGACCTGTCGGTCAACGGTCCTTCTTTTACCGAGGGGCAAAATGGCTTTGGAATGGCATCAGTGATAATGCTAAATCTACTGATTCAGTCAACATGTTTAAAAAGCATCTTGTCAAACTACTTCTTTCCAATCAATAATTGAATTTGTAAATAGCTAGTTCTATCTTATTCACTACTTTTATTTTGTATTTCGAGTTGCAATGTTTTCAATGTTGTTGTTGTTTGGTTAAATTGTCTTGTAACTGAAACAATAAAGTGTGTATGTATCTTATACTGTCCTGTAAATCATGAGCCATCTGGAAGTTGATGAGAGGGAGATCTTAAGCCGAGCAATATTGTGTAATGTAATACTAAGAAAAAAATAAGAAACTGAAAAATAACTGAAAAAGTGCAAAAATATACTCACTTTCATCAGAAGGCGTTCGAGAAGAGGTTGTTGTTTGCAGAGAGGTGACCGTAGAGGCTTTAAAAAATAAATTAAACTTAGAGTTAGCTGGTGCTCATAAAGCCCATGCATGTTTCGCACATTCACAAACAACAACAACAACAAAACTTGTAAACAAACTGTTACCACAACGATTCGACGGGACCAATTAAAATGCAGGATTTCAAGAATTCTGCCCTCACCTTGATCGAAAGGCTTTCGAGAGCCTGAAGTTCGTTGCACCGTGGTGACCGAAGAGACTTGAAAGAAATATAAAATTTTGAAATTAAACCAAACATAATACATTAAGAAAATGTACTAAGATGCACTATTAGGCTGTGTGCGGTATTCATAAAAACCAAAATATCGAAGTTGGTGAAAATTACAGAGCTCTAAAACCGCAAAATGATGAACCAAGTCCCATTATAAATAACTGTGTAAGACCATAAAAACCTACTTACTTTGATTGGACGTCTTTGGAAAAGCTGATGTTGGTTTTACAGAGGTCACTGTTAAGGCTTAAAAACAATTCAAAAAAAGAATCAATACTAGTATTACCAGAACACAGCCAGTCAAATGCAACATTTAAAGGATTAATGAGTTTGGTACAGTGGAACCCCTCTACAAGGACACCCACACCCACGAGCAAGGACACCCACGAGGACACCCACGAGCACCCGTATTAACATGGTTCCACTGTACTTCATAGGAATAAAATTCTGGAAATGATGATGTGTGCTTTAGTAGTTCCTTTTTTAAAACTTCCAGTAATACTAAGAACAGTAGTGATAAAAATGCATGACATAACAGTATACTCACTTTGATCGGGAAGACTTCGGGAAGCTGTTGTCGGTTGTACAGTGGTGACCGAAGAGGCTTTAAATAATTAAAATTCATTAGATTAAATCTTATTAATACTGGGTGTTAATGGAAAATGTTGAAAACATGGACCGAGATTAAAGGAAGACTAAAACCAAGCAATAGTACAAAATACTATAAACCTGGACCAAAAATACTCACTTTGATTGGAAGGTTTTCGAGAAGCTGTTGGTGGTTGTACAGTGATGGCCATAGATCCTTAAAAAAATCGACATCGCATTTCAAAATCACTCGAAATACTAGGTATTGCCAAAACGTGCTAAGACTGCATTCAGGATACCTTTTACTTTTGTTTAGTACTTCTTAAAAACGAAAATCCTCGATGTTGGTTTCCGTTACAGGAGCTCTCAAAACAGGAAAAGTTGCCATGTACTCAATATCACGGATCATTTTTTTTTTAAATTTTGCTCTAACTAGTTTTTAAAGCTTAGCAGTCATCACTGTATAACCAATAACGCTGCTGCTTCTTTCTGTTATTGGTTATACAGTGATGACTGCTAAGCTTTAAGAACTAGTTAAACCAAAATTTAAAAAAAAAAATGATACGTGGTATTACCAGAACAAAGTTTAAGTTACTTTAAAGATTCACGAGTTCAGTACTTAATGACAAATAAGAATACACATATGTGGAAATCGATAAATTTTAATAGACTGCCAAGCGATTTTTAAACTGGGCAATGTTGCGTAGTAATAAGGAACCAGTCCACATGAATCAAACAAAAATTGCTTACCTGTTTGTTACAATAGGTTAACTGTAAATGTTTGTGCTTAATTTCGGTCCCAGTCCCATTCACTATTATATATGTATAGATTTCAAAATTGTAAAGGTACTTTTGAAAATGTATGTTGAGTAGCATACGAAACGCCATGTTTATAAAAAATGAGTAAATTGAATATGTTTGTCACCGCTGTTGGTGTTCTATTTCTTATCAAGCTATGATGGCCCAAGAACAAAAGTTGCCAACATTATTGCATATAAACCGAGCAGTATTGCAAAATACGTAAGAAATAAGAATGCCTAAATGAAAAAGTGCAAAGATATACTCACTTTCATCAGAAGGCGTTCGAGAAGCGGTTGTGGTTTGTGGAAAGGTGACCGTAGAGGCTTTAAAAAACAAATTGAATTTAGACGGTTAGGTAGTGCTCATGAAGCCCATGTTTCGCACATTCACAAACAACAAAACTTGTAAACGAACAGTTGCCACAGCGGGAACAATCAGAATGCGGGATTTATCGAATTACGTCCTCACCTTGTTCAAAAGGCTTTCGAGAGGCTGAAGTTGATTGCACAGTGGTGATCGAAGAGACTTGAAAGAAATATAAAATTTTGAAATTAAAACAAAAACACGATATTACGAAAACGTACTAAAATGCATTATTAGGCGGTGCGCGGTATTTATAAAAACCAAAATGCCGAAGTTGGTGAAAATTACAGAGCTCTAAAACCACAAAATAATGTGTAATACTTAGAAGCAAGTCCAATTATAAATAACTGTGTAAGACTATAAAAACCTACTTACTTTGACTGGAAGTCTTTGGAAAAGCTGATGTTGGTTTTACAGAGGTCACTGTTAAGGCTTAAAAAACATCAAAATTCAAAATAAGAATAAATACTAGTATTACCAGAACACAGTCAGTCAAATGCCACATTTAAAGAATTAATGAGTTTGGTACAGTGGAACCCCTCTCTACGGACAGCCGCTTAATATGGACACCCATACATAATGGATAGTTTCGTTTGTCCCGACACTGGAGACTGAATCTCATATATTTTATCTAAACCCACTAAACACAGGACACCTGGATAATAAGGACACTATCTTATGTCTCCATAGTGTCCATATTAACTGAATGGCTTCCACTGTACTTCATAAGAATAAAACTCTGGAAATGATGATGTGTGTTTTAGTAGTTCCTGATGAAAACTTATAATAGCACTAAGAATAGTAATGATAAGAATGCATAAACATAATGATATGCTCACTTTGATCGGGAAAACGTCGGGAAGCTGTTGTTGATTGTACAGTGGTGACCGGAGAGGCTTTAAAAAAATAAATTTTATTAGATTAAATTTTATGCTGGGTTTTAATGGGAGATGTTGAAAACATGGACGAAAATTAAAGGAAGACTAAAACCAAGCAGTAGTACAAAATACTATGAACCTGCGCCAAAAAGATAACTCACATTGATCGGAAGGTTTTTGAGAAGCTGTCGCTGGCTGTACGATGATGGCCGTGGATGCTTCAAAAAAATCGGCATCACACTTAAAAATTACGTGAAATACTACAATGGGGGACAAAATTCTTGGGACAATTAACACGATCTGCCTTAATTTTTCCTCCCTTCCCCCTCACCCCCAAGCAACTGGGCAATGTGGCGTTATAATAAGAAACAAGGCCACATAGCTGCATTTTAACCGAGCAACATTTCAAAATACTAAGAAATAAGACTGTCTAACTGAAAAAGTGTTAAAATATACTCACTTTCATCCGAAGGCGTTCGAGAAGCGGCTGTTGTTTGCAGAGAGATGACCGTAGAGGCTTTGAAAAATGAATTAAATACAGAAATAGTTAGTGTTCATAAAACCTATGTTTCGCTCATTCACAATAACAACAACAACACTTGTAAACGAAGTTGCCACAACGATTAAACGAGACCAATCAGAATGTAGGATTCCGAGAATTCCGCCCTCACCTTGATCGAGAGGCTTTCGAGACCCTAAGAATGGTTGCACAGTAGTGACCGAAGAGATTTTTTTGAAATTTAACAAAATACAATATTTTACGAAAACGAACTAAAATGCATTATTAGGCTGTGCGGCTGCGCGGTATTCATAAAACAAAAAAATTGATGTTGCTGAAAATTAAAGAGGCCTAGCTCAGAAGCCTGAGCTTGTAATTGCATTTGGTTCTGAAGTATATACTACGTAAGACTAAAATTGAAACCTACTCACTTTGGTTGGAAGGCTTTGGAGAAGTTGTTGTTGGTTTTACAGAGGTGACTGTTGTATTAGTATTAAGGTAATTCCCTTGTTTTGCACTGCGCATCATCTAGTGCGCATAACATTGCGACTTCAAAGGTGGCGTTGATTTTCACCGGTCGTCTAAAAATAGGTAATCATGGCCCTTTATGTCGTCCAAATGCTTTTAATAGCGGTTTTAACAATTCTACCTGGCTAAAAAGTGTTTGTCTTGAAATTCCCCCGAGTTCTCTCGCGCAAAATGATGATTTGAAGCCAAAATTATCCCTTTGTTGTCGTTTTGCAATGAAACGAGAATGGTGATCCTTTTTTGTGTGTGTTTTTTACTCGTTATGGCCAGACAGAAAATACAAATTACGGAGAAAAAATCCGGATAGTAGAGGTTATATTTTTTGAGAGATGAATGACGCGAATTTCCGCATTTTGATTCACAGAGAGGTACAAGATGATAAAACTGTCCACTTCTCTACTGTTTTTTTTTTTTTCAAGTTCTGATCATTTGAGGTCTCTTAACCGAATACAACCCAGAAAAACAAATGTGCTTATGGTTTTAGTAAGATTTATGGTTTTTGCTATAAAAGAAGAATTTCTGACGGTTAAGTTTCGAACACTTCGCGCAACTAGGAAAAAACACAGGCACACAGGGCGAAAACAAGAACGCTGAATCATCTTTTTAATGCAGTTTTTAAATGTCCTATATATGGCTGACATTTTTGCCATTGAAAAAAATCTGGATAGTACATCGTTTTCGAGGGAATCACCTTAAAGTTTTGTACAGTGGAACCCCTCTATGCAGACACCCGCATAAAATGGACAGTTTCTTTTGTGCCGACACTGGAAAATCTCATATATTTTATCTAAACTGACTTAACACAGGACATCTGAAAAACAAGGACACTATGGGCGCTTTCCATGTACCAAGAAATTCTGGAAATTCCGGTTGGGATATTAGTGAAACACGCGTTTTCCGGGCGTTACACTGGAAAGTTTCTGGAAATAAGTGGAAATTTGAAAAGGTAGTTCTGTTTTCCCGTTGGAAATTTTCCCTTGAAAAAGCACGCTCTATTTACGAGCTTTTACAAGGAATCACCCATTCCAGGCTATTCAAGGCGATATCTGTGCCACCATCTTGTTTGGTGACGGGAGCATAAACGAATGGAACTTGTGTCAAATGGAACACGTTCTTCACTAGATGGACCTTTCCATGGAAGTTTCTGATAGTTTTTGCTAAATGGAAAACGCCCCATGTCATGTCCCCTAATGTCCGTATTAAAGGGGTTCCACTGTACTTTCATAAGAATAAAGTTCTGGAAATGATGATGTTTGTAGTTCCTTTTTAAAACTTCCAGTAATACCAAGAATAGTAATGATAAGAAAACATGACATAACAATATACTCACTTTGATCGGAAAAACTTCGGGAAGCTGTTGTCGGTTGTACAGTGGTGACCGAAGAGGCTTTAAACAAATACATTTTAGATAGAATGTTATACTGGGTTTTAATGGAAGATGTTTAAAATAAGGACGGAAATTAAAACCAAACAATAGTACAAAACACCATGAACCTGGACCAAAAGAAACATACTCACTTTGATCGGAAGGTTTTTGAGAAGCTGTTAGTGGTTGTACAGTGATGGCTGTAGATGCATTAAAAAAATGGGCATCACATTTTAAGATTACACGAAAGACTAGGTATTGCCAAAACGTAATAAAATGTACTCAGGATACCTTTTTTTTGTTTAGTGCTTCTTAAAAAAGGAAAATGCTAGATGTTGGTTCAAATTGCAGGAGCTCTCATGGCAAAACGGGAAAAGATGCGTGCGTACTCACTTTAAAAGGAAGTGTTTAGAGAAGCTGTTGTGGTCCAGCCCTGTCAGATAGTAATCAAGCTTTTTCAAATACCATGATAACTTTCTGGTCTCTTTTGTTGCTCCTATGAAACTTTGTATGATACTTGCATTGCTTCCCCATTTCTTTATTTTTTCATTTTCGGTTATTTGCCGTCGAGCTCCCAATAACTCGAACTTTTTCATCGATTATCCTAGGAAGTTCGAGTTCACTATCGGGAGTCGACTGCGCTTACTTTGATCGGAAAGCTTTCGAGAAGCTGTTGTTGTGGAATGTACCGTGGTGACCAAATTTGACAATAGAAATAAAATTAATACTAGTTTTTTTTTTTTTTTTTTTCTGGTACGTGTTTAAAATGTATAGGATTTATGCGCTCTAGGATTTTAAATCCTGGCAATGCTAAAAACATAAAGACCTAGCTGTAAAAGTATAAAAATTTACTCACTTTCATCGGGAGGCGTTGTAGAAGCTGTTTTTGCTTGTACAGAGCTGACTGTAGAGGCTTTACAGAAATTTCAAATTTTAGTTTAATTACAACAACTGTTATCAACACTTCTCCATTTTCTGTTAATTAGGTCTTATATGATTTATTTTATATACATCCATCATATAATGTTTAACTTAGACGTAGGTTTTCGTTACTTCATGGAAATAAAATTCTAGAATTTGGTGAAAATCACCGAAACTCTTAAACAACACAATTAACCGAAATACTAAGCTAAGACCAAGTTTACCTACTTGTGACTGTATAAGATTAGAACAATCTACTCACTTTGAAAAGCTGTTGCTCTTTGCACGGGGGTGACCGTAGAAGTTTTAATGTATTGAATTCAGAATTAGCTTGTGCCCATATTTCAGAGGAAAGTTGTATAATTTAAAAGTTTCAGCTCATTCACAAACCACAATGATCTTGTAAAAGAAGTGCCACAACGATTCAACGGAACCCATCAGAATAATGCGTGATTTTGACAACTCCTTTTTCACCTTGATCGAGAGGATTTTGGGAAACTGATGTTGTTTGCAAAGTGGTTACCGAAGAGGCATTAAAAACATAGTTACGTAAAATGTTTAATTAAATTAACTTTAAACCAAACAATTGCCAAAACGTAACGAAATACATTAGGATACTTGTGCGTGTCATTCATGAACAAAACAAAATCATCGCGTTTGAGAAAATTACAGAGCTCTAAAACCGGAAAATGTTGTGCAATGCTATAAAGACAGAGCTAATCAACGAGTAACTGCGTAAAAGTAAAATTTACTTACTTTGATGGGAAGGCTTTGGAGAAACTGTTGTTGGTTCTACAAAGGTAACTGTAACGGCTTTAAAAACATTAGATTTAAATGAGAAATAATACCAAACATATTTAGTTTGGTACTTCATGAGAATATTATTCTGGAAATTCACGAATTTAGTTAGTGTTTTAAAACCAGACAATAATACTAACAATAATTATACTCAGAATGCATAGGTATGACAATATACTCACTTTGATCGGAAGGCTTTCGAGAAGCTGTTGTTGGCTGTACAGTCATGGTGACCATAAAGGCTTCAACAAATAAACACATTAAATTTCAAATATTGAAAATGATACTTGGTATTACAAGAACAACACTTTGATCGAATATCTTTCGAGAAGCTGTTGTTGGTTGTACAGTGGTGGCTGTAGACTCTTTAAAAATATATCAAATTTAATTTTTATAATGAATATTAATTGCACATTTTTAAAATATTGCATTTATGTATATTGCATTTATTATCTATTTCTGTTATCATATAAAAATGAACAGAGCTCTAAAACCGAGCAATATTGCAAAATACTGAATTGCTAAATAAGACCGCCAAACTGAAAAAGAGTAAAAATATACTCACTTTCATCGAAAGGCGTTCGAGAAGCTGTTGCTGTTGTTTGGAGAGAGGTGACTGTAGAGGCTTTAAAAAACATATATTAAATTCAAAATTAACTTGTGTTCATAGAGTCCATGTTTCCCATCTTTCAATTGTTCACGGTTTCCTGAGTAAAACCGTGCAACAGTAATATATAGATTTAGCCAGAGCTAAAAGCGAAGCTCACGTTTATGCATTTTACACAATTTATAGTAACTTAAGGGGTGACCATTGACTGAAAAACATAAACTTGAGCCTGCGATCAATCAAAAGCTAATAACTGCTCAGCAGAAAACTTAAAAAAAATACATGAGACCTGTATGAGTCGGCACCTGAGCCCGCGATATGGTCATGTATCTCTGGTCAGCGGATACCCTGTTTTGAAAGCTGTCAATTGACCATATAATAATATGGATGTCTATCATCAAGTTAAACTCAGGTTACAGGCTCCCACGTTAGATAGAAAGTTTGATATTTCACAATGGTTTCCCTGTTGTTTGGATAGACGGGCGGACGCACAGTCACGTGATTACCGAAATTTCTCGGATGGACAGATTACCAAATTTTCTTAGGCTTGGAGCTCCGCTCGAGTGCATGAAGCTCCACTACTAGAATCAGTAATACTAGAAATGCATCAGAATCTCAGATAATACACTCACTTGGATAAGGGGAAGATCTTCGGGAAGCTGTTGTCGGTTGTACAGTAGTGGCAGTAGAGACTTTTTTAAAAAAAAATCAAATTTTGGATTAAACATAACCCTAGGAATTGCTAGAACATGAGTAACACATAGTTAGGATCCCTATATCCCGTAAATCGGGAATTGATAGATTTTTGAAAGTTGATAATTAAAAGTCATTAACACCGGAGGAAAAATTGGATTTGCAAAAATTTGCAACTCTCGGCAAATATGTGGCGAAAATGTGAAAACTGAGAAATAATTCTAGGGCGAAGATGTTAAATGGAACATTTGTCCCCATATTTACAACCCTGGACATTTTGGTGAGCAAATGTGACATTTACATCTTTTCCCCTTTGCGACCTCCGTTTTCACATTGTTGCGACAAATGTGCAAGGAACAAATTTGTGCAAATCCTTTTTTTTTCTCCATTGTAAAGAAGCTCTAAGGCCGAGAAATGTTGATTAATGTAAAGAAATACGACCACGCTGATAACTGACTTCGCATAATTAAAAACTGGAAAGTGTAACCAGAAAAATACAGTCACTTTGATCAAAGGGATTTCGAGAAGCTGATGCAAGTTATATGGTGGTAACGTTAGAGCCAGGCTTTAGAAAAAATTACCGGTAATCAAATTTTAAAATTGAAAAAGATGCTTGGGAATCTTGGTATCATCGCAGCGTGCCGAATGCATTGTTAGGATACCTGTTTCTGTTCATTCATGAAAATCAAATTTAGGAAGTTGGTGAAAAAATACAGAATCTGGCTTTTAAACCGTGCAATGAAGAGAAATACCAAGCTGACAGTTTAACGAGTACCTGCATCATTATTAGAATATAATCTACTCACTTTGATCGGAAGGCTTCTGCGAAGTAATTGATGGTTTTACAGAGGTAAAAGTAGAGGCTTTAAAAGAATTAAAATTAGGATGGTACTTAGTACTAACAAAAATGTTAAATGTTCTATTAAGGTTTATGAGACAATTTCTGCAGGAGGATGATTTTTTCAGAAATTGTCAGTTTTAAAAGTGCTTGAATGTACCAGGTTATGTTGCGTTCTGAGAACCAAGCCTACAAAAACTGCATTAATTAACTCAAATATTTTTATTAGTAAAATCCAACTAGTGGTCTATTATCTATGCCGCGTCCTGCTTGGTTGAGCTACTACTAGGCTACGTGTATATGTTATAGCCCACTAGTAGCGAAAAGCGCCGGCTTTGAAAACCAAAACAATGGCGGCCGAATCGCGTTTTGCTAGCTAAAGCTCTTTTTTTGTCTCGATATTTTGGACCAGGTAGTTGGATTTTACTAAAACAATTATTCCTCTCGCCCTCATGGCCTCTGTGTCAATAGCCCATTTGACCTTCGGCCTCTTGGGCTATTGACTCAGAGCTCATTCGGGCTCGAGGAATAATTCTCACTTTGATTTGATCTTTGAAGCTGCCATGGGCTGTACATTGGTGGCCGTAGACTCTAAAATATATCAAATTTTGATTGAATATTTCATGGTTATTAATAGCGCACGTTTAAAACTAGGCTTCATTTGCTCTTTACATCATACAAATAAAACCAAGAAATTAATGAACGGTAAAGGCGATCTAGCTAGAACCAAGCAATGTTGCTAATACTATGAACCAAGAAGCCACCTAACCACAATATTTCATCGGAAGGTGTTCGAGAAGCTGTTGTTCGTTGTTCTGCTGTGGTGGCCGTAGAGGTCTTTAAAATAATTCCATTCAATTTTAATTATAATATCAATAGAACACGTTTGACATATACGTAGGATTTTATGATATTAATAGAACTCGTTTAACCAATCAGAACGCGCGTAATATCTTAGTCATTTTATAAATACAAAATTAATTTTTGTGTCCCGTAGATCATGAGAATAAGACTTTTAGAAGTTGATGACAAAAACTATTTAAGGGAAGAAAAAAGACCAGGTGAACAAAATTATAAAATGGAAACTATAACCTCAAAAAGATATAAGCTTATACTCACTTTGACCGAAAAGCCTTTGAAAGGCTGATGTAAGTTGTACAGTATTGGTCGTCGAGGCTTTGAAAGAAAATTACCAAATTTTAAAACTAAAGAAGATATTTAATCGGGACGGCCGAAATGAATTCATGATTAGGACATCTGAATTCGGTACGGACTTCATGAAAATAAAATCCTAGAATGGTGAAAATTACAACAGCGCTTAAATGATGATGCGTTATACGAAACAAGGAACCAGGCAAGCCTCGCATGCATTTGCATAACATTATAGTAATCTACTCACTTTTGGAAGGCGCCTTTTGAACTCTTGTTGAATGTGAACGAGAGGTGAATGTAGAAGCTTTTAAGAAATATCAAAATCAAAATCAAAAACAATAATTGAAATATTAATAATAAATAAATTATACATTCAAGAATTCCGTACTTCATGAGAATGTTTAAAACAGTACTTTGTCGCGTAACACTTAAAGCCAACATTTAAAAATGAATATGTATGAAAATATACTTGAACACTTTTATCAGAAGGCAATAGAAATACTGCCGTTAGTTGTATCGGTGACCGTAGACTCTCTAAAACGTTATCATGCTTATTAAATATATTGACAAGTGTTAAACAATACAGGATTTGAAAGTAGAGAATGATCAAGGCAGTAAATTTTTCAATTTAAGCAATTGGAAAGAAGAAGCCTGAAAAAAAAAAAAAAAAATCAGGTCTGATTTTTTTGTGGCTTCTTCTTTCCAATTGCTTAAATTGGAAAATTTACTGCGATGATCATTCTCCACTTTCATCTACAACCGCAGTTCAAAATGAATTATTTCATATACTTCACATCTTAATACAGGATTCATTATGTGTCTATGCATCATTAGTAAAATCCAACCAGTGGTCTATCATCAATGCTGCATTCTGATTGGTTGAGCTACTACTAGGCTATATGTTATAGCCTACTAGTAGCGAAAAGCGCTGGCTTTTTGGCGGCAAAAAAAGGATTTAAGACTAGCTTTAACTAGGTAAACTTTTTTTATTCTCGATATTTTTGACCAACTAGTTGGATTTTTTAAAACAATTATTCCTCTCGCCCTCATGGCCTCTGAGTCAATAGCCCATGAGGCCGAACCCATTCGGGCTCGAGGAATAATTGTTAATTATTATGCGTCTATGGATCATGAAAATAAACGTCTAGAAATTCACCCCGGGTCAGCTGTTATCAAAAAGAAGTCTTCTTCAAACTAGTTTTTCAATATTTATTCGTTTGGGCTGAGACCTTGCACGATAATAGAATTTCATTTTTCCAACAATCGCATGTTTTTGGATTTTTGATGGTTTTGGAGGCAAAATGACATCATAAGATTGGCCGCAAAAATAGTTTTCGACTTATGGCATAACAAGCTAAAACTTTTAAGAGAGCTCAAAGAGATGAGCTTAAATGTGAAAAAAATTATTTGAAGAGCTCTATTGGTTGAGAAGTTATTGAGCTGTGAATTTCGTATTTACATGTATTTTTGGAAAATTGGTGATCTTTACAATTTCATATCTCTGCAACCAAATGAGGTTTTGAAAAACTTTTTTTCACATTTACGTTCTTCTCGGAGTATTCTTGCAAAATTGCTAACCTGTCAAGTTGAAAGTTATTTTTTGCTGTCAGTCTTATGACGTCATTTTTTGCGCCAAAAACCGTTAACATCAAAAATCAAAAAACGGTTAAAAATTGAAAAACTAGTTTGAAAGAAACCACTTTTTTTTTATGACAGCTTACCCCCCGTGATTGATGAAAGCAAAAGCCGGGAGCCCTTACCACTGAGTTATGTGTTAAGAAGTTGACGGAAATTGAAAAATGAGTGCCAGGAAATTGATGAAAATTAAAAAGAGCTTTAAGGGTGAGTCATGTTGTCAAATACTAAGAACCTGATAGCCACCTAAGGCTACGGATAAAAACGTGTAACTTGTTTCCCAACATTGCTGCCGAACGATGTGAAGAACAATGCTGCGCGTTTTACCATTCACGTTCAAACCTGTCTTGAAACAAATCAGGTTGTTGCAAGTTACGAGAATACTTACTTTGAATTCTGATTGGCTAATATTACGCGGGAGTCACGTCACCTGCTGCAAAACCAGTTTGCATTTAAGATGCGCAACATGTACAGATTTTGTTGCAAAACTACTCTCTACTTTCTGCGACATTTTTTTTCGCAACCAGCAACAGTCTGATTTGTTACCAGATAGGATTTTGATTCGTGAGTGGTAAGATGCACAACATCGCATCTAGCTCGTTTTGCAGCAATGTTACAAAACAAGTTGCACGTTTTGATTTTGTTGCCTATTTCACCGTTCCTTACTGCAAAAGTTTGAAAATATGCTCACTTTGATCGGAAGGCTTTTGAGAAGCTGTTGTTGGTTGTACACTGTTGACTGTAGAAGCTTTAAAAAGGATTATCAAATTTTAGATTAAATATAACAGTAAATATTAATAAAACATTTTTGTTATAAACTTTTGACTTCTACGTCCTTTAAACTGTTAAAAATAAACTTCTGAAATCTCCTGAAGAAATTGGGAGAACCCTAGAACCGAACAATACTGAAGAACGCAGGCACCAAGACCACCGATTACAAAAGAATGAAATATATACTCACTTTCATGGGAAGATTGTCGCGAAGGTGTAGTATTTGGTTGTACACTGATGACCGTATAGGCTATAAAGAATATGTATAAAATTTCAGGCCTCGTGAAGATTCGTCGCGCGCGCAGCGCGTGGACCACGGTGAAAATTAAGAGGAGGACTTAAAAACAGCACAATGACGCCTAACACTAAACTACACGTCCACCATCGACATGCAATTGCATAAGATTAAAATAATCTACTTACTTTGATCGGAAGGCTTTTGAGAAGCTGTTGTTGGTTGCGCTGAGGTGACCGTATATGCTTTAAAAAAGATTAATCAAATTTTAGGTTAAAAATAATAGTAAGTATTTTTGAAACATCTCTGTCGTAAACACTGGAGTCCTGGGTCCTTCAAACTCTTATTACAATAATTTACTTACTTTGATCGCTAACGGAAGGCTTTTGAGAAGCTGTTATTGGTTGTACCGAGGAGACCATGGTAGAAGCTTTAACAAATTCTAGATTAAATACAACGGTAAGTAATATTAATGAAACGTCAATACATTAATTTTGGGATTCCTGCGTCCCTTTAAACTCTTGAAAAATGAACTTTTAATTTTACATTTGGACGGGGGACCCTAAAACCGGTATTCTAAAAGCTAAAACAACCAAACTGCAAAAGTTTAAAATCAAACTGATCTTCAACTGAAGGTTTTCGTGAAGCTGTTGTTAGCTGCACATTGGTAATCGCAGAGGCTTTAAAAAATAAATCAACTTAACCCTCGGACGCACAAGTAAAGTCATACTCCCACCGTTGTACAAATGAGGGAGGTTGATGGAACCTCTCCCTTGACTTTTTGATATGATGCAGTATTTGGAAAAGATTTTGTCTTCAGTAAAAAGCCCTTCGTCTTCTCAATGAGATTACAGGTATATTTTATTGGTGGTGGCTCTGCTGGGGGTCTCTGACGTCACCAATAGTGACCTAAAAATCAAACGCATCTACAATAATCAACTTACTTTGATCGGAAAGCTTTTGAGAAGATGTTTTTGGTTGTACAGAGGTGTCCTTTAAAGCTTAAAAAATAATTAAATTAAAAATTACACATAATAATTGGTATCACCAGAACATCTTTAAATTCTGTATCATAAAGGCTTTTGTTCTTGGGCCATCGTAGTTTAACGAGGAATAAAACACAAACAGCGGTGATAAACATATCAAACTTACGCATTTTAATAACTTGACGTTTCGTATGCTACGCAACATACATTTTCAAAAGTGGAATAAAGACCGTTACAATTTTATGAAAACTATATATGAAATGTAAATAAGGGGTCTGGAAACGAGATTAAGAAACATCTGTTTCTTAACAGTAAAACAATAAAAGCTTAAGCTAATTAGTAAAGTATCAGCTTCTCACTGCTGACGTTTACATTAAGGCCCGGCTTAAGTTCTTGGATAAGCAAAGTTTCTTTCATTTTACAATGATAATCTGTACGTTGCGTAGCATACGAAACGTCAAGTTATTAAAATGCGTAAGTTTGATATGTTTATCACCGCTGTTTGTGTTTTATTCATCTTTAAATTCGCTATAAGAATGCATGAGATCGGTAGTTAAGAAGAAAAAGTTCTGATTACAATTCTTAAAATTTGTTGAATTGCAAATTATAGTGCTTTGAAACCGAGAAATGTTGCGGAATACTAGAAAACAGGCTCATATAAAAGCATTAAAAGTATTTTGATTCTACTTACTTTGATCGAAAGACTTGCGAGGACTTTTTGTTGGATGTACAGTGGTGACAATAGATGAAGCTTTAAAAAAGATTATCAAATTTTAGATTAAATATAATAGTCACATATTAATGAAGCATCCTGGGTCCTTTTAACTTCTGGGTTCTTTAAACTCTTTTTGCAATGGAGAGATCCCATTTAACCGATGCCGACATTGTGAAATACTATGACAATGACCTAACTGCAAAATATAAAATATACTCAATTTTAACAGGTAGCTTTCGCGGTTTTTTTTGGTTCTCGTTTCATTTCTCGGACGGTCGAAGCCGAGGTTTGTAGATTCGTCCTGCGCGCAGCGCGTCGAAGGCAATGAACGTTACGAAGGTGCTCTTAGCCAGACAATGATGCCTAATACTAATTAAACTTGGTCAAACTAAGAACCAATTGAAACGGGTCTAAATACAACGTCATAAAGACGACTGTCAATAATCTACTTACTTTGATGTAAAGCTTTTTGAGACGCTGTTGTTGGTTGTACAAAGGTGGCCGTAGAAGCTTTTAAAAAAAATTGTCAGATGGAAAATTAAAACCAATGTTTCGTATTTAATCAGAACATTTTTAATTTACTGTTAGGATTCGTAAGATCGGTATTTCATTGAAATAAAATTCTGGAAATTGATGAATTTTAAATCGATAAAATCAATTAACAGATAAAATCTAAGAATCAAATCAGAAGTTCTGATTTGATTCTTAAAGATGATGCTGGTCTGAAACTACTTATGTGAATGTGAAGGGAAAAATTGTCCACAGTACAAATTCACGGTAGCCGTTTGCCATAAACGTTATTTTATGCATTTCTTTAATCTACTTACTTTGATCGGAAGCCTTTTGAGAAGCTGTTATTGGTTGTACAGAGATGATCTTAGAAGCTTTGAAAAAAATATCAATGATTATAAAAACGCAAAAAAAGAACTAAACTATACTATAAAAAGCAATAAAAAAAAGAAAACAATCACTAATAATATTCAGCCATTTGAGCAGCTTTGATAAAATGAGGGTTTATAATGTGGCCAACGGGGCAATCATTATGCTGGGAACATTTCATTTTGCCAGCAGTTGCGAAACCATTCATATAATTATAGGCATGCAACACATACTGGAACATTATTGAAATAAAGGATTGCTGTGTTCTACATGTTGAAAATAAACTCCCAGAAGTTGATGAAAACCAAAGGAGCTCTAAATTCGAGCAATACATATAACATGGGGTTTATTATTTACTCCCGCATATGAGTATTAATAATCATGACAAAGCTAACTTGATCTAAAGTCCATTTAAAATTCTTAAACCATTCTCTTAGGCACGTACATTGAATAGAAATGACTGACAATGTTTCATCACCATGCTTTACTGCCGTTGTAAACTTATTAAGTGACATCAGACAAAACTAATACTAATTCAACCTTTCTATAATCTCGCCTTAAAAAGCCCCAACCTTATCTATTCTGATTGGCCAAATTTTCATATGCGGTAATGAACAGTTTAACTGTACATAATTAGCCTCATGTTATTTTAGTGGCCAAAGTCACCTTAAATCTCCTTAAGTCGTCCAACGTTGAACACAGTCACCTAAAGCAACCTTTAAAAGTCCCTTTTTCAGTCTCCCAGTGTTAAGGCGACTTAACCCTCGGACGTACACGCAAACTGACAAACTGAAGTCATACCCCCACCCGTGCCATGGTACAAGGGGGGTTCATGGACACCCCCCCCCCCCCCCTCCCTCGGGTTTCTGATATGGTGAAATGTTTCGAAATGATTTTGCCTTCAGTGGAAAGACTTTGACAAGATGAGATATATTCTATAGGTGGTGGCGCTGCTGGAGGTCTGTGACATCACCAAACATGGTCGCCATCTTTTATCATGAATTAGAAGTCAGGGGAAAACAGTAAGAATTAGGAATGTTTTTCGCTTTACATGCAAAATAATGCAAGAATGATTACTTTACGTCATTTCATACACAATTTTTACTTTTATTGTTGAAAAAAGTTGAAAAAACATGCATTTTGCACACTAACGGCTTGACCACCTGCTACTTATAACATCATATCTGAGTCGTAACGATGGTAACTGACCATCACTAAACTTGTCACAAAATGCGCGCGAAGGATAAACGAACAGCTACAAACTTCAGGTGCTGATGGTTTATCGTCTAGGAGAAAATCTCAGGGAGTGACCCCCCCCCCCCCCCCACCACCCCCCACCCCTCCCTGTTGTACGCGCGAGGGTGAAAGTCCACAAGTAGGGGATTATTGCTGTTTTTTTTTTTGTTTTGTTTTTTTTTTTTTTTTTCGTTTTAAGACGAGTGTATGAGTTTAGCTGTAATGATAAAGCACAGAGAAAGAGTGTATTACTTACTTTGGTTATCAGACACTTGATTGATGGTTGAAGAAAGCGTTTGGCTTAAAGCAAATGAGAAAACTGAAAAAGAAAAGGCAAAATTTGAAGATAGTAAGTGGTTTCTCAATGTTTTATCCTGGGAAATGACATGAGACGGCGTGACTTTGTAGCATGTTTTCCGTATTAGTGGAACCCTGCTACACGGCCACTTCAACTTTGCCTTATTGAATCAATTTGATTTGTCCTGGCAAAACAGCAAACTAAACCTTGAAAGAAAACCAACTGAAAAGGAAAATATATATTTCTTTAAACTGAACGTGTCTGTGCCAACCCACAAAAATGATATACTGCCGCCTCGTTATTACGGCCAAAGGGAAACTCCTCCCCTCCCCCCACTCCTGATAGGAGGGGCAGGGAGGTCTAACCGACAAAATTTTTATACGGGAAGGCTATGCCCCCATACTTCACCCCTTTTTATCAATTTTTGATAATAAAGGTACTTCTTCTGAAGACTTTATACATTAAAATGATACACCTACTGATATAAAGAATATTTTTATTTTTATTCGGAATATTTTGATAAAATACCCTGTGTTTTAAGTCCCAGCCTGAAGCCTTTAAAATCACATTTTTCGGGTGGATACTTCCCATATTGAGTATTACAGGAAATACCTCTGGTGTTATTTGTTTTATCAAGGGGGTTCCACTGCACAAGAACGTGTAGACAAAGGGGACAATGAGCGAACTACCTACCTAGTTTAAAGAAAATAAAATCCAAAATACATGCACTCTATTACACCGGAATCCCGACAGACTACCAACGACTGGTTTTGAATGTCCCAGTTGTAATTTTCTTCAGAACTTTTAATACCTTGAGTTGGTAATACGATCAACCGGTCGAATGGCTTGTTACGTCAAATGTAAATGAAAAACAACAATCCAACAACTTTTCCTTTTTTCCTTAAAAACTTCTGAAACTGTGTAACTTTTCGTTCGAGCTATGATGAGTAATTTGTAGCAGTTAATATATTTATCATTCAAATTTTAGGCAGTTAACCAAACAGATTATGCTCTCTTTGCTTAACCTCGTCTCCAGGCCCTTCTCGGTTTTCAATATCGTAGCGGGTAGGAGAGTTTGGTACGACAAGACGCACGTCAACCGGAAATGAGACCTTCTCCCGTTTTAGAGGCCTTGACGCTAACAATACTGGATTTACTGGAGTGTTCTAATCAAACCACTGCCCAATGATGCAAAAAGTCCACTTCCGGTTAACGTCCGTCGCTCAAAAATGCTGTTGCTTAAGCTCTCAATTTAATACCCATAGGCCCTTAAATATGACCAGAATTTCCTAAATCAACTATTCTAGTATTAATACATGTATCAAAGGAGACACATTACTCCTTAATTTTGGCGCGGAATTTTAGTGTTAAATTAAAAATCTTCACGTGTGAAATTTCAAAATTGCCATGGCAACCTTCCGTTTTAAAAATGTTGTAAATTACGATAGTAGGGTATTAAAAGACGCTTTAGGAAGCCTTAATACACGAAAGAGCACATCAAGAAGAATTCTATCATTCAGCTGTTTGTCGAAAAGTTCTAAAAAATTAATGGCTTTCAGCAGAAACTTAAGCTCTAAACTTTTTAGTGCGACGAGCTCTCGATAGATATGATAAACATGTCAGTGATCATGTGTCACCCAAGATATTAATAGGTGACTAATCAGTAAAATGGTATACTTGCAAAATGAGGGAATATTTTCACTTGCATTTTGTCCAAATCCTAAAAACGCGAGTCAATTTATTCCCTAATTTCACTCCTCACCATTTTATTACACACATCAATGATAATGATCAGCTTAACTTATTTTTTACCTGCCTCCAACTTCAGCAAAAAAAAAACACAAAACAACTATCCACCGAAGGGAAGATGAATAGTGGTGTGGATATATAGCGAGAAGCGAAGCGTCGTGGTATATTTAATTTAGTGCTATGAACTGACCCTGAGGGGGGGGGGGGTGGTTGTTTTAGTATTTACCAAATCAGTTGGATAAAAATGAAAAAAAGGAACTTAGTAGTTATAGGAGGATGCTTTGCCCCTAACTTTTACCACCGATTATTCTGTCATTTCTCTGATTAACTTCATACTAATTTCATCAGTACAAAAAATGACAGACTTAATGGGAAATTTTAGCCCGTCAAGCACCCACTTTTTATTTCAAGTTTAACTCTGTCATATTTTGATACTAAAAGAATTTTTGAAATATTTAAAATTTCCCATTAACTCTGTCATTTTTGTGTTTATTTGACACTTTATGACATTAATGGCTCGCCCTGCGGGCTCGCGGAAATGACAGAAATAATCGGTGGTAAAAGTTGTGGGCAAAGCATCCTCCTATAACTACTCTAGAAGAATTCAATCGCGAAAAATATTATTACAAAATATATTTAGAAAAGATTATTTATATTTATAAAAATAATTTTGATTTATTTATATTGTAGAAATGTTTATCGGATTTGTTTGGAGATGGGGTGGGTTGGGTTGGATGAAAGAATTATGATAAGGATTATTACAAAATATATTTAGAAAAGATTATTTATATTTATAAAAATAATTTTGATTTATTTATATTGTAGAAATGTTTATCGGATTTGTTTGGAGATGGGGTGGGTTGGGTTGGATGAAAGAATTATGATAAAGATTATTACAAAATATATTTAGAAAAGATTATTTATATTTATAAAAATAATTTTGATTTATTTATATTGTAGAAATGTTTATCAAATTCTTTTCTTTTATCTGAACTGTGAAACCATTTTATCTTAAGATTCTGAAGTCATTTTTATTCTAAGGAAATCGTTAAATCCATGCCAAGTCATACGATGATTGAATTTTTCTATCATAAGTATATTACATAATGGTGTATTTATATTTTTTAAAAGTTTATTATAAATGTCTGGATCCAACATTGCTACTTGAAGTTTTTTATTTTTTGTTTTTTTGATAAAATCTCTCACTTTCTTTTCTTCCTCTGAAAGAGGTTTTTCTCCTTTATCGTAATCATTCAGGTAAATTACTTTTACTTTATTAAATAAAAAAGTTTTTTTATTATAAAAAATTTTACTAAGTATGGAATAATTATGTACGTAAAGTTTGTTATCAGGGAAAAGTTCAAAATAACGAGAAAAAACAATTCCATATCTATTAAAGTCATCTAAAATTTTGAAGTAATAATCAACGACGCCGTCGTCATATCCATCACAGTTTGGGTTAGCATCATTTCCTTTAGTCGAGCTGTAGCTAGGGTTGTATTTATAAAGAACCCATAATATATATTTATAAGGATGATCAAGATCAAGATTTTTTATTTGTTTTGGGTCAAATGTATCGAAAGTCATCCATGGTTTAACTTCAAATTTATCTAGTTCGGGGCTACCAGCGATCATTTTAATTAAGGTTTATATTATTACGTCAATACATTCCAGAGTTCCCTAGCAATTTCAATCGCTGAAAGTAAACTCAAAATCTATTTTCAGTTTTGCTGGTTGCCAGGGAACTCTGGAATGCAATCTATTGTTTTCAATGAAACGTGAGGTTATTTTTGATGAGATCATAATCAGGGGGTTTCCCTTCAAAATAATCTAAACAAATACTAAAATGGAATATCAAAACCCCGAGGACCAAGATTTCATTGTTGAAGATGGCTATAAACATGATAAAGATCCTGATTATGTTCCTGAGGAAGAGGAATCATCATCTGATGATGATAAATATGTTGTAAAAGGAAAAGATTTTCAGAAGTTAATCAAAAAGGCTAAAAAATTAGGCGCCGAATCTCTTGATTATTCAAAGCGGAAAAATAACAAGTACGTTGTCAAGTCGCCAGGTGGTAAGAATTTGCATTTTGGCTCGTCGCAATATCCAGACTTTTTAATTCACAAAGATAACGAGCGAAAAGAAAAATATCTTTCTCGGGCGATGAAGATGAAGAATAAGAAGGGTGAGTTGACTTATGAAAATCCTGAGTCGGCTAATTTTTGGAGTGTTAATCTGCTTTGGTCGGGGAAGTAGAGTTTTGAGGCAGAAAAATAAAATTTAAAGGTTTCAAAATAATAATAAAAATGGGATTCAAGTCAACATTGCCAGGTGATATAACTCCATTTAAAGTTGGTGGGCTTATATTTCCAAGCAAATATCATTATGAAGATATGAAAGGAATAGATGTTGATGCTGAAAATATTATTTCAGATTTCAATGATGAGAAAGATATTCAAGATTTTGTTAATAAAATTAACCCGATAAAAGTTATTGAAACGTACCCTGAAGCAAGAGAAGAGATGGATGGTTTGTTTTCAAATATAACAGGATTTTTATGTTATGAATTTTATGGAACTAGTAATTTTAGAGAAAAGTGTTATAAATTTGCTGATAAGTTTTTTTCAAAATTTAAATATATTGAGCTATAGATTATTGTTTTATATCAAATCTGATATAAAACTATCTCTCAGCCAGAAAAATAAAATAGAAAATTAAAGAATTAAATAAATTATAAATAAAGATGGTTAGTGATCTAAGTAAACTTTCTATTGCTGAATTAAAACAAATAAAAAAAAAAATATAAAAAAAGAAATCAAAGCTGATTATAAGAAAAAGTTGATTGATGATATAAATAAACTACAAAAAGCAAGAGACAAAATTAAATTCAAACCAAAACCAAAACCAAAACCCAAAACATTTGAAGAGTATTTCCAGGATTGTATAAAGAATAAAACATTACCTCCAGATACTCCACCTTATCTGCGCAAAGCACTTGAGAGAGCTCTCAAGGAATATGACCAAGGAATAGAAAAAGAGAAATCATCTTTGGAAGGATTTGCTAATAAATATTTAGTAAAAGGTAAAACTGATATTACGCCATTTGAGTTTTTCAAATCCAAGGCTGCTTCTCTTAAAGAGTTTCTCAGGAACCATCGAAACATTAAAGTCAGATTTGTTCTTGTTTGTATGATGGAGCAAATGGGAAAGTCAAGCGATGGAAAGTCAAGTCTTTCCATTCAAGATAAAGCTTATTTTAATTCTGAAACACATATCAATCTTGAATCAACTGATGTAAAAGAAATATTGACTGAAGTTATTCGCTCAATAATTGAAAAGATTGAAATTTATCAGAAGAACGGAAGTGGTTGGTATTTCAGGGAAATAGTTCATTTCGAGATTCATACTGTCGATTACAATCCAATGAGGGGTTCGTCTTATATTCAACTTCCAGATTGGATAATGCGAAAGAAAGCTTTATTAAATATTAAAAATAAAGATGAAAAATGCTTTTTATGGTGCGTCCTTAGATACCTTCATCCAAAGGGAAAGAATGCGGAACTATTGACAGATTTGAAGCAATATGAAAATAGTTTGAATACAAAAGGAATTGCTTTTCCTGTCGGAGTAAAAGACATTTCAAAATTCGAAAAACTCAATCCAGATCTCCCAGGGATAAACGTGTTTTCAGTCAATGAGAGAAACAAGTTTTACCCTCTCCGAATGGCGCAGAGAGATCCTCAGAAAACAATCGATTTGTTTCTATTTGAAGAAGAAGGGAAATATCATTATTTACTTATCAGAAATTTTTCAAGATTATTTCGATCTCAAATAACATCGAGAACGAATGGTCGAATACATATTTGCAAAAGATGCTTTACTCATTTTTCAAAGGAAGAATTATTTCAGCGTCATATTGAATATTGTTCTTCCAATGAACCAGTTGTTGTCAAAATGCCAGCGAAAAATTCAAAATTAGGATTCAAAAATTATTTTAAAAAACTTCCAATCCCTTTTGTAGTTTATGCTGATTTTGAATGCTTTACCAAATCCGTTGAAACATGTAATCCCAATCCAAATGAATCTTATACTCAAGATTACCAGAAACATGAACCGTCGGGTTTTTGTTTTTACGTAAAAGGAATAGTTTCAAATATTTTTAAACCAATCTGTTTTACAAAACAGAGAGAAAGTGATAATGTAGCGGAAATATTTGTTTCAAAACTTGCCAAGGTGACACAAAAAATTTACGATGATTTTTATCGTCATCCAAAACCTCTCAGATTAACAGAGGAAGAACAAACATCTTTTAATAAAGCTGAAATTTGTCATATTTGCAACAAAGATTTAAAAGATGACAAAGTACGAGATCATTGTCATTTTACTGGGGAATATCGTGGAGCTGCGCATAACAGTTGTAACCTTCAGTGTCGAAAACCATTGATACTGCCTGTAATAATTCATAATCTTCAAGGATATGACGCGCATTTGTTTATAAAAAAACTTTCTGGTTTGAAGGGTGAGTTGAATTGTATTCCATCGACTGAAGAGAAGTATATATCGTTTTCAAAGAAGATCAAAGTTGACGAGTACAGATCCAAGCGAACTGGAGAGATGGTTTCTTTGAATTTTGAGATAAGATTCATCGATTCATTCAAGTTTCTTCAAACCAGTCTTGCGAATCTTGTTGGAAATCTGCAACCAGATGATTTTCATAACACAAAAGAAATAATGAAAGATAATATCAATCTTCTTACTCGAAAAGGTGTTTATCCCTATGATTATATTGGTTCTCTTGAAAAGTTGACTGAAACACAACTTCCGACCAAAGAGAAATTTTATTCAAAACTGAATGACGAAGACATTTCGGAAGAAGATTACCAACACGCTCAAAATGTTTGGAATACTTTTGGTTGTCAAACAATAAGAGATTACCATGATCTTTATCTCAAATCAGACGTTCTTTTGTTAGCTGATGTATTTGAAAACTTTCGTAAAACATGCTTAAAACATTATAACCTAGATCCAGCGCATTACTACACATCTCCTGGTTTGGCTTGGGATGCTTGTTTGAAAGAAACGGGCCAACAACTTGAATTACTGTGTGATTATGATATGCTGATGATGTTTGAGAGAGGTATCAGAGGTGGGATGACGCATATAGCAAAAAGATATTCGGAAGCCAATAACAAATACATGAAAGATTACGACTCAAACAAGCCCTCAAAATTCATTCAATATTTAGATGCTAATAATCTCTATGGTTGGGCGATGTCTCAATCTCTTCCTACGGGTGGGTTTAAATGGATGAGTAATATTACAAAAGAAAAAGTTTTGGAAATTCTTGAGAAAACAAATAGCAGTATGACAAACATGGGAAAGAGAGGTTATATATTCGAGGTAGATTTGGAATATCCAAAGGAATTGTGGAAGTCACATAACGATTATCCTTTGGCTCCAGAGAAGATTAAAGTGGGAGGAGTAGAGAAACTTATTAGTCACTTCAAACCTCATAAAAACTATGTTATCCATTATCGAAATCTGAGACAATGTCTTGAATTGGGTTTGAGAATCAAAGCTGTTCACCGAGGAATTTCTTTTAATCAGAGTTCTTGGATGGAGCCTTATATCAGGAAAAACACAGAACTTCGCAAAACAGCAGCCAACGGATTTGAGAAAGACTTCTTTAAACTGATGAATAATTCCGTGTTTGGAAAGACGATTGAAAATATTCGGAAAAGACAAAATGTTTTTCTGATTGATAATCGAGAAAAAGCTTTGAAATTAACAAGTCGGCCAAACTTCGATAGAGTAACAATATTTGATAAAAATTTGGTTGCAATTCACTTAAAAAAAACTGAGATATATTTTAACAAACCTGTTTACGTCGGCCAGGCGATATTGGATTTGTCAAAGTTGTTGATGTTCGATTTTCATTACAATTACATAAGAAATAAGTATTCTTATAAAAAAGCCAAGTTATTATTTACAGATACAGATTCCCTAATGTATGAATTAAAAACCGATGATTTTTATGATGATATAAAAGATGATATTAAAACCAGGTTTGACACATCGGATTACCCTCAGGGGCATGAGTCTGGTATATTGACGGGAGTTAATAAAAAAGTGATTGGGAAATTTAAGGATGAAGTGGCTGGTCGGCAGATAACTCACTTTGTTGGTCTTAGACCCAAACTTTATTCTTTTAAAATCGAAGATTCAAGTATTACAAAAAAATCAAAAGGAGTTAAGAAAAGCGTGGTGAAAAAAAAGATTGAGTTTGAAGATTACGTTGATTGTTTGAAAACGGGTAAAAAACAGATGCGCAGTATGAATATCATTCAAAGTAAAAATCATGAGATATATTCAAAGAAAGTCAACAAATTAGCTTTAAGCGGAGATGATGATAAAAGGATTTTATGTAAAGATAAAGTGAATACTCAAGCACTAAGATAAAATGGAATTTAAAGATTTATAATTTAACAATTATAAATCATGGTTAATAAAGATTTTATTAAATTCCAAGATATTAAATTTTATTGGCATCCAAAATACAAATATTATTTAGCTAGTCGTTGCGGAAAAATACTTAGTTTAAAACGAAATGAAAAAAAGATTTTAAAATTATGTTTAAATAGTCATGGCTATTTTTGTTTTGGTTTATATGAAAATAATTTTTATAAATATTATAGAGTTTCACGTTTTATTTTTGAGTGTTTTAAGGGAGAGATCCCACTTGATAAACAGGTTGATCACATAGACAATTGCAAAGAAAATAATTCTATTTCTAATCTTCAGTTACTATCACCAAAAGAAAATCACAACAAATCAAAATGTAAAAAAGTTTTTTCTTTGAATATTAAAAATAAAGAAAAAAAGATTTTTGATTCTTTGACACAAGCTGCTGAATATCACCAAATTTCTATTATGACAGTTTGTTATAATTGCAAGAAAAAAAATAAAATCACAAAATCTAAAAGAGACGGAAAGAAATATCAATTTTTTTATTTATAAAATTATTTGTTTAAGCTATAAAAATAAAAATGCCTTTCACTGAGAATGAAGTAAAAAAATATCTTGATATAATTTATAATTACACAAAATCTCCAAAAAATGAAACCGATCGAAAGATCTCTTGCTCAAATTGTCAAAAAACTGATTTTGATTTGGTTTCAGGATTTGTATTTTGCGTGAATTGCGGCAGTCAAAACGGGCGTTATTTTGATTCATTTGATAAAAAAGACCAAGACCGATTGCTTTTCCGAAAGAAAAGTATCTATCAGCGCAAGTACCATTTTGAAAAGAAAGTCAAACAAATTTCAAAAAGATTAAATCTCTCCGAAGATGAGAAATACAATCTGTATTTAAAATTGTTAGAAATAGATAACAGCGTCTTGGAAAAATTAAATAAACAATTCAGTCGAAAAAGAACTATTAATATCATATTTCTTATAAAAAAAATTCTTGAAGAAATGAATAATCCTAAGTACAAACTTGTTGAACTTAATATCGGAGATCAAACTATGGAAAATTATCAAAACTGGTGGCACAGTTACAAATCACTCAATACCTCTGTGAAAAATCCAGTAAATGATTCCGGTTAAATACCCAAGTAATTCAGATTTGATTGGTGAGTTGAAAGTGTAAACACAACCTCGACCGAGATTGAAATGTTTCCGAAATTCGCGAAAAGCGAGATTGAATATAAGGTGATTGGATAGTACTGACGAGTTTGATCTGCAACTGTGTCTAAAGTCAGAAAGTTTGTAAAGGATTTGATTAAAGCCCAATCTTTGAGTGAAATATTTTATATATAAGTACTGATAAACCAAACATGCTTTAATAAAGTTGTCGTCGTAGAATTTTGTTTTATGAGATGGAAAGTAAAAGTTGACATATGATACAATTGAATCTAACATTTTTTATCTAAAAGACAGATAAAAGATGAAAAATATTATTAGAAATTATTTTAAATAAATTCTTTTTATAATATAAAAATACTTTTCTTATTTTATATTTTGTAATAATCTTTATCTATATTTGGATTGGATTCTAACATCTTCTATCCTAGTTTTAGATGAAAAATAATATTACAAATTATTTTATCAGAATCTTTTTTTACATTAAAAATAAATTCTTCTTTTTATATTTTGTAAAAACCTTTTTCAATATTATTTTTTATTTTATCTTTGATTGCTTTTACAATATTCAAATCATTTGGATCGGAATATTTGAAAGTGTACTTATTATTGTTTAATTTTGATGATGCTGTTTTTCTCTTTCCATCTGCGATTAGTTTTATAGAACCAGCGTTAATCTGAAGTGCTTTAGAAGCCTGATATATTGAGTTAAAAAATTTGTTTTCATTGGTTGTCAGATTAGTTGCCAATATTTTTCTGGATTGTCCTTCTGGATTAGAGGATTCATTAAAAACTCTTTTCAAATTATTTGGTGTGTTATTTAGCTTATCTCCGTCAATGTGAATTATCTTGAAGTATTTATTTGTTTCCTCGTTATTAAAGGCTTCCCAAATAAACTCGTGTTTCAACAAGCTGATTGGGTTTGAACCTCGAGGTCGAATTGAGATTCTAACAAAGCCGTTTTTATTTGGTTTATTTCCAATTTCTCTTCCTGTTCTTGAATTATAAACACCACCGTTATCAGTTGTGAAGAATCTTGAATAAGAAGGATGAAAATACTTTGCCATGATGAAAAAGATTATTACAATTTATATTTAATCAATTTATTTTTATATTAAAAATAAAATTCTTTATTTATATTATGTAATAATCTTTTACAAATATTTTTTATTGTATTTTTTTGAGAATCTGTCTGCAACAGGTGATTGATCTATAATCATTTCATCAATCAATTTCATTCGATCAATAAACTCTTGTTTATTGAATTCATCACCTCTCAAAGCTGATCTCAGTTCTACCAATACTTTCTCATAAGTTGTAAATGCTATTTGAGACATTTCAATCTTTTTCTTGTAATTCTTCATTTTTGAAACCGAACTCACCAAGACTCCAAGACCATTGATAACACCCAGAATTATTGGATTGAGTGTTATTCCTCCAGCAATTGTGCCAATTACAACCAGTCCTCCTCCAGACAAAGTGAGAGTTTCATCAAGAATTTTATATCTTTTGAAAGATTTCTTGAAACACCAGAATTTCTTGTGATAATGTTTATAGAAGTCTTTGAGAGTTTTGATTTCTGATTCTGATAGTCTGTTATCAATGTGATTAAATTCAAACAAGTCCTTCATTTATTATTAAAGTATATAACTACCATTTATTTTCTCTTGAATCATTATCCTTTTAAATGCCTCAGAGTCAAAGTCGTAAAAATTAGGAGAAAACATAATTTTATTCAAAATTCCATCTTCAGTTGTAAAGTCAAAATCTTGATCGGGTACGTAATTAGCGTTGTCTAGAGTTAATGTTGAGCTGTAGTTACTCAAGTTAGCTTTTGTAACAATTGTATCAACACTATGCGCCAACCATAAAACAATTTTTTTTCCATTAAAACCATTTGGTAAACTAAAAAATTGTCTTTTACTAGAGGTGAGTAAAGTTAAATAACCAGCAGCTTTAGTATAATTTAAACTCATTAAATGTTGGTTATTTTGTTTATTTTTCTTAACTAAAGCAAAATCTCTATTATTCCAGTGATAAAAAACCAGGCACAAGGTATAATTTCTAAAATTAGCAGAGGGGTTTAAACTAATAGTGTAATTATTAATATTTAATCCTTCCTTTTTGATATTACTCAAGTCTTTATCTGGGATAGTAATACCATTTAAACTATGAAAGTGATTCAGGCCACTAATTACAATACCAGATGCCCCTCTTTTTAATTCGTAATTATTTGCATCTGTAAAATCATAAATTTGTTCAAAGTAACGACTATAAACATGGTTTACCGTAAAAGGAATCAACTCTTTTACCATTCCAACTGTTGCAGCACTACTATTCAGATTTCTATTGAGAGCAAGGTTCAATATACTCGTATTATTTGCGTTAATGTCAACATTGAACTTTACTTGCGTTCTAAAAATTTCAAATGATTTATGATAGTCATAAACTTTATCTGGGTCGATATTGCTAACTTTGCTCATAATACCATAAGCAATCATGTAAACACCAGAAAACTGTAATGGATACACAGCCAGATCATTTCCATTATTTGGAGTATTAACCAAAATGTGAATAAAGAACCTGCTTCCAGTTTTCAACTTCTTGAAATTAATTATGACTCTATGATAATACATAAATTGTGATTGTTTTTTTGAATCGGTGAAACTATGTTGAAGTTTTTTTACACTAACATTTCCAAGCTGTAATCCTTGTGACGTTTTGTCATCAACACTTATCTGGGTTTTATGCCAAAGAAGATAATCAGTGTTAAGTATTTCAAGACAAAGGGTATAATCAGCACCTCCAACCAGTCTGTAAAAATTAAGCCCAATCTTATACTTATAACCACCTTGAAAATTCTTTAATATAGTTGTATAAAGAACTCTTGTATTGTATTCGTGAAAGTTTCCTTTAAAAGTTGAAAGGAAAGTTATCTTTTTTGGAATAAAACTAGTTCTATTATCTATTTCATCTGTCCATTGAGTTGGACTTGACATCAGAAAAGCAAACTCATCTTTGTAATGACTTGGTTGAACTTGAGTTTGGTGTAAATTACCGTCAACATACTTTTTGGTGACTGCATCCGAATCTGAAGTTGGATCTTCAAGATTAATTATTTTATGTCCACCGATATTAAGATCTGAAGTCATGACCCTACTTCCATCTTTTTTAAAGAAAGAACTGAAATCTTGGTTAGAAAGGCTATCATCCACATACTTTTTGGTAGTAGCATCTGTGTTATTTGTTGGTGTAACAAGATTAATTATTTTTTTATTATTCATGTTCAAATGATTAGTCATCATATTTGATCCATTAACGTGAAGATAAGCAAGATCACCGTAAGCCAATGGTATTGGTTGTTTGGAACCAGTTGGAGCTGGAAGATTAATTATTCTTTTGTTATTCATATCCAAATTTCCACTCATTTGTCTTGTTCCATCAAGTTTTAAAAATACGCTTCCATCAATTTTGGAATCGTCAACATATTTTTTATTTGCAGCATCATCATTGTTTGAAGGTGTTTTGAGATTTGCAATTGAAAATTGACTTTTCATGTCAATATTGGAATCCACTGTCAAAAGTGATGTTTTTCCACCTCCAGAATTGGTATCAACATATTTCTTGGTTGCTGAATCGGTGTCTGATGTTGGTGTTCCAACATTTGACAATTTTTTTCCAACCATGTCATAATTTCCATCTGCGGTGAGATTAAACCCAACACCTGGAGCTCCTTGAACTCCTTTTGCAAATTGATAATGATTAGAAGAGTGTTCATTAAATATTCCCATCTTATTTATTGTTTATATAATAGCAGTAAAGTTTTTTGATACGGTTTTCTTTGGTTTGTTAACGTAAAGAAATGAAAATGGTTTTCGTGTTGCCTCCCTGTAAACATTTTTATCAATTCCCATTTCAGATGATATTCTGTTTGCTTCTCTGGAAGATGGAAATTCATAAAGGCAGTAATGAGAACAATTCAATCGAATATCTTTTGGTGTTTTGTAAAATGATTGACTCAGATAAATCACCGAACAATTCTTATGTCGACCTTGAATAAAATAATCAACGATTTGTCTCTGATTTTTATCACATACATAATCATCAAATATCACAAGTTTTTGATTATCTTCATAACCCATTTCTGTTACAGGAGTTATTTCATCATTACTCACAGAAAGGATTTCATAGCCGAGTTTATGTGACAATTCTCTCATTTTTTGCATCAGCCTCTTATATTTATCCTGCTCTAAATTTCGAGCGTAAAGATAAATCTCGTCGTAATATAGCAAAGGTTTCATAAGCATATGATAGAGCAAATTAGTTTTACCACTTCCACTATTTCCACAAATCAGCATTCGAAATGTATCCGATGGCATGAAAGGAAACAACTGCTTGAATTTCTTTTCTCTGTTATCTCTGCTGTCATAATTTGGTATTTCCATTTTATATAATAAATATATAAATGGATATTGAAGAAATAAAAAAATATTCACAAAATAAGATTGAAGCCGATAATCTTATTAAACAGGTGAGACAAAAAATAAAAGAAACTACTTGGGAAAAACAGAATTTGAGAGAAGGATTTACTGAAACATTCAAACCTCTGATTTCTCAGTTTGAAGATCCTGGTGAGGATTCTAAAAAACAAAATCTATTTACTCAAAACCAGAAAATGCTGCAAAATCAGTTGGCACTAACAGAAGGTATCAGAGCCAATCAAAAAGCCATTACAGATGGATTTAGTCAGTTTGAGAGATTGGCTGATATGCAAGAGTTGCCTGGAATAGGAACTATTAAAGATGATGAAAAAGATAGTGAAGATGATAAAGACGATCAAGCTCAAGCTTCAACACCAACTCCTCCTAAATCTTCAACTCCAACTCATCAAGCTAAAAAAAAACCTGTGACAGAATTTAGTCTTGACATATTTGATAAAAATCTAAATAACAAAAAAACCTTGGACATATTAGAAAGTTTCGGCTATACATCTCTTCCTTCTTCTTATTTTGGTAATAGTATCGAAGATATTATTTCATTAATAGATAATGTTAGAATAGATTTAGAAGATGTAAATAAAGAACTTTCTAAAAATATAGAATTTGTAGAAGAAGGAATATACCATTTAGCCGTTCCAAAAGCAAAAAATCCTCAAATAAAAACAAGACAAGGCATTGATAATTATAACGTGTTAAGTATGTTTCATACTAATTTAAATCTTCTTTACGAAGTCAAAAAAAATGAAAAATCTGGTTCTGGATTATTTAACACCCCCCAAAAACTGCTTCGTAGATTAGAATTACTCAATGGATCTCTTTCCGCAGGAAACAACGGTGTGCTGCCTGAAATCATTCAAATATTACATCGACTCCGAGATCTCGGGATCCTGACTAATAACCAACTTAACAAACTTCTTAGAAAAGTTATCTGAACATAGTATAAATGAATGAAAGTGCTATTCATATTTCTTCTGTCAAAAGAGAAAAAATAGGTGTAAACAAATCACATGATTTCTTGGTCAAATTTAATCCTCCTTTGAAACTTGATTCACAATTCAAGCATTTTCTCGCCTTGGATAGGTTGTCAATGACTTACTCTTGGTACAACATCCGAAGTAGTTATAAAAACAACACAATCAAATACACCCATGACGGATCTACATGGCAGACTATCACCTTTTCAGACGGAATGTATTCCTATTCTGACATAAATGATTACATTCATCAATACATGGAACAAAAGAATCATCACACAACAGATGCAAAGGGTGCGAAAAATTACTCAATAAATCTGAATTTCATTCTTTCCACTTATCGTGTGTTAGTTACGGTTAAGGGTAGTTTTCAACTCGATTTGAGAGGAACAGATTTTGGAGAACTCATTGGATTTGAGAAAAAACTTGTGACCAAAACTGAATATGGAACCAAACTTCCAAATATCACAAAATCTATTGATTCTCTTAATATTAATGTGAGTGCTATAAAAGACTCCGTTGTAAATGGTGTTAATACAAACACAATTGCTGTTATTCCAACTGATAATTTGACAAGATCGTATCCTTTCACTTTTGAACCATTTAGACCTCTTTACTGCCCTGTAAGTTCAAATTATATTTCTGAAATGAGAATTACAGTAACTGATTCTGTTAGTCAACCTGTTGACTTGAATGGAATTGATTGGTTTATGACACTGTTGCTTCGTCATACAGAAGATAGCAATGTTGTATAATTCTATAATAAAATGATGCGACAGTCAGAGTTTAAAAGAAAATACGATCCTGATACAGGAAAATATGTAAAAAAAACATATTTACGGAGAAGGAATAATGGATTCAGTAAAATCCTTTTTCAGAAAGCCAACTCCCAAAAAACCACCGCCTCCAAAACCTACTCGTAAAAAAGTAACTTTTGAAACAAATCCAAAAGAAAAAAAAGCTGGCGATAAAATCGTCAAATTACTTTCTCGTGAAAACCCCCCCTCCACCAAAACAAAAATGACAGAAAAGGAATATAACCAATACTTAGAAAATTTGAGAAAATTATATAATTATTAATATAAATGAAATCCTTTAGAAACCCAAAATATCTTGAAAGATATGAAGATGTTATATTTGATCTAGAACAGCCATTAAATACAGCAGACCCAGCAAATAACGCCGCTCAAGTCAGAGCGCCAAACCTTAAATTTATTGCTGATAACACGGGTGAAGCCACTCCATTTGATTGGTATAATGCACGTTTTTCAATGGATTTTAAATTAACTCAGTTGGATGGAGGAAATGTAGCAGCTAACGACTTCACTGGAATTGTAAATGGTTCCAACTCTTTTATAAAAAAATTAACTATCCTAGCAAATGGTAGAGAAGTCTATAGTTGCAATGATGCAAATCATGTTGCAAATATTAAAAACCTTCTTGAATATAATTCATCTTACGCAAAAAGTATTGGAACCAAAGAATTTTACTATCCCGATACAACTAGATCTGCAGAAAATCGTGCTGCTCAAGCAGAATATAACGTTGGTTTTACTCAAAGAAAAAAAATATTGGGTGCTTCAGTTGAAGTAAATTGTGAAATACCTCTTAATAGATATTCTTTCTTTGAAGCACTTGAAGACAAATTACTCCCAAATACAAAAATTGAAATAAATTTTGAAATGGAAAGTGATGCAAATTTACTTTTCAAAACAGCAGCTGCAGAAGATGGAAGAGTTATTATAAAAAGACTTCAGTTGTACATTCCAAAGTTAACTTTTAATTCTGAAGGACAGAAGTTATACATGGAAAATTACCTTAAACCTCATAAATGGACTTATCTTAATGAAGTAATTCACACTTCAAATAATTTACAGCAACAAACAGGTCATTACAGAATTACAACCGCAATTTCAAAACCACGTCATGTATTTGTTTGGGCCATCAACACAGCAAGAATTAACGCGCAAACAGCAAATCCATTTATTTACGATACTTTTGGTAATTTACCAAATGATGCCGACGTATCACGATGTTATCTTGAGGTTGGAAATGGTAATGAATACCCAGATTTTGCCTATAAACCATCCACAGATCTGTCAAGAGTTTTCCGAGGTTTGATGGAGTATGTCCACGCAAACAACGATTTTCAGGGTGGAACAATCCTTGATATAACAAGCTATAAAAAGGTTTATCCAATTATTTACTTTGATTTGACAAAAGAAAAAATGGACATCAAAGACGGAGTAACAAAGTTGGCGTTTCACTTCGAATTGTCAGCCAATCCAAACGCAGATTACAACTTTTACGCTCTTGTTCTTCACGAAAGAGATGCAGAAATAGAGCAGCAAAGTGGAAAACTATTGCTTCGAGCTTGATTGTTATGTAACTATTATATAAAATGAGTGAAGATATTGTTTTTGAACTCGAACAGCCCCTGTTAATCCCAGCCGACAACAATTATCAAAACAGAGGTAATTTAAAATTCGTTGTTGACAGTAAATCACTTGATTGGTATAATGCCAGACTTTCAATGGATTTCAGATTAACAAAACTAACAGGTCGTAATGTAATCGTTAATGATAACAATGGAATTGTTAATGGAACAAGTTCATTTATTAAAAAAATTAGTTTTAGTATTAACGGACGAGAAGTTTATCAATGTAATCACGCTAATCATGTTGTAAATATCAAAAATTTGCTTGAATTTGATACTTCCTTTGCGCAGAGTGTTGCATCTAATGAATTTTATTTTCTTGACACAACAAATTCCCCAAACAGAAATAAATATTTAACAAGGCAAGTGCAACATGGAAGAAATAATGATAACACTGGTTGGACACCAAGAATTTTTATTGAAAATGAAAATACTTCTTACAATGAAGGGTTTGACAAAAGAAAAAAGCAATTAAAAAATTCAAGCATTGTAAATTGTGAAATTCCTCTTAATCGATACTCAATCTTTGAGGCTCTCAAGGATAAGATGTTGCCAGATTCCAGATTTGAATTAAACTTGGAATTTGAAAATGATAACAACATTATTTGGAGAAGCGGTAATGATGTTTGTAGAATAATAATTACAAAACTTCAACTTTTTATTCCTCAAAATACATTGATTACAAAAATGACTCCAAAATCTTTTCTTAATGAGTTTGTGACTAACTCCTCATATCTGACACAAAAAGAAGGAAATTTTCTGATAACAAATGAAATATCAAAACCGAGGCATGTTTTTATTTTTATTGTAAACAATGCAAATTTCGATTCTCAAACATCAAACCCATTTCTTTACCAAACTTTTAATGTTGCAAATAACAGAAAATTAACAAGATGTTACATTCAAGCAAATGAAAAAGTCATTCCCAATATTCATTACAAACCATCCACAGAGCCTTCAAGAGTATTCAGAGATGTAATGTCTTTTGGTAATGGAACACTTCTTAATAGAGATAATTTTGAAACTTTGTTTCCATTTATTTATTTTAAACTTCCAAATCTGGAAGATAAAACCAAACTATCATTTCATTATGAATTGAGTGGAGAAACCAATGCTGATTACACTATTTTTGCAATTGTTCTTCATGAAAAAAATTTAATATAACTTAATATATAAAATGACGACTTATATCGAATACGGGGTAAAACTTTCAGACGGACAAAAATCAAAATTATTGAGTGCAATTCAAAACAAATCACCACTAACACTTCGATTAAAACATTCTCATCTCAGGGGGCCTGATGAGTTAATGTTGACACAAAGAAAAATAGCAAAGATAAAAAAATCACTTGCAAATGGAACAGGATCAGACTTGAAAATAAGTAAAACACAGATTACACGTTCAGTAAAACATGGAGGGAACCTTTTCACAAGTTTGGCAAGACTTGGTTCAAAACTTCTTCCCCTTGCAGTAAAGGGAGTTTCAAAAGTTGCTCCTGCACTTGCTACTGGAGCTGCAAATGCACTTGGAGAAATAGGATTAAAAAAACTGTTTGGACGAGGTATTCCAATTCCAAAAAGGTTTTTCCCATCTCTTCATCCCTTTGCTAATGAGTTTACCAAGGCACAAATAGATCAAATTAACAAAGTTTTCAAAACTGGAGGACGATTGGTTATCAAGCCGACTCAAAAACAAATAGAAGGTGGATTAATAGGAACACTTGCAGCGATTGGAATACCAGCAGCAATTAGTCTGGCTTCAAAGTTGTTTGGATCTGGTCTTCAGGTTGACAAGGGATCTTCAAATAACACAAGAAATGTTTATGTTCCATCCACACAAGGAGAGGGTTACTATCCACCACCCTTTATTGGAACTTGGGAAAATCCAATAGGAATGGGGGTAAAAAAAAAGGCAAAAAAAAAGACCAAAGGCAAAGGTTAGTTAGTGGAAAAAAACAGCCCATTCAACTCAATTCCCACACTAAGCTCCATTTTGTGATTAAACCCCTTTCCAACTTTGACTTGATGGAATGGGTGAAAAAACTTGGCCTGAGACTTTTCAGAGGAATTTACAGTCGAGACAACCTTCCACAAAAGATAAAAAAAGAAATTGGAATAATTAATCTTGATGATATGCAAGGACCTGGCACCCATTGGGTTTGTTACAGAAACTTGGATTCAGTTGTTGAGTATTTTGATCCGTTTGGTCTGATAATGCCGAATGAGGCTTTGAAGTATTTCAGGTCTTCTGGAAAACTTATTGTTTATTCCTTGGATGAAATTCAAAATCGAAACACTGTTCTCTGTGGTTATTGGTGCCTTTACTACTTGTTTGAGAGACAGAATGGAAAAAGTATTCTTGATGTAATACACAATCCTCATTTTGACAATGATAACAGTGATTTTATAAAAGAATACTTTGGAGGATAAAGATTATTACAAAATATAAAAAGAAAATTTTATTTTTAATATAAAAAAAGATTCTAATAAAATAATTTGTAATAATATTTTTCAAGATTAAATATAAAAGATAGATAAAGATTATTACAAAATATAAAAAGAAAATTTTATTTTTAATATAAAAAAAGATGCTAATAAAATAATTTGTAATAATATTTTTCAAGATTAAATATAAAAGATAGATAAAGATTATTACAAAATATAAAAAGAAAATTTTATTTTTAATATAAAAAAAGATTCTAATAAAATAATTTGTAATAATATTTTTCAAGATTAAATATAAAATTTATGTTTAATCTGAATCCACTGGTGCATCCTTCATCTTTTTAACCCTCTCAACCTTTCTTTCCAATTCTTTCACAGTATCAACAATAGAATCAAATTTTGTGTAAATATCAATCAATCTAAAAAGTTTCTTCTTTTTATCAGATTTGATTTTCAACCAAGAATATTCTCCTTTTCTTATTTTTTCCCACATCTCACATTCACCAGCCATTAACACTCTTGAAAGATCTGGATTTTTACTCCGAAGAATCTCAAACTCTTCAATTATCTTTGTTCTTATTTCTTTCTCAAAATCTTTGAGAGTTTCAACATCCATATTTTTTTCTATCTCTGAAAAGAATTTAGCTTCCATTTATCTTTAGATTATACTAAACTTCCTCTTACAACTTGTTTGAGATCATTTGATTTCTCAGATAACTCCACAATCAACTCAAATATTTTTATAAACCGATTATTATTCTCCAATCTTGCAATACTGGCATATTCATAACTCTCATTTAACTTATTATAAATCTTCTCAAGTTCACTTTTTACAAAATTCGCCCTTGCCGACATTTATCTAAACATTATATAAATGAAAGAATCATATTGCATTAAAGATAAAAAAGTAACACCTTGTACCGAGCCAAGTGGTTATCAAACTGATAAAAGAGGAAAAAAGCAATTCTTTTGTCATTGCGCGGTTTGCGGAATTAAAAAAGTAAGATATGTTAAAATGGACCAAACTGGAGCTGGAGGAAAGAAAAAAAAAACTAAGAAGAAGACAAAAAACTAATAAGCCCGTCTGAGAAGGCGGGCAAGCAATCTGGAGGAGATGTCTTTGACACTGTTGTTGGGACAGCTACAGATGCATTCGTTGAACATGCTCTTCCTTGGATGGCAAAAAAAACAGTTGAAATGGGGCGGTATGGAGCAAGTGAATTAATGAGAAATAAAAAACTGCAAAAGAAAGCTGTAAATTACGGGATCAATAAACTGACTCCTTTTATTCAAGATTCTGTTCGATCGGCAATGGATCAACTTTCTACCAAAGTTAGACCCAAAAAGAGATATAAAACCAACAAACGCGATTTGGATGGAGCTGGAATTGATCCAGTGACTGTTGTAAAAAAAGCACCAGAAATTGCAATGTCAACCACGCAAGAATTGATTCCATCTTTGAAACCAGTTTATGATCGATATAAATCTGGTGATATCATGAAATCAGCTTTTGGATCGGATCATGGTATTACATCTGGTAAATTCTGGAGAAGACCCACAGCAGCTGAAGAAGCCAAGATGGGAATAATAAAAAAAGGTTCTAATCCTGAATTATTTTTCAAATTTGAAAAACCTTCTAGAAGAATGAAAAAGTCAAGATTTTTTGAGAACAATCCAGAAGCCCTGGCAGATATGAGTAATATCATTTCATCTAATCCTGATACATGGCCTCAGATCCTGAGAACCAAATATCAGATTATTGTTGACGATCGATTCTGGGAAAATAATCCTCTGACAAGTTTTGGAAGTGGAGTTGATATTCACAAATGGATAGGAAAACTCCCAAAACCAAAAGCAGGATGGACTCCAGGTAAATACAAGTATATGGGCCCTTATAATCCTCTTGAAAAACAAGTAACTTATAATCCAAATACCGGAGAAGTAACTGAGTGGCACGTCAAACCTTTTAACAAAGTTGATGAAATTGCAGCTTATCATGATATATGTTATGATATGGGAAAAAACAAAGGTGATTGCGACAGAGAAATGGTAGAATCTTTGAATCAGATTCCCTATGGTGAAATGCCAAAATGGGGATCAACTGCTCGATTCTTGATTAATACAAAACAGAAACTTGGACTTGGTCTTCAAAAAAACGCGCGTCGGCGTTGAGTAGTGATTGGTCTCAACAACTTGCCGACGAACTTCACAAACCAATCACAAGAAACTTTCAAAAGAGATCAGTCATCTCAAATGGAATTGATGATATCTGGGCTGCTGATTTGGTTGAAATTCAAAAGTTTAGTAAATGGAACAAAGGGATTAAATATTTGCTGATGGTTATTGATGTGTTTAGTAAGTATGGTTGGATAAAGGGATTAAAAGACAAAAAAACTGAAACTGTCAGTGAAGCATTTGATGATATTTTTGAAAGAGGGCGACAACCAAAGATGTTGTGGACTGATAAAGGTTCTGAGTTTATCAGCAAACATTTCAAAGATTTTTTGAAAAGCAAAGATATTAAACTATATCACACTGAAAATGAAGAGAAATCTAGTGTTGTTGAAAGATGGAATAAAACAATGAAAAACAAGATGTGGAAAATGTTTACTGTGAATAACAACACTGTTTACGCGGATAAGATAGATAAACTGGTTAATGATTATAATAATACGAGACATTCCAGTATTAAGATGACTCCTGTTGAAGCGAGTAAAAATAAGAATGAAAAAACAGTTTGGTCTAATTTGTATGCCGAATCTATTTACTTGAAACCTGAAAAACCAAAGTTCAAGATTGGAGACCACGTTAGAATTTCAAAGTACAAAAAAAAGGTATTTGATAAAGGTTACACACCAAACTGGACAGAGGAAATATTTGTGATTGATAAAATTAATCCAACAAAACCTGTTACTTATTCTATTGTTGATCTGATGTCGGAATCGATAAAAGGATCTTTTTACGAACAAGAATTACAGAAAGCAAAACAGCAGACTTTTAGAATAGAAAAAGTTATCAGAAGAGATAACAAGAAAAAGATGGCATTAGTAAAATGGAGTGGATATCCTGATAAATTTAACTCATGGGTGAGTTTCAAGGACTTGGTTAATTTTTAATACAAATTTTGTATTAAAAATCTCATGTTTATTCCTCAATGTCGGAAATAATCAAATCTTCAACATCACCAACCTCAACAGTCACATCATCATCACTTTCACTATCAACTTCTTCCTCAGTTATTGTTAGAAGAGATTCTCGAGGTTTCAATGGTCTTACATAACACTCATGTACTTTTATTTGAATAGATGTTACAGTTTTGCTCAAAAATATTCCTTCAACTATCAATGCCATTTTGACATTGCAATACTGATCAATATATTTAAAAGGATTCAAATCTTTCTTCCCCCTGGTCTTGAATAGAGAAAGTATTTTCTTTGTCTTCTCAGAGTAAATAAGTTTTGCATAAAGAACTGGTGCGGCTGACTCATCTTTTCGTGTTTTCTTCTTTCCTTTTTTATCAACAAATTCAACCTGTTTGTAATAAAGGGGGGAAGACAAGGTTGATGCCATATCTGATCCGTATTCAGTTTCAAGATGTTTGCAGCATAATTCCCTGATATTACTCAATGCATCAAAAAATGCTTTTTCCTCTGTGTTTGGTTCACTATCTTTTCCCCAGAGACAAACTGGAATGCTATAACCAACAAGTTTGTTATTTTCTTGGTTTTTCTTTTCATTTACTCCAAAAGAGAAAAGAAACGGAGTTTCAATTACGAGAGCACCTTTCTTTCCATTTGGGTATTTGACTTCAATTGGGATTCGTTTGTACTTGATTTTGCTATCTTTGACTTTGAATTCTTTGGCTTCATTAAAAACAATATTTTCTGGCGTGAGACGATCGTAACTTGACAACTGCATTTTATTATTAGAAAATATTATTTTTTAAATCAAAATTATTTTTCAAAAATATATATTCCTTATATAAAATGGTTAATGATTTCCCTGAAGATCTTTCTTTTGAAGTTAGCCCACCAATAAAACTAAAATCAAGTGATTCTTTTAAAATTGAACCAGGAATGGAAATAGAATCGTTTGATATGAGACAAAAAGAAGAAATATTCCTTAATCATCCCTTCAAAATTCTCCTGTATTATTTAAGAATGTACCCCCCTGACAACGAAATATGGCAATATATGAATTTGTGTGATTTTTACTTTGATATGTTAGATACTTATAATAGATTTGGAATTAGTTTTAACAGAACTGATAACCTTTTTCCTGATAACTGCCTCTATGTAGTAAAAAATGATAAACCTAAAAAACCATGGGGACTTAATTTTAAGAGTAAATATGCTTTACTTTTTAATAATAATTATGATAAAAAAACTCTTATTTTTAATAAAGTAAAAAAGATTGATCTAAATAAATATGACAGAGGAGAAAAACCACTTTCAGATTGGGAAAAAGAAAAAAGAAAAACAATCAAAGAACAACATAATATTTATCTTAAAGTTGCATTAATGGACCCAAATGTTTATAATAATGATTCATTTTTTTAAAGAATCAATAATTGGAATAATAGATGATTACAATGCCGATATTATTACGTATTTTTATCTAATGTTTACAAATGACGAAGATGATGAATATTTTAAAAAAAGATACAAAAAAATGATAGATTTGGTAAGAAGTATTCACGATCTTACTGAAAATAACATTGATGATTATCTTGGTATTTATTAAAAAAAACATCATAGTTTATTTACTGATTTTTTCAATTTTACCAATCCTCCCCAAAACCAATCCGATAAACATTTCTACAATATAAATAAATCAAAATTATTTTTATAAATATAAATAATCTTTTCTAAATATATTTTGTAATAATCTTTATCATAATTCTTTCATCCAACCCAACCCACCCCATCTCCAAACAAATCCGATAAACATTTCTACAATATAAATAAATCAAAATTATTTTTATAAATATAAATAATCTTTTCTAAATATATTTTGTAATAATCTTTATCATAATTCTTTCATCCAACCCAACCCACCCCATCTCCAAACAAATCCGATAAACATTTCTACAATATAAATAAATCAAAATTATTTTTATAAATATAAATAATCTTTTCTAAATATATTTTGTAATAATATTTTTCGCGATTGAATTCTTCTAGAGTAGTTATAGGAGGATGCTTTGCCCACAACTTTTACCACCGATTATTTCTGTCATTTCCGCGAGCCCGCAGGGCGAGCCATTAATGTCATAAAGTGTCAAATAAACACAAAAATGACAGAGTTAATGGGAAATTTTAAATATTTCAAAAATTATTTTAGTATCAAAATATGACAGAGTTAAACTTGAAATAAAAAGTGGGTGCTTGACGGGCTAAAATTTCCCATTAAGTCTGTCATTTTTTGTACTGATGAAATTAGTATGAAGTTAATCAGAGAAATGACAGAAACAATCGGTGGTAAAAGTTAGGGGCAAAGCATCCTCCTATAACTACTGAACTTTTTGTAAATAAAGGACGTCACGTAGGTCTCTTTCAAACGTCGTGCTACTGCCGTTCTAAGCTGGCTCGACTTCAGCACGACTCTTACACGACTGTAACACGACTTGGTTTCAGACGTCGAATTTAACTCAGTCGAATAAAATACCTGTTGCGCCGGCAAACAAAACATAAAAATAAAAAGAGGTTTAGTGAACTGTCAAAATGTATTCTCATGAATTCATAATTTATGAATTGAGTTCGGGACAGCAAAGCTTCCCGTGCCACACGGCAGTAGCACGATTTGCTTTCAAACGTCGCGCTACTGCCGTGCTAAGGTCGAATTTAATTCGATCAATTTAGTTCGGCACAACAGTAGCACGACGTTTGAAACGGGCCTTAGCCGGTGAGAGTTTGTCTCAATTGATATTGTTTCGGGGAACATTTTTTATGATTTTGCAGCAAATTAATTAAGTTAGAAATTTTTTTTCTACCGACTAGTAAACACCAACAAGCCAAATTTTGTCTCTTTCTTGGTATTTGCTGGTGCAGCTGCTTTATTTCCTGCTAAAATTTTTATTTCGAAATTGTCGCGAAACGAGAAGCCATTTTGAATCCCGTCCAAAAACAGGGAATATCCAAGGATATTCCGAGTTACAGGAGCCAATCAGAACGCGCGAAAATTGCTATCCACTGATTTGGTGAATACTAAAAATAAATCAAAGAAGAACTTTGAGCAAACAGAACAAAACAAAGTGCTTTCTCAGCTTCGTTATTGAAGATGCTTAAATTTGAATTGTCTCATCTCCTTATGAAGCGAGATATTTGAAGGTCCTAAAATATACCAATGAACTGGTTTCTTACGGAACGTGTTCGGCTTTGTTCGAAAGTTTACACCGTATAATTATTTTAAGGTTTAAGTATTCCTTGCTTGTTAGTCGCTTCACTGGATATGATCAAATCATTACGCTTCAGTGGCAAGCTCTGTGGCGGTTCCGGGCCAATATGGCGCAGAAATTATTTGTTATATCTCTCTTCTTTTATTTAAACAGACCGAAATAAAGCTTCTGCTCTGGAACAGGTATTTTGTAGTTAGTATTATCTTTATTAGCACATTATATGCAATCAACTGGCTAAACATGTTGTATGCACGGCGCTGGGTTTAACAGCAAGCAATAGTTCAGCTATGTTTCCTGGTTACGAATATTTCCTTTGTTATATTGTATCAAGTGCTACGTGTTTAAACGCATAACTAATATTCCTTATTCTTCACCTGTGCCACTGACGTCACAAACCTCCAAGAGTACGTGACCTCATATTCCTTATTGATAAAGATGAGCAGGTTTTTTTTTCTTTTTCTTAAAATGTGAAGGAAAAATATAATGACTGTTTTATGTGCTATAGTTCCACTTACGATACAGAATAAAGATTATTAAACAAACTTTGTGACAAGTTTAAGAAACATCATTGATTAAAATAAAATAGTAATTCCACAACGTTTCAAGGATGTTAGAACTTAAAGAGGATGATGGTCCTTGGAAACGTCCACATGGAATAATTTTAATCTAAGTTCCTCTTAAACTTTGATGCACATAACACAAAGAAAACTTAACATACCGTTGAATCAATAGTCTTACGGTCAAATCAGTTCACGAAGTTTTTAATCTCTTTTTATATACCCAATATGCATGGCTGATCAAGCTCACCCGATCAAAGAAACATGTTATGCACCCTGAAGCTGGATTTTCAACCGAATAAGTTGCATCTAGTAAGTCGGTTTGGAATTCCTATAACGTGTTATAAAAGGGGAAAATGGTGTTGTATCTTATTCAGAAATTCTTATACATAAATGTATCATAGAGGGTAACAGAATTAAGTTAAATATACAGGTGTGTTGTGAAAAACAGATAATGTAAATGCATTGACTGGCCATGATTTTCGAGTTTCATTCAAGTAGTTGGGCAATTATCACATTCGTTTCGCAAATTATTAAGAGATTGTAACCAAAGGAATATTTTCGAATATCCACAATCATTAAAGACAGATTTATACATTTAACTGCCAGGTCTAGCCCCTGAACATTGTTAGGGTACTATATAAATATGTGTACTTACAAGTCAAGGCACAAACCGTAATAATCACCGACCCAGCTTGCGCATTACTAGCCATATTGGTTCTTTGTGAACAAAACAATAACTGTGATTCCCCACTACTGATGCGTGCATACGTTTTATATATTCCTGTTACATGTACAGTTACGTGCCTCTTGACAGAAACAAAAAAGGAAACTTGAGCGAATATCGCAGTGACATATACAATTACATACAGGAAGTTTTGATTCTTTGTTGGTTTGACCAACTTTACCAAATTATTTGAAAAATTTTCACTAGATCCTTAAACTATAGATCGCAGGGCTTTTCTTTTGGAAGGTGCACTTTCACGTATATTCTCGCTTTCAGCTGTTTTCTAGTTATGGCCACAGTGTTGTCACCTTTTTGCCTCTCCACAGAACATTGCTTAACCGCCGTCTTTACATGAATCTAGCGGCACTATAAATTTATCCGGGGGGAGGTAATCAACAAATTTTTTATTCGGGGAGGCTCCGCGCCGAGGTCAAACCCCTTATCCTTTTATATACCATTTTTCACTTAAAAGGTATCCCTTTCGTACACCTTCTATTGACAAATAGTACCCCTTCCACATACCGTGTTTAGAACTTTGCATCCCTCTTAACTGCTGTAAATGCATTGTTGTTTAAATAGGAATCAATCACAAACATAGAACGTTTTCTCGACTTTATAAAGCCATAAAATTCATCTGTTAGCCCTTTGGGCCTTTTCACAGACCCAAATGAAAGATTTCCCCACCGTTTCATATACCTGCAGCCTGAACAAGGAACCCCTTTCGGGCGGAGCTTCCCCGCATAGGCCATCAAAGTGAGTACCCCCCGGGATATTTATATACAGTCGAACCCCTCCACAACGGCTACTTTGGGGACGGAATTGAAGAAAGTGGACCTTGTGGAGAGGTGGTCGTTATGGGGAGGTAGGGGAGTAGAACAGGTTTATTGTGCCAACTGAGTTCATGCCTAGCTTATGCTCTGGTAATCCAATCATAAATGATACATAGAGATAAAATCAACACACACACACACACACACACACATGTTTTGAGTCAAAATGTGTTGTTAACATGACAAAACGAGTACGGCTCGCATTATTTGCTATAAGCATTGTTGCCGTTGTAGAGCCGGGTTTAAACAAGAGCCAATGTATGGATTGTCCGCCGGGACAAAAACAATTGGTCGTTGTAGAGAGGTTTAAACAAGGTTTTGACCGCCGTTGTAGAGAGGTAGCCGTTGTGGAGAGGTAGCCGTTGCCCGTTGTAGAGCGGTAGCCGTTGTGGAGAGGTAGCCGCCGTTGTAGATTGGTAGCCGTTGTGGAGAGGTAGCCGTTGCCCGTTGTAGAGCGGTAGCCGTTGTGGAGAGGTAGCCGCCGTTGTAGATTGGTAGCCGTTGTAGAGAGGTAGCCGTTGTAGAGGGGTAGCCGTTGTGGAGAGGTAGCCGTTGCCCGTTGTAGAGCGGTAGCCGTTGTGGAGAGGTAGCCGCCGTTGTAGATTGGTAGCCGTTGTGGAGAGGTAGCCGTTGTAGAGAGGTAGCCGTTGGGAGAGGTAGCCGTTCGTGGAGGTTCGACTGTATAAATGTTGTAGTTCAATTTAATCCTTGGTTGAAGCCTCCGAGTGGTTGCTACTCTCCCCTCTGAGGTTTTCAGTAGCTGTTCGTTTAACCCTTGCGCGTACTTTGAGACAAGATGGTCAATTACTATGGTTGCGAGATACGACGTCACAAGTAGTAGGCTGTCAAGTAATTTTTGAGTGACAATGCATGTTTATTCAACTTCTTTCTACTATAAAAGTAAAGCTTGTGGATAAAATGATGCAAAATACTTATTTATGTATTTTTTATATGTCTAGCACAAAAAATTACCAATTCCCACCGTTTTACCTGATTTCTAATTCTTGGTTAATTCCAAGATGGGGGTAAGATGACGACCATACATGTTTGGTGACATCACAGGTCTCCAGCAGCACCACCACCCATAAAATATACCTCCTCTTGTTAAGAAGATCAAAGGCTTTCAAAAACCCAAGGGACATGTTCTACCAATCCTCCCTCTCCCCCTTGTACCACGGTGCATGGGGGTATGACTGCGTGTACGTACGAGGGTTAAAAGGTTAAATGTTTTATTTTCTTGGGGTATGGTAATGTGTGATAATGAGTTTAAAACAAAGGAAATAAAGTTTACACCAAGAATACATATACGCAAATTTATATGATGAGTTAGGTATTAAGGTATCCCCTGACGAAACAGAATAAGAGGGGGTTGAAGGTGCTGCTGTATGCTTCCAGGGAAATCAGCAGTAATCTTCTAGTAGCTGTTCGTAAGGTGTTTCCTCATTGGTCGCAGAAAACAATAACACATCATTGTTTATCATTTTTTATGATTATTTCCAATCTGACAGATCCTTAAGGTGGCCGATATCTGAAGCCTGAAAGAGAGATAGGCACCATTGCCCTAATAGCTAAACCGAATAATTTCTATCATGACAACATCAGTGTTTAGCACAGAGTGGGAAAAATTTGTCCTGAACGGTGGCTTTAGTAAGATAAGATAAGACAACTTTATAGGAATAGAAAAAAAAAGAAGACCCAATAACTTATGATATTATACAATAGAATGTAAGAAAGAATTCACTTAAATTGAGCTAACACAGTAATCGTTAGAAAGAGCATTTCCTCCTTTACAAGGCCGCCGTGTAAAAACCACCTTACTCTGGGAAATTGTTGCATTGAAACTTGTTTTGAAACTTGCCAGTGACGACGCTTGCCTTAAATGTTCCGGTAAACTATTCCACAACCAGGTGATCTGTGACGTCATTGCGGGGGCCTGGGGAAAGAAATTTTAATGCCGTATCCCATAAACCAACGCGCGCACCAATTCAATTCAATTCAATCTGTTCCCGTCAGCTTTGGTTACGGCATTAAAATTTCTTTCCCCAGGCCCCCGCAATGACGTCACAGATCACCTGGAAGAGCGTTCCACTATAACTGAAACTCTTTTTGAAAGTTTCAGTAAGGGGAAGCGGTACCGCCAGTTTGTTTATGGTATTTCTTAAGTAATAATGGCGTTAAGTCCATATGATTAATTAACAATTAGTCGCCGAAGGCGACGTGATTCGTCTCGGTGACTATTCGCCAATATTAACGTCGCCTGAGGCGACTAATTGTTTTAGTATAATTACACTGATGATTATTCGAGAAAATAAAATTATTGATCAATTTCCGACCCCGAAACATCACAAAATCTGGCTGCCATTTTGAAAACTGCTAGCCTTCAATGCTATAATCACCGCGCGGTGATTATAGCGGGATGGTGCGAAGCTCCTAGCCAATCACAGCGCTCTATTTTCGATAGTCATCGATGTAATTAAACTAATAGATTTTAAGCTCAGATACTCAAGAGTTTCATTATTAAGAGCCTTATTCATAAGAATAGATAAATCGACATCGACCTTACGTTGCAGTCCAAGTTTATGCCAACTGAGTGACTTTAAGAGCTCATATATGCTAGCATCGTAATTTGAAGATAGTATAATTAGTATACGAGCAGCGCGGTTCTGTAGTTTTTGACGCTTCTGGGAGTGGCCCTTGTTACAATTTCCCTTAACTGCACTGAAGTAATTGAATTGTGGCTGTACAAGAGCGAGAAAATTAGTGACCGTGAGTTTCACGAGGAACAGTTTACGACGCGCTTCATTGCACTAATGCCAGAAGCAACCTTTTTAGAAATCTTCGGAAGATGGTCATCCCAATTCAGGTTCTGGTCAATTTTTACACCAAGGCCAAGACCTGTTTAACTGGAGTGTCATTGATTCCCCAGTACGTTAGATAGTCTCTGTCTTGAGTTAATGAGGAGACACTGTTTTTTTTTTTTCTTTTTCATGTTTAGCGTGAGCTTGTTAGCTGCATGCCAAACATAGTCCTTGTTCAGATCATAATAAAGAAGACATCGATAACAAGCAATAATCTTAAAGTGAATATTCTAAACATGACGATGGTATTTGGGAAGCAAAACCCATAAGACCGGTTTATTTTTTACATTTAATTTTTGACTTCAACAACTACTCTAGGCGCAGTCTTCATCACGTTCCATTTTGTTTGTTTCTTTCGTTTCCTGGTTTGTTTTAATAGATCTTTACATGTCCATTCAATCCTGCGCTATTGACTGCATCTTGCATTTCTTTCCTTGCACTCTCGCGGACACTGGAATCCAATTCAATTCGGTAGATACACGGGCATTGAAGTCCTCCTGATCGCTGCCATCTTTTGGCATAAGAGGTCGTACTTAGCTTGGTATGCTCCATTCTTATTGAGTTGCTACAGTGGCACAGAGTTATTTTCTGCCACTTTCGCTAACAATTTTTCTCCTTATTATGAACTGCGCTTAAGCTGTAAAATCAAAACAATGAGCAATTTGTTCCTGTTAGTGTTTTGTTGTAAAAGGACTGCATAATAACAGAGCTCCACGCACTCGCGTGCGAAGCACCATAGCTAGCATAATCTACCCATCCGAGCAAATTTGGTATCGCGTGACCGTACACCGAACGACCGTCCGTCCACAACTCAGGAAAACCAGTGTTTAATCCTACACTTTCTAGTTGGTTTGCGAGCCTAGGAACAACCTGATATTGTATTAAAATTGAAATTGACAGCTGTCAAAACAGGGTATCCGCTGACCAGTATCACCTGACCGTATGGCGGGCTCCGGAATCGACCCATCGAGGTCGAGTATTGTTTTAAAGTTATCCGCTGACAAGTTACTATTTTTTAAATGATCGCAAGCTCAAGTTCATTACTTTTTTTGTAATTCATACGAAATAAGTTCTTTTATGTGCCGCACTATTAAAATTTTGATTTCAAACTGACCTCGGAAGCGAAAATTCAGCCAGCTGTTAAAGGCAGGGAGGACAGTTGCTTCTGACTTTGCTCACCAAGGTCACGCGTTGGTCACGCTCTACGTCCAATTTTATGCCCTGATTGGTCAAAATTTGACAGGTGAGTTCAAGCGGAAAATTTATGCATCATCTTGAAACTTGTTTACTTTGACAGCTGAAGCTGACGGAGTTTTGTGTCAACGTGTGATGTTTTTAACTGCCTTTCTCCAGTGGATGTACAAAATGAAATACAGCTGCTATCAAGAGTCTTCTGTTATTCATGAATGGTTTCTTTATTGGGTTTTTGGTTGAGAAATGCGCCGCTTGTCAAAGTCGAAAATCCTATTTCGGATGGCATCGTTTTTGTTTTCCACCTTGCTTGTTTCGCAAGAGGGTCTAGAGCGTTTCTGGCCTTACTTTCAGGAGCTGCATCTGGAATGGAAAACCTGAGTAATTATTGTATCTGATGTTTGTTTTTTTTGTTTCGTTATTTCATGAAGTCGAACGTATTTTAATTTATGCGGCTTGTTTGTGCATCTTTGTAAGATTTGAGACAATAGGGCCATTTGTACGAGGAAAAATAAGACGCGAACTGTACCATTTATACGATCGTGTCTTATCTAAGAAGAGAACAGCTCGTATAAATGGTTCGCGTCTTATTTCTGTTCTTGACTCGTTTTCATGTGAATTTTACCTGTACCAACGGCAATCCAACGAGGCGCGCCAAAAATTAACGCATGCGTACTATGCGTTCGCCTCTTATGTAAGACGCGAAGGTCATTTATACGAAGTTTTTCTCGTCTTAGCTATAAGACGCGTCTTATCTAAGAACAGGTGTTAAGGCCTGTTCTAAAATAAGACGCGTCTTAGCTAAGTCGCGTCTTATTCTAGGCCAAATGCAGCGTTTATACGGAAAGTTCGCGTCTTATTTTTCCTCGTATAAATGGCCCTAATGATCTTACCTAGTACCAGGTTTGATATAACATAAGCTTGCTTACAGAACTTTAAAAAGCCTTTCGACATTTCCTCCCCTCAAATAGAAAGAGAACGTTCCGAAAAATATTTATTTACAGTTTTGGCTGTAAAAAGTAATCTTTGAGCGATATTCTTGCCTCGAGTTCATCTTGAAAGAAAGCAAACATCGAGAAGCCGGCTTAAAACATAAACTTAACTCTTTACGCTTTAAGAGAGACTCAGGATTTTTAGAGACACTTTTAAAATACTTTTTTTCGTAAATGAAAATTGTTGTCTCTGTAAATGCTTCAACGAATTATATTTCTTTTATTGACTGTTAGTAGTCTCTCTTGCAATGTTAATGACTCTTTAATCGCTCTACCGGTTGTTTTCAGTCGTAAATGAGCATCGCCTGCAGGAATACTCAAAATGCCGTGCGTATCAAGCGCTTTTAAATATTACACATAGTTATAAAACCGTAATCAAAAATAAGCAGGAAAAAATTCTTTTTATGTTAAAGCGTAACTCTATTGATGTTCTTTCAAAAGCACGATAGCTCGCCTGCAAATTTGGCGCTTGTCAAAATTGAGAACCGGCTAGCAGGAAAGTTGTTTTTGGCAAAAAAAAAAAAACTCCTAAAAAAGTCTGTTACGTTCCATTATTACCTTGCATACCACATCTGAGGAGCAGATTGTTGTGACTGAACAGTCCCGACGTCATAATGGAATTCTCTTCATAAAAATGTTTTATAAGTGTGGCCAATTCTTTTTAAAGAAATCACAATTTGTGGTGCAAAGGAAGCGCGTGCTTTGATCGTCCAGAATATTGAATGAGTTCAATGCAAAATTGTGAAATACAGCATTCTGTCCAAGGTCCGTACTGTGAATTACCTCAGGTGTGATGTACGACTGAAAAGTATTAAAGGCTGTTTTACACGCCACCAGTTGGCAATTTTGTTACGTACCGGAATAACCAAGAGATGCCCGTGAACAAGGCATAAGTAAAAAGAATTCCCGAGTACGATATAAGGCACGCAACTAAAGTGTGACAACTAGCAGTTACCTTTTTTTAACTATTATTTATTTAATTATACACTGTTATAGTTACTAAAGTTAAAGATTAAGTTAAGCAGTTCGTAAAGCAGGCAGGCTTACTGTCTTTCATGGCCATACAGGAACAACTGTCAACTCAACTGACTCGAGACATCAATGCTTGACTTTCTTGAATTTCACTGGATCTTTTCAACTCATTGGCTTTTCTGTGTTTACAAATTCGTCTGGGAAACTTTATCATGAACTCTTTTATCTTCTCTTTTCTGCTATCGTCTCTTTCCTTTCTCTTGATATAGAAATGTCAAGGTTATAGCTCCTCCATAGTTATAGCAGTTGATTATAGCTTCCTCACAATATAGCATCCATAGCTGATAAGCTCAATCACAACTAGCCACGAGGGAAAACCCTCGGGCACACAACAACAACACCTTGATACTTGGAAGCCTGCGTAGTTTTATACTTTTTCTTTAAACATCTAGAACGTTCCATTACTATTTATAGTGCATTACAACATCTTCTATTTGCGGAAACTGCTGAGTCACATTACAGATATTTCTGGAATATTACAGATTATAAGATAATTCTAGAAAAGTCTGGAATTGCATGACGGATAAACTAAAAACAATTCTGATCCTCATAACAATATTTTGTAAAGTAAACTTGTCGAACGCAAAACCATCGGCCTGATTTTTATTTTGGCCTCCCTTTCAGATAGAGGAATGCAACCTATAAATTACAAGGTATACTATGGCTGCCACCAATGGCTATCGGGTCTTTTAACAGGCCTATATAGCATAAGATTAAATTTCGGTGCTGACAATAATTAACCTTGTAAAATAAAGTTGGTGTTGGTGGGCAATTGCAGGTGGATTATTTCGTTTGGGATAGAATTTGTTTTTCAGGCCTAATCTACTATGCACAAGAGCCATTATGCTCTTGATTGTGATCGAAGATGATTGCTAGTTTTTGGGTGTACATCCTATAAGGCTATTAACTCGATGTAAGATTTGTTTCACTCTGGGACTGTTTGCAAAATATTTTTCTCTAAAATCACTTAGCCTTTCCCTCAAAAGTCACATGAATGTGCCCTAAAGTTAACTGATTTGTGGATTACAAGTTTATAGAGAGTGAAGAACGATCATCGCAGTGAATTTTCCAATTTAAGCAATTGGAAAGAAGAAGCCTGAAAAAATCAGGGCTTCAACGGGATTTGAACCCGTGACCTCCGCGTTGCCGGTGCGTTGCTCTACCAACTGAGCTATGAAGCCACACATTTGGAGCGAGGCTTCTTTCCAATTGCTTAAATTGGAAAACTCACTGCGATGATCATTCTTCACTCTCATCTATAACCGCAGTTCAAAAATGAATTATTTCATATATTTCACATCATTTCACTCCTCACGGGAGATATGAACTCAATAAATTGACCTCACTCCCAATGTGTGGCTTCATAGCTCAGTTGGTAGAGCAACGCACCGGCAACGCGGAGGTCACGGGTTCGAATCCCGTTGAAGCCCTGATTTTTTCAGGCTTCTTCTTTCCAATTGCTTAAATTAAAAAATTCACTGCGATGATCATTCTTCACTCTCATCTATAACCGCAGTTCAAAAATGAATTATTTCATATATTTCACATTACAAGTTTATTGTTTGATTTAAATAATTAATAAATTTATTAACGGCAGCTTCGCTTTTAGCCCAGGCCTATTATCATCACGACTGAATGACTCAATAATATACCTTAAGGACAACATCACGGTGTTGATGTTGAACTTCTACCGACTGACTCAAGTCTTTTCCGATAATATTCGATAGTAATTGACAACAATCGATAAATCAATCATTATGAAATTGATAATAATCGAAGTCAACTTTTTTCCTTCCTCTTCCTTCCTTTTTTCTCTCTTTTTCTTTCGATATTCGATATGGTTTATATCGATCGATTATTTAACAATTATCTGTTTATTGATTAACTACGTCTGGTATAAAAAAAAGGCATCGTAATTATTATATTTTATCGTTATTTCATACACCGTGAAAAGACCGGATGAAAATGGACTCAGTCCATTTCTCTGAAGCCGTCCAAAATTCCTTAACTAATGCGATCATGAAAACAACCGCGGCAACATAAGCTCAGTCGGTAGAGCGCTTGTCTGCATAGCGGGTTCAATACCCGAGGCCGGACCCTTAATCAGGATCTAAAATAACTGGGATATGAAGCTCCGATGATTTTTCTTTCCTTATGCGTATCTTCTCGTGGCTCGGATGACCACGTGAAATGGCGGCCCCATCAGTCCAGCAGGAGACTTAAAAATAGTGTCCCCAATTGGTACTTTCGTGCCAAATACATTTTGACACTCAAATAAAGTCCTTTTATTTTTTTTATTATTATTATTTCACTCTTCGACACCGTGTAAACTAAGTGGCGTCACGGTCCCGATATTAGTCGATACGAATCCGTATTCGTAAGAAAAACGGAAGTATGGCGAGGTATCGGGTTCCGGACACGCAGCATATACATCGAGTATCAGGGCCCGTATTGTTCCTGAATCGAACTTTTTCCGCGGCATGGAATATCCGATGTCCGGACACGTCATTGAAACGCCGCGTGTCAAGCCCTGTAAACGTCCTTATTTTTCTAGATTTGCCAAGAATCATGGAGTACCGTTGATGAACGCTACACTTTTTGCTTCTCATTTTCACTAAAATTCCACGTTACGCATTGTGTTATCCTAATGTATACTCCAAAAGTTCACGAAACGAAAAGATTCTATTATGTAGAATGAGATGAAATTCCATGATACTTGAAATTTCCAGTGTTTTCACTTGCCCGAAATTCCATGGTACGTGAAATACCAGAGACTCAAAATCACTGGAATTCCACGAATTACTGATGTTGAAATTGTGGCAAAACTCCTTGATACGCGGAAATTGCAGCACGTTTATACTTTCAATTTCCACGCATGATATTGAAAAATGTTTACTCCATTGATACCTCACCATATGTTTCCTGGTCAGCATTGCACTTCATTGCATTTTATTGGCATATTTGTGAGGTTGCAGTATCATACTGAAAATGATTTTTCAATAACAGTTCCGACCAATCTATCATTTTTATCACCGCCCCTGTCTCATCCAGTTTAAGTAACTACCCTACACATGAAGGAAAGACAAAGGTTTTAAATCGCGTAACATCATTTATTTTAAAGTTCAAATACAGGAACAAAGTCAGATAATTCTAATAGGAAAACATGCAAAGTTGTGTCAGTTAATAAATCTAACTCTAAAAAGTGTTCGGACACGCTGACAAAGTAATTCATTCAAAGAAACCTACAAGGTTGATAGGAATATTCTGAATTGAGTGATTTCAAAACATTTCCAGTTTTTTCTTAAAAAAAAAACGTTTTGCAAAAATTAAGACAGAATTCAGAGTGCAGATATCAATTTTTTAAATCAAACAATGGCAATAATTAGAGTCTAATCCATCCGATCTTCATCTTGTGTTCATCGTCACTGCCACTCCTTAAAGGAGAATGTGGGGAGGTAAGCTGTGGTGGAGGAGGATGTCCTGAAGTTTAACAACTAACTCTCTGCTAATCAAAGACAATGGCAATGTTGGTGAACTGAAGGGTGGTTAACTTGTACAGTAGATGGATCTCCTTGAATTCTGGCGTTTGGAAGAATTAAGGCTGCATTCATTATGTATCCTACAGGGGGGGGGGGGGGGGGGGGCAGAGGATTTTAGGGGGGATCTCAAATTTTTAGAGCAAAAAAAGAGGGGGTATGAAAATTGTTTAAATATCTCCTGGGGGGATACTTATTTTTTGTAAGATTCTGTCTAGCTTTTGTAATAGTTTTAAAAAGTGAAAAAAGAAATGATAAGCAAGGATTGTAAGCAACAAGGGTACCTCTATTATTCTGAGAGACTATAGTACCTATTTTGAAGTTTTTCAAGCAGTGTGCCTAGCCTGTAGATGTAATGTTTCGATACAGTATAGAAAGTAAAACATCTAAAATGGAAACATTTAATGCAACCTCAGTCTAAGCAGTGCAACTTTATTGAATCAATGAATGCAAAAGAAAACAATGTAATTCGACAGTGCACAGTTTTATGAAATTGAACAACAAATGTGCACTTAAATGTTCAATTGTTGGTTTTCACATGACGTCACTAAAATTCAAACTAAAAAAAAACTATCCATCCTACCGAGATTTTACTCTCACGATGCATTAGAGCAGCTGAAAACTAATTGTCACTCAAATTTTCGCTTCAAAGGGGTTCTTGGTTTTGTGATAGAGTACGCTTGAATTTCTAAGCTTTTGCGTGACGCGGCATTTACGTGACGGCCAAGAGAGCTGTAATGTAGGTTAAAAAAATGACTTATTTCAGGAAATTTGGCCATCTAAACAGTTCATGTACTGGAAAAAGTATTATTTTACTGTTTATGAGTTTCTCAAAGAATAAATTCACGCTTTTGTAGCAAAACTCGGTAACAGATGTTTCTGTTGGTGAGCCCCAGCATGGCGTCTCCATACAAATCTCTATAAATCTGCCGGGGTAAAACATTTCTTCGGATATCTCGTATACGAAACATTCCTCTGACCTGAATCTTGGGGAGGGTCTTTCCCTATGTACCTCCTTTCATTTTCCAGCTATTGAATGGTTTTGATTTTTATTTTCATCTATTTTGAATGGCGTGACCGTGCTGAAAACCAGCAATGAATTTTCTGTACCAGTCTGAAAGGGGTCCACATGCACCCAGTGCACCCCCTGCTATATCTGCCACTTGTCAAGACAACAAATAATTAAGCCATTAAGGTTAAAAAAGAAGAAGATATGATCATAAAATGTAGAACATTGTCATTTTCACTCATCTTTGTCATTATCCTCAACACTGTCAATCTCATCAGTCACCAACATCATTGTCAATATCATCAGCAGCAGCAGCCTTGTCACCAGCAACATTGTTATCCTCATCATTGTCATCCTCATCATTACTGTCATCATCATTATTGTCATCATCATCATTATCATCATCATTATTGTCATCATCATCAATATCCTCCGCATCATCATCCTCCAGTGCACATGTCGCACTTGAGAGGAATGATGCTGAACGGCCGCAAAACGAGGGTGAAGAGGACGGCAACAGCGGAGATGAATCCGTGGATGAGTGTGATAGTGAGTGTGATGATGATGATGAGGTTGTTGCTTTTGTCGACGAGAGTGTCAGTGAAACGGAGGTTCCTGTCAATACTTCTGGTAGTACTCGTACACGAGCTGGCAGGCTATCTATACCTAATTCGCGCTACATAGACTGGCTGGCATAGGTACGACATAAACAGTCAAAGCTCTCTCGATTTTCTTATTAAACATGTCTCTTGAAATTTCAAACATATATAGTGTACTATTATACAGATATTTATTTTGATATTTCTTGTGAGGGAGGAGGTGGGGGTATTCATTTTTCGGCTCATTGCTTGGGGGGGATTATGAAAATTTGTATGGACCTTGGGGGGGATATAAAAAACGAGCCGCTGAAAAAAGACCTTATAAGATCTTATAAGAATCTTAATTAAGATCTTACAAGATAAGTTCCAAGATCTTACAAGATAGTTCTAAGATCTTACAAGAATCTTAACAAAGATCTTGTAGGATCTTAATCAAGATTCTTTTAAGACTTCTTAAGATCTTACAAGAATCTTACCAAAATCTTACAAGATCTTGATTAATAAACTTGTCAAGAACTTGGTTTGAAGTGCAACTAGAATCTTATCAGCGTTTTAAGATTTTGTCTCTCAAGTTCTAGATTTTTCAAGATCTTGGTCAAGATTCTAACACAATCTTGCAAGATGAAAAAAAGGTATTTCTTGGTCAGGATTCTTCAATGTTTCCTTGATAATAGATCAAGACCTGGTTTTTTAAAAAAGAGTCCCCCAAGCCAATTGTAAAGACCTTTTCAGTCAATCTCCAAGTTTGTCTCATGAATTAAAAATAGTGAATTCAAGAATGAGTAACATTGCAAGTACCAAAACATATATTTTTTTAAAAAAACTTTTATTAAGTCAAGGTGCTGGAGTTTAAAAAAAAAGAACAGTTTCTTAATTTATGATTTTACTCATTAAAAGGTATGGCTGACAAAAAATCCTTCCACAAAACAAGCTATTTTTAATTCAAATGTACATTTTGATATACAGGTGTACTCTAGTTCAGAAACAAAACAGAAAGGGCAGATTATTAGTTCAAGTCCAGTACTACAAAGTACACCCCTGTGGCAAAAACACCATCAGGGTTGTCAGAAAGTTTTGAAGTAGACGGCTGAGTTGTCAAAGTAAGCGGCAAGTCCAGGGATATTTCATTTGAAAAAACACCATCCATAAAGAAATGCCAAGCAGAGTAGCAGGCCGATACTAACCAAGTAGGCACCGATTTTTACTGGCAGCCGGCTACTTTTGACAACCCTGACCATAATGCACATTTGTATCTTTCAATGAATTGACATCATGTAGTTTTAATTATCTTCTGGAAATCATGCTATTCAGCCTGCATAGCAGGCTCTTGGAAGTAGTGGGCTTAATTAATTAATTAAGAAAAAAAGGGCACGTGAGGAGACACGCGAGGGGAGGGGGAGCCCCCTCACCCCTCCGGTGTCTCCCTTGCACACACCGTTCTCTTTCGCCCACTACTTCCATGCGCCTGCTACGCACGCTACATGCTACTTTACCAGCTACTTAAACAAGTTAACGTTCAATTCATTTGATGTGTCCATCTACATGTATTTCCTCCACAAAACTCAAGGAAAAGAAGAGTAAAAACAAAACATAAGATTTCTCAGTTTGTAAATATTATGAAAGGAAATTGTGAATTGCTATGTAGATTATCACACTTTTTTTTATAAAATTGACTCTAATCATTGCAAACTTGGCAATTTTATAGCTAGTAAATCTAGGAGAAAGAACATAAAATTAACAGAAATTTGACTGTACTATTCAAAACATCTTATTAAATTATAATTTCTACATGTAACACACCCATAAACCAATCCTTATGATATCAATGTTCTATCCCTATTCTCTTTAATTATACAGTAAAACCCAAGAAACTTAAACTCCCTAAGAAAATGCAAAAACATTTGAAGTGGAAGTTCAAGTTATTGACGTTGGTTGAATTAAATTAAGCCATTATGCCATGTTAATAGTTACTGTACTGTTACTGATGGTTTACTTTTTTAGCAAATCAGTGTATAGACCACTGCAATAAAAACTAAACTTATCTCGTAAGAAACTGTATACATGATCTGGTAAGAAACTGTATACATGATCCTCATAATATCGGAAAATGACTGTCAACTATAAGAAATGTTCATCACACTGATTAAAATCAAATTGCTTTGAGTAAGTTTCAGGTGTTTTGCACAACAAGAAGACCTAATGGAATGGCATAGGTTGTGTCAAGTGACAAGAACTAGTTATAACTCAGGGTAAACTATGATCGAGGGAAACAAAATTTAGTTTAATTAAGTTATCAGGGAATTCAAGTTAACAGAGTAAAACGACTGAAAAGTGGGTTGAAATTCAGAAGAAACAGAACTTATAATTAATTTTTTGAGTTATTTGAGTTACTGGGGTTCCACTGTTGTCAATTTTTACTCTGATTTAAGCCTTTAGCTTGACTGCAGCACGACTTGGTTTCAGATGTTGAATTTCATTCATTCGAATAGAACGGCTGTTGCTAAAAACAAAACGCAAAAATAAAGAAACAAAACTTTTAAATGTATTCTAATGTATTAATAATTTATGAATTGAGTTTGGCACGGCAGTAGCACAATGCTTGAAAATAAGTCAAGCTACTGCTGTGTAGCACGGCAAGGCTTGCCGTGCTGCATGGCAGTAGCATGACTTGGTTTTAAATGTTGCGCTACTGCCCTGCTAAAGTTGAATTTAATCAATTGAGTTTGGCACGGCAGTAGCATGACATTAATTTTGAAACAGGTGTTATATATACTCCATTTTAGGTTCTTTTTATTATTTTAGTCAATGCATTTCTGGTTCAGAGAAAGCCTCATGGCACTCCACATTTTACTTAAAACACTCTCACCATACTTTTCTCTGATGGCTCCTGCAAAGCAAAGAAACAATCCATATTATCAATCAAACTAATGCCAATAAACCATATATTTTTTTTGTTTCAGTGACCCACCCCTAAAAACCAGGGAAGAGGGGGAGGGTTTCTCTTAAATCAAAATTCCTGCTTGTAGGCATACCTATGTTCAACTTCATTTAAAGGAGTTAACCCTGTCCAATGTAACCATTTATAATTCATAGCTCAGTTTAGTGCAATAATAGTTCACAATTCCTTGAAACACTTCTACAAAACAGAAGAGACACGTCTACATTGTATAGGCTCTCATAGCTCTCATAGGCATAGCTCTCTAAATACACATATAGCCACATATCTTTGGCTACAAAAAAGCTAAAGGTTGCTCCATTACTTTATTAAACTGATTAAAGAAATATGTCTAACTTTTACGCACTAAAACTGGAACGAAATGCCTCAAAAGAAAACAGGACTTGGGTTTCATAGTTTTTTTGAACTTACTCGGCACTTAAAGCAAAGAAAACAAGCTTTCACTTATCTTAATAAAACCTGAGGCTCAACTCGTGTGCAATGTTTTGGGAGAATCGATGACAACTAGAACCGATATATTTCTCACAACATGACTTACTTGTATCGCCAAATTTCAGTGATGATATACTGTTTTCTCGTGGCACTCATGTTGTACTCTAATTGTGAAGATAAAACAATATTTCAAGCATAACATCTTGGAGAAAGTGCACTGACGCACAAAACAACGAACGTTTTCGAACGTTGAAGTCTGTATCGCCCACCAAAACCATATATGGAAGTTAGGTATTTTGTAAATCATTCATACATGACCGTATTAGGAAATCCACAAGATCCCGTATATGTTCCAACAGTACTGCAAGGCAGCGGTAATTCAATACCTTCATATACACAGCATTTCTCTGCACGTAAAGATGGCCGATTGTTTGTCCGATGAGTTTGCTTCCAGTTCTCGTTCTATTTCTTTAGATCCTGATAAAAAGGAGGTTACACGATGCGGGCCTTCATTAAATTCTTTACATTTGAAATATAAATGATTTACATTTGCCAAATATACTTCAAATGTACTTTTTTTCTGAGAGTATTACTTTAACTTAATTTCTTAATTTTTTTCATTGAGGGAATCAAAATTGGAATTCACACTGTTCTCTGTTCTCTTCTCTTCTCAAGGAAAGCCCGAAAATTGTGATTTGCAAGATAATGTTAAGAGGTAGTTTAGGGTAAGCCTAGGTCAAATCATTTTTTTGGATATAAAAAAGGTTACTGTACACAGTGGCTTATTTTCAGCCCAAGTACTCTGCCTTATTACAAGATCAGCGTATACTATAGCTAAGTTCTTAGTTATTTTTGAAAAAAGTTAAGATTTGTAAGTGAGTGAATTAACCTTACAGTAATAATATAAGTTTTCATTTAAAATTAAAGATGTTATTAATTGTACTTTTTGCAGCTCAAATTCTCATTAGGATTGTATGAGATGTTACCATGATTTACAACAAAATCTTAATAAGAAGGCCAGTCTGAGATAGGTGAAAACTTTCGGCACCTTTTTATTTAAGATCAATAAGTTTTCTTTAAGATCTTTGAGCTTCTTACAAGGAAATATTTACTAAGATTCTTACAGTCACTTAATAAGATCTTATTAATATCATTAAGATCTTGTAAGTTTTCTTCAAGATCTTAGAGCTTCTTACTAAAGAATTTTACTAAGATTCCTACAGTCACTTAATAAGAACTTACTAAGATCGTATTAAGATCTTGTAAGATCTTATGAATGGCAAAGACATTTAAGATATTGTCAAGATCTTATGAAGAGATCTTTTAAGATATGATTTCTTAATAAGATCTTACAAGAACTTAACAAGATCTTAATCTTAATAAGAATCTTACAAGATTCTTACAAGATCTTACAAGATCTTACAAGATCTTAATAAGATTTCTACCTGAGAATTCACACTTCAGTGATAACATTTCATTTCACTTTGTTTATTAGAATTAGTGAACACCTTATCCTAACTATCTTAACTATTCAGCAGTTGTTTCAGCTATACATAGCTATAATTATATTGCATAGCCTATGACCAGGCTCTCTCTCTGTTTGGGAAAGTTGCAAAAATCACGAGGGAAGGGGAAGGGGGAGAGCCTGTAGACAAACCTTTAAGGCTGCTTGGCACCCACTGTGCATCAGATTCTGATGCAAGCTCCTATTGGCGAGAACACTGACTGTTTACAAGTTTGATTAACATTGTCTTTTTGGTCTGCAAGTAGGACGTGACTTGAATAATCGCTTGTAAACAGGTCTTCTGATCTTTAACATGGCATCTTCTGGCACTTCATTGATAAGCTTATTTAGCCACAATGAAGAGCTTTACATTTCAAAAGAGCTAAAAATAAATGACCAGAAACAATGACCACAATAACCTCAGAAAATCAGTATGCATGTCATGACCTCTTAGTTTTAAAGAAGCGGGAAAATCACATTTTGCTCAGTCAAAACTTACCATCCAGAGCATAATCTACCACCAGAGAAAGAGCTCATTGGAACAAGCAGCATTTTGGCACCAGGTAAAACTTATGTGTTACCTACCGACCCCCTTTTTACATGCAAAATTGATTACATTTTCAATCTTGCTGACAGAAGATCAGCAATTATAAGACTAGAGGACGGAATAGTGGCCTTTAAGGTTTGTCTACAGGTTCTACCCCTTTTCCCTTTCCTCTCCTCCCGACTTTTTACCATTTCCCCAAACAGAGATATTCCAAACTCTACGAAATGTAATAGTGAGAGATAATCCCGTCTTCGACCGCCATGATTTTGTTCCTTCTCAAAACCGTTTATATTGTACCTTTGGGGTATGATGTAATGCGCATCATCAGTACACAAAACTGCTGGTAAGACCCTCGATGATCGCTATGAAAGTTGTGAGAACCTCATTTCAATTTCATTTAAGAGAATGTATGGGAAGTAGCTTCCTTCTCCCACCCCTCTGAATGCACACAACCTACAGATTCGTCACTAATCTGATAGCAGATAAGTAACTAATCTGTAGGTTGAGCTTGCATTGCATGATTTCCAAGAACAAACTGTGTATGCTATGTTTGTTCTAATTTTCTTGAAAACACTCTTAAGGGCTGCAAACATTTTTTTCTCTTGAAAGGACATAATTATGTCCTTGTAAGAAACCATCTTGGTTGGACAAACTAAGTTTTACAGGGTTGCCACTCATCAGAAAGTTAAAAATTGCCTGACTTTTCACTGACCTTTAAACAATTTTTACTGACCTTTTATTAATGAGAAACAATCCATGTTTACATTCACTTTAGCTTTTTTGCAGGCAATTGATAGCTTTCTCTTCATTTTCAACCTCTTTCAGTTTTTCGCAAAAAGAGGAAGAAGGAATTTGGAAAAACGCATTCATAATGAAAACCACTGACCACGACTACTACTATTATTATCATCATCATTATTATTATCACGACTACTACAAGTGAAGTGGTCGACCGGAAGTAAAAATGCACTATTGCCGTCTACTGCGCATGTGAAAGACTAAACTTGAGTCGTCGTTTAGCTGTGGACGACTGGCGACGCGTGTTTCAGAAGTCGTCTTCGGTAGGTGAGTATTTATTCACTTTTTTTGTCTGTTGTCGAACATGCCGTGGAAGCACAATCACATTTCAGTGTTTGTGAGGATTTTTTGGAATCAAAGATATCTTTCTGAGAGTAGTTGACGAAATTGGAGCTTTTTACTTATCGAAGAACTCTCTCCTCTTTTATAGTCATGGCGTCTCCTGATATCACGACAGCTGAAAAAACAACTTAAGTAAGCACCTCCTGTTGAGTTTTATGTTCATATGGTCTCAGACCATTTATTGCAGAAAAAGTGATGTCCTAGGTTTTAGGTTGCGATGTATGTTATGGCTTGGTTTAGTTTTGGCAGGCACAAGTAAGCTAATGTGTTTGTGTGCATGTGTGCTTGGTAAAACTGGACTACAAAACCACTCGAAAATGCAAGCTGTCAGCAGAGGAGTGTTTAAAGTGCTGTTAAAAGTTTATGAACGACGGACTAACAGCAATCAGTAAGATAGTTAATTTTTTGGAAACATGGGTAGCAATGAGTTGCTGTAGTTAGGTTTGCTCCAGCTGGCTGATCATTTACAAGCATTCAGTGGTGCATTGTTTGTTAACTAAGTTCACACCTTGAATGTTTTCAGTACTCAAAGTTTTGAAAGAACAATTATTGGCAATTCGTTAATATTTAGGTTTTCCAAGTGCTTGAAATTTTTGGAGATCTAGATCTCACTTAAAATCTAATTTTCATGTTCAGAAATCCCCTCTGCACATCCTATAATTTAATAATTATTGTAAGGAAGAATTTTTTTTTCGCCTTTTTGGAACTAAAATTTCTTAGTGGAATTTTTGCTCATTACTTTGCTGGAAAAGGGTGCAGTGTTATTGTCTCTTTATTGTTGTTTCTATTATTATAATTATTTTATCATCATCAATATTATAATTATTGTTGTTATTATTATTATTATTATCATCATTATTATTAGTACTATTATTATCATCATCATTATTATTATCATATTTCTTTGCTTTGCAAGGAAGTTTGTTTAGTACAGACTATTTTTCTTCCCTTGTAATTCTAGGAACTTACCTGCCTTTAAGTGGACCAAAGAACATGATATGCTCTTAGCCAGAGAGATGCTAACAGTTGAGCCATATAAATGTAAGAACAGAAGTCGTGAGAGTGGCCAGGCATGGGATCTCATTGCAGCAAACCTAAATTCTGTCCATGCACCACGTTTCCGAGTGGGTCAAAAATCTGTAAGGGACAGGGCCAGGATCCTGCTAAAGAACTTTAAATTGAAAATAAGAGAAGAAGAAAAAGCTTCAGGAATCGAAGTAGAAGAACTTTCCGAATTAGATCTTGCCTTAGAGGAGATCATAGAGAACGAAAAGGCAGCAAATGCGCAGCTAGATCTTGAGGAATCAGTAAAAAAGAATGAATTGCAAGACAAGGCAAATGCAGAAGAAATGCGCCTTCAAGCTATGGAAAGACTTGCAGAGAGCAAGAAGCGCAGAGAAGCTTCAGAACTAACAGCTGGAGATCAGAAGAAAAAGAAGGCAAGACGTAGTGGATCAGACACCCTTGACTTTATGAGAGAAAAAATGGAAAAAGACATCACAATGAAGCAAGAGGAAATGGCACAAAGACGGTCAGAGCAGCAAAAAATGCTAGAACAACAGAACAATTTGTTGCAACAGATGCAACTACAACAGGTTAATCAACGACAGCATATGCAAGACATGTTATCAGCATTCATGCAACAAAGTCAACTGCAAAACCAAACTATGTTGGCCATTGTTGAAAAGTTTACCAATAAAGACTGAATCATAGGCAACACTAACTAAAAAGATATCTTGTGTTCCTCTATAGATATGTACTTACACCTTATGCATGTTGTGTTCCTTGCACAAAAACTGTTACAGATTTTTGCAAGTTATTAGTTGTGTTGTAAGGCTTAAGACAATAATTCTTGTTAATAGCAGAGGCTTCAGATGATTGACACAATAGAGTGTAGTTGTTTTCTATGATGTTTTTTTAGTCAGAACAAATGACCAGTTCTGTAGAGTTTGATATTGTGTGCTTGTCATTTGTTGGACATTTTTGTGCAAGATATCAGTAGTATTGCCCAACAGGGGGGGGGGGGGTGGGGGGGGTGCTCCGGATTTCAAGTGACAGGTGATGATTGAAAGAGTTTTTTAACTTTGAATTTTTCTATCCCTGGATTTTTTTGGGTAGGAAAATTTGGATTAAAATTATTTGGGGGAGTGCATTGATTCAAGTAAAGATTTGTTTTGATATTCAAAACAAACTGAAGATCCGTGGTTGTGCCTGCGTATCCTGGCTGCTTAATGTTTATTAATTTTTTGTGTTATATCATTTAATGGTTTCTGGAATTTTCAAGGTTTGGAAATTCAGCATGGGATATTTTTTTCGGGTTAGTTTTTGAACCAGGGATTTTTTCGGGTTCTGAGTTTTACCCTCATTCAATCATCCCTGTCACTTGAAATCTGGAGTACCCCCCCCCCCCCCCCACTGGAATTGTATTGTTAGACGTTTTTGTTACTTGGAGGCAAGTATTCGTGTTATATAGCAGAGGCAACAGATGATGTACAATATAGTTTAGTTGTTTTTTATCACATTTATTAGCTCATAACAAATGATCAGACCCAATTGTTCAAAAGGTGGATTGCACTATCCACTGGATAACACAATTGGATTCCCAAAGAGTTATCAACTGGATAGCAATTTATTTATCTGGTGAATAGTACTATCTAACTTTTGAACAACTGCGGGCAGTTTTGCTGTTGTTATATTGTTAAGTACTAGGTTGTAATTTGTTGGACATTAAAGATTTTTTAGTAAACCATACTTGACATTACAGGAATCCGTTCAATTGAAAATGTTGTCATGTTTAGGCAAAGTAATCCTCAAGGCTTGGAGGCTGAATATCAAAAAACTGTGACGTGCTATTGCCATATAGGCATGTGAGAGTGTTGCGAAGGAGACCTGATACAATGTACATTTTGCCTACATTGCTTAAGCCAACCTTGAGATTTTTCTTAAAATCCATGAACTTAAAATAATTAACGATGTCATTGAAAAGCCATTCAACAGAAATTCTAACTTCGCTCATAGACTTGTTAAACTGTTGCATCTGAGGAGTTAAGTAGGCATTCTTGAATGGGCCCTGCAATGCACCCTTAATGGGTATGCAGGGTCCCCATAGACAGAGAGAGGCTGCCCAGTGGGTGATATTGCATTCTGCTGTAGTTCTCTTAGCAGGCCAGATTCTGTCAACATGCTTGCATAATGCTATCTTCCTTCTTTACAGTGGTGATAAACATAAAAGAAAAAAAGCTTTTGTTAACAAAAATTATCACGTGATATTTTGTGTATGTGATTGTGAAGGGAGTAGTAGGCATGTTCATAAAACCATAGGTAACTCACTTGCTGGGTGGGTAATCACAAAACAGTACTCTAAACAATCTGTTACCTTTTAGCGCCAGTGATTGTATTCTTAAAGAACTTCTATTCGCTAGTTTCTAACTGAAAATTAAAATTGCCATTGAAAGCAAACCAAAATCGAGATGAAGATGCAGAAAGGGGTGTTTAGGTGGGACTTGTCAAAATTATCTGGTAAACACCTGAATCAAAATTACATTAAATTTATCTTCATATTCTCCCCTCCCTAAAGTGTACATGTGATTATTTCTTACCGACTGGGCCATACATGTTACCAATGAGGCCATTTGGCAGTGTAACTGATTGAAATTTGATGCCATGGATTCTTTTGTGGCCGTTGTACATCACTCTTTGTCGTTCACCGGGTTTAGAAATTGCTCTCACAGTCCCATCGATGAACCCGAAACAATTATCTAAGGCTGCTCCTTTGGCTGAAATCGCATCTGCATACATTTGTAAGGAAACGGGGTTCAAGATACCGTTATTCCAGTTAGTTATCTTGCGGTGGTGGGTATCGTATAAGTAGTCTATAATTTTGTTGGTAATCATGCATAGTACAGGTACTGGTCTGCCAAAACGATAAATAAGATCTGAATATCTACAAGGGTAAGCCAGCCTTTTCAGGAGCATGCAGAGTCCTTCCGTTCCAGTGAATACTGATCTCTGGTCGCACTTCAAGAAGGCAGGAATCTGTAGCACCTCTTCTAGTTGCAGAATGTGTCGCTTCTCAAAGCGAAATTCTGCAATGCACTCAGCTTCGTCGATATCATCGAGGTTGAACTGATCATATGAATCGTAGGGAAAGTCAAGGTTTTCAGACTTATTTAAATCATATAAAGCGAAGAATTCCATTTCATCCAGCCATCCTTCGCAGTATCCTAACAGTAAAGCTTCTCGGGTATTCCTTAGAGATGCCATTAACTGAGGAAAGCGGCAGTGAAAGCAGAAAAATTGCTTCGTCGACACGTCGTCGTCAAGTTTGCTTAGTTTTGTTTTTCCCGCCAAAAGACGTCGACCTCGACCCAGGTTCTGGCGCGCTTGGCGGGCGTCCACAAAGCGGTCGTCGTGAGTTGCTTAAAGTCTCTTGTGTCAGATGTAGAGTGTTAAACTTATTGCTTTGTTTGCTTTGCAACATACAGTAATTTTCGTCTTTTCGGAAAGAAAATGCATTTCAAAATCTTGAAAACTTATGAACTATAAACCCGAAAACGGAATTCCCTGACTTTTCACCGACTTTGACAATATAAAAGACTTTCCCTGACTTTTCCCTGACCTTGAAAAATTTTCGTTTTTCCCTGACTTTTCCCTGACGGTGGCAGCCCTAGTTTTAGTTATGGACATCACCGTCACCGTGTACAATAATTTCAATTATTACAAGTCCTGATTCGCAGTGGAACCTAGTGTAAGCGAAGAAATATTACTTGCCAATAAAAACATAGCTGCTTCATGTAAAACAAATTTATCCCCAAGCATCACATTTTTATCAAAAGTTACAGGCAAAAAGAATGAACTTTAGGCTAACAAGTTTTCAAAAACCTTTGTTCTTGGCTTGCAACCATGTGACAAGGTGGCCATGTTGGTGGTGTGTTCGTGGTCAATACAATAGGATTTTTAGGGTTTAGTTCCCAGAGAAGAGAAATTCTTTTGTTCTTAACCCAACACACCGCTAACATGGCCGCCGTGATGTCACGTGCAAACCAGAAGTTGCAATCCATTTTAATCTTCTTCAAGTTTGTCTTTCTTTGCCTCCTTTTGTGTTTGCTGTCTAGTTTATACCTTCTTTAATTGTTGTGAGCAGTTATTTTTCAGTCAATGTGGTGACGGTTTCATCTGTTTAAATTTTGATAAATTTCGAGCCACAGCTCCTTTTATAAAACATTGAACTCACTGAAAATGTGAAATGATTTGAATAGTTTGAAAACAGGGCAGCTTACCTTTTCTTGCTATTTAATTTCCCAGCAAAATCCTGAGTCTTGGGGCGCTTTAGTAGTAATACAGTCCAGTCCTTAGTTCAAATTGTATCAGTCTGCCACAGGTTGCCCAAGCGTAATATGAGAGTTTGTATGGGAGAAATAGAGTTTGAAACTTACATGAAATAAATGAAGTGAAAGCGATAAAAGTTATCATTAAAGTGTAAATATTGTTACCTGGAGTCGTTGTCTTTGTTTTTACGAAGTTTCAGCGCTATTTGAGTACTTTTACAACGTCTAACCTTACTGTGTAATAATAAGTAAGGTCAGATGATGTAAAAGTACTCAAATCGCGCTGAAACTTCGTAAAAACAAAGACAACGACTCCAGGTAACAATATTTACACTTTAATGATAACTTTTATAGCTTTCACTTCATTTATTTCACCTAAGTTTCAAACTCTATTTCTCCCATACAAACTCTCATACATGTATCACGCTTGGGCCATCAAAAGGGTTGCCTCTCAAAATAGATCGATAACTGAAGGTTAAATGTTCGATGATAATTTGTTGCAATCCTAAAATGTCCTGTGATCCTATCAAGAAGCATAATTATGGCCTTCAAACTTCTGAAGGAAATCAAACAAGCTGGCATGATCGAAACGACCGATTGTTAAATCGGAACCTGAAGGAGCATGTGCAGAGTGAATACCCGCTGACCAAATGCTTTGCTGTATTGTTTCATTTCCGCGCGCACAACGGCTAACAAACCGTCTCAAAAACAACAAATCTTCGTTTTCAGATAGAATAAAAAATGAAATGATCAAATCCAGCTTAAATGAACTAATGCCTATTTATTTGCAGTTATTTAACGCTGTTCTGACGTCAGGTACTATGCCTCAAACATGGTGCGATGATGGTGCGATGACCTTATAACACCAATTTTTAAAAGTGGGACTAAAAGCCGTGATCCCTCAAATTATCGAGGAATTTGTATTTCTAGTTGTCTTGGTAAATTATTTTGTTCAATTCTCAATCAAAGACTTCTCAAGCACATTCAGTCGCGTGACATACTTCATAAATCTCAAATAGGTTTCTTAGCAAATAATCGAACTGCCGACCATGTTCTTACACTACGAACATTAATTGACAAATATGTTAACTGTCACAAAACGAAAGTATACGCATGTTTTGTGGACTTTAGAAAAGCATTTGATTCGGTGTGGCACGATGGACTCTTATACAAGCTGTTACAAATAAATGTCCGAGGAAACTTCTATAAAGTCATAAAAAGTTTATACGCAAACTCTACCTGTTCTATTAGGATTGGAAATAACCAAACACAACCTTTTCAATACACTAGAGGTGTGCGTCAAGGCTGCATTTTGAGCCCTCTTCTCTCCAACCTACACGTTAATGATCTAGCTTTTTCATTCAACAATATTTTATCTGATCGGTTTGTACTACCAAATGGCACCAAACTCAATTCTCCTTTTTATGCTGACCTAAACAGATAATCTTCATATTGCAACTCCTGAATGCTTAAAATCAACCCCAAGAAAACCAAAATAATGGTTTTCCAAAAAGGCACAAAAAAATGTGATTATGTTTTTCACATAGGCAATGAAATGATAGACATTGTACAAGACTATACTTACTTAGGGGCTCACATCTCGTCTCCCGGAAATTTTACACTCTCACTTGAACATCTTCGACAAAAAGCCCTCCATGCTCTATTTAGTCTAAGAAGCCACACTGATTTTAGTAAACTGAAACCTTCCCTTGCAAATAAAATTTTTGACACAATGATCTCACCGATTTTAACTTACAATAGTGAAGTTTGGGGTGCCTATGTGAAATCAGATTTTAAGTCATGGGATAACGCCGGAATCTAAAAAAACTCATTTACACTTCTGTAAACGATGTTTAGAAGTCCATAACAAGTCATCCAATGTTGCATGCAGATCTGAACTTGGCAGATTCCCTTTGATCATTAAATAAAATATAAATAACAAGATACTTAATTACTTAAACTATCTCCAAGACTGAAAAGATGAAAACTCTATAGTTAAACAATCTTTAAAAATATCTGTTGACCTTTATCATAGTGGTCAAAATAGTTTTTACTCCAGTCTTAAGAAGATGACTGACTACTATGATTTCCCAGGCTTTAATGTAATTTACTGAATAAATGTAAAATTAAGCAATATGTAGATCTTATTCAAAAGAAATATATCTCTTACTGGAATCAGACCCTTCAACATTCACAAAAACTTAACTTTTATTATAAAATCAAAACGAATTATAGCCCTTCTGCCTACCTAGATCTAACAAGAAAGAACTCTTCTAGGAAAACATTAGTGAAACTGAGAATAAGCAGTCACAAACTCAGGATTAAGACAGGTAGATACGACAATATATCACGTGACGAAAGGTTATGCAATCTCTGCAATTCAAGGTAACAGAATTGAAGGTGAAACTGACTTTTTATTAGATTGTCCAAGTTTTTCTTCGATAAGAGATATGTTCTTCTCTAAACTAGAACCTAAAATATCACTTCTACGACTACAATCACATGAGTCCTTATTATCACATCTGATGAATTTTACTGACTAACATCCAATTAATTTCATTTATATCAACTTGCTTTGAATTGACAGACAAACTCATCTCCGAAATAATTACTCCTACTGATGGTTAGAAATAAAGAATGATTAATACGTTTTCAAATTATTTTAAATATTTAATTTACAAGGAATCAATGATTAATTTCAAGTAGCTTTTGCAATACTGTAATACTTTGTTATGGTCACGCAGATATAGCTTATTGTTGTTGTTGTTGTTGCTAGGTATTCTTCGTTTTTCTTCTACTAGCAGAAGCGATACCCGGGAAGGTATAAAGGCAATTGAAAAAGCAATACACTGTTTCTAGAAAGTTAGTCAATTCTCCGTTGAGACTAAGTAGAAAGTAGCTATAGTTTTTCAAGAATGCGTCCTTCACCGTATCTCGAGTGAGAAAAAAGTTATCATGCATGTTCTCTCCTTTTCGACTCTGTTTTTTAACTGGTCGTGACAAAGACACTGTATTATTTTTCAAGAGTACGAAGTGCTGGGCCAGAATTTATGTTAATAATGCCTCCCAGTCACCCGAATAGAATTACACGATCTCCAAAAACAACAAGCCAACTACTCTCATCGTTAGCGGCGTGAAAACTACTTCTGAACAGTCATGCTAAAACGAGGGAGAACTGAACAGATCCCAGATACCAGCAGGAAAGTAAAGTGTGAGTAACCTCAAATACAGTTACTCAACTTTCATATCTCGCGTAAATGAGTGTAAAGTTGTCACCTTATGCTACCTTCACTCATAATGTTAAGAGCCAAGTGCGTAATTCGTTACAAACCTCGGCGTACCTTGGAAACCTTGGAAAGTTTGCGTAAAATTTAATTTTTCAGTTTTCATGCCATTTTACCTCACTGCCGAAAGTCAACATAGTTTTGGCTAACTGATATATATCGTTAAGAATCAGTGCTCGTTTATTTCTTGACACACCGCAGAAGACGTGTCCGGGCCACGATTTGTCAGTGCTCGACAGAAGTATCGGGGACATGACACTCTCTGAAACGCCGCGTTTCGTGACACCTCGCGTGTCGATATACGATTTGCTAAGTGGCATGGAGTATTGTGGCCCTGTAAATTCCACAAAATCACTTACAGGTCAAAAGATACGATACTCAGTTTCATTATGCGAGCTCCAGATATCTTCTTAACTCGCTTGGTTGGGACAATTTCAGTCGGTTACTAAACAAAAGGCTAATTTAATGTACAAGTGCAATAATAATCTAGCTCGCCACAGCTTATCTCTGTAATTTGTTTGCCCCAAAAACACCGAATTACTATTTTCGCAACGCCAAGAAAAAATTGATACTCCCAAACTCACGCAAGAACTGTAGTTACAGTGGCACTCTTCTATGGAACAATCTTCCTGAGGATGGTTTTCTGATCAGTACTGTTACAGCACCCGAAATGATCCCGACCCCGAGATGATCCCCAGCCCCGAATTATTTCGGGGTCGGGATCATTTCGGGGTCGATCAGTGGGGATCATTTCGGGGTCGGGATCATTTCGGCAAATATGTAAAACAGTTTTTGTGATTTTTTATTAATATTCAATGTGAGACATGTTTTTAACCGTGAATAAATAAAGTTATCATTCCTTCAGCGTTGCGTGACATCCAAAAAAACAAACTGCGAGGGAGACTAGCAGACGGATTGACGCAGTTGAGACGAAAGTACAGAACCAAATCGGACTAGATCAGAAATTAGAAAAATCACCTGTATTGATTAGTCGAAAACAAGACCAGTGACTCTTGGTCGAAAACCGAAAACCAAATGCTAAGAAAGGGGAAAAACCGCAAAACGCAGAAGACAAAAGAGAAATCGAAAAACAGCATGTGGTAGAAGGGAGAGAATTAATCTGACAACCCCGGGGAGGTACTCCTCGAAATTCTTCTAGAGGGTGGGCTGCTCGGTTCTCGAAAATCCTGACCCTATTTCAGACTAAAATCAAAGGCTCCTAGGAGCGAGCTCATGCATGAATTGAATCGTAAACGGGCAAGGATGCTACGTGCCACTGCTCGTGAATTTCGTGATTGAGTTTCGTTATTATTGACAACCCAATGTTGACGATTATCACAGAAACATCCCGTTTTGAAATTCATTTGATTTAAACCGGCTTAGGCACTGTAACATATTCACTTTTCCCCTTTAGGTTTTTTTTTTTAATATGTATATATACATCATGTTTACATTTCTTTAGCATTTGATTTTTGGCATTCTGCTTTTTAGCAGCTTCTTCCGATCGGTAACGTTTTAGCATCTCTAAGCGAGCTAGATCCTTGCTCGAAGCTCAGTAGGTGTCGTGACCTAAGAATTGAAACCCAACACAGTCGAAGTATCTGATTGCATCTGCACCCGAATATTCTAGAAACTTGTTATCAGAGCAGGCATTTCTGCTTAATTGACGCAAAGTTAAGCTTTTAAGTTGTAAAATAATTTACTTTCTCATGTGAATGTCAACGTCGCTTGACAATTCAGGGTCGTAATTCAGGCCTCTAATTGTGATCCCTACTGATCCCAAAATTGTTGCAAAACTTGATCCCTGATCTCTTTCACAGCTCATGTCGATCGCATCTTCTCCCGTATCAAGTATTATCGGGAAATAATGATCCACAAATATTTCAACGTCCTTTTAACAATTCCAAGTCCATTTCTTGCAGATGATAAATTGTCAGAGTTGTTCGGCTGGCTACTCTTTTATGTCGGAAAAAATGTACTCCTTACTAGTGCCCTCTAGAATATGCAAAACGGCACTTGGAGCAAACGTAGTTCAAAGTAGGGGAGGTAAGAGTAAAGTGTTTAATTTGACTTTTTATGAAAAAATTGATGATAATCGAGTGAGTGAGTGAGTCAGCCCTGTTTCAAACGTCGTACTACTGCCGTACTACGCTGGCTCGACCAGTAACAATCCATTGTTTTTATTGACACATTTTCAAATTCTTATTTGTAAGGAACTATTATTTTTATTTCCATTTTTTTCAGCCCCAGAAGGTTTGTCTTCAGACCGAAATATTGGGCAATTTGTTTAAATATGTATTGTTTTGTTTTATCCTTTTGTTTACTTCGTCATCGCCTTGCCGCAAGGATCAGTTTACCGTTTTATATTTTTCAACAAGTTAATTGTACTGTTCCAGGTCTACACACTGGGAGATCCGGCACCACTCATTGGTTTGTTGCTGCGATTTTGTTGACATTTTAAATACTTCCAAATTACTTGACAGTAAGACAAATGCAATTGTCACTATGCTAAGAGACGATTGGCTGACATGAAACATGCACATGTCACGCGTGCTCTTTTTAAAAAAAGTCTACTTAGCCAGCGCCCTGTCGAGCTTCCAGTCGGTTCATCGACAACATTTTATCAGCAAACATCTTATTAAGATTCCAGCGAAAAATGAACTTTCTCCCGTTCACAGCTTTTGCAATAGTTGCAGTCATTCAAGGAGGTGAGTTTTTACGATTCTTGTTCCTACATGTCTTGATCACAGTCCTTTTTGACGCACATCTGTCACATCTCGTACTCTCGCTTTTAGAATTAAAAGCATTCAAATTTTTTTTCTTTATACTCCAGAGGAGTGATTTCTTTAACTTGGTCAAGAAACATTTAAAAGCTTCCCGAACTCACCAAATAATGGTCTGAAATATATGTCATCGACTTTTCAGACCAACCAAATAAGCGCTTGCCGCTTGAAATACAGTGGAAGCCCGGTAACTCGAATTCTGAAGGGGAATTGAACGAAAAACAGTTCGAGTTAGCGGGTAATTCGAGATATCAGGGTAAATTTCAGTGAAATTTTGATCAAAGGAGAGACAATTTGGGCCGAGTTAGCGGGGAATTCGACATATCGGGGTACATTTCAGTGAAATTTTGATCAAAGGAAAGAAAATTTAGTTCGAGTTAGCGGGGAATTCGAGATAAGCCTTGTGAAGTCAATTAAGGCGTCGACTTTTTCCTGCTAGAAGAGGTCTCTAACGACGATTAGTTTTGCATTTTGATTGCAGTTTACAAATAAAAGCGTTGATTCCCTATGCCAGTATAATACATCTTTTGCTGAACCTCCTATTGCTGTCGTCTCTCCCCAGTCTTGCCCTCTGTTTTCAGCCTCATTCCACCTTTTGTTTGACTGCTCACGCGTACTTGAATACGCAAAAATACGACACGGACTGTTTTGCAGTCTATTATATGTATTTACAGATGTACAACTTAAAACCTCGACAACTCGAACGTCCCCGCTAAGTCGAACTAAATTTTCTTTCCTTATGTCCAACCGGCGCGTGACGCCAACAGTGAAATAAGAGCCAAACCACATAAAGCATTGTGAAATCAACAACGGTTAAAACATAGTCTTCGCATCGTAAAACAACTTCCATTTCACTTGGCACCACAGCAGGTTCAAGAATAGAACAAAACAGGTAAGATTTTCTCTCATTTAATTTTCCATTTGCAGTTTACAAATAATGTATGGGTCAAATCCAGGCGTCACAACCCACAAAGGTTCATGGGTAAAGCTGTTTATGTGCCTCATTTCAATGGTGACACGGTTGAGTTCGCATCTCGTGTGAGAGATGGATCAAAACCCGAGATCAAAATACTGCCTCCTTTTCTGAAAAACATTACGGAGGAGAGCGATTTAGAGAATTTTCAAGATCTCATACTGGCCTTTGATGCTTGCTATTGGCTTCATAAGGTAATTTCCATACGTTTATCGCGATTCGGAGACGATCGAAGGAGTGCGATTTTAGGCGGCGATTTCCTGCTTCTCAGAAGATTTTAGGTACTGTTTAGTGCTGTGCTTATATGTATATTTCTATCTCAGAAGAGTGAAAGAGATCTGTAGTTCATACCTGGATTTGCTTAAATAAAATATTCGTCCATTTGAAAGTAACTTTTGATGGACTTTATTAACCGGGCAAGGAGGGGGAGCGCGAACAAATCTAGTAACGTGAGAAATCTTGCATCGTCTCTCATAGCAATTTTATTTTCATCGACAATTTTATATTATTTTGCAAACAGTGACTGTTTGTAATCCTTATGAGCAAATAAATCTTCTATAGGCAAGGGAAAAACAGGCCAAAAGTACCGCCCGAACAGCTATTACAGCACAATGGAAATTTCACCGAAGCTACGGCGCAGAAATAAAGCAGAATCCTGTCTGTACGTTCATTGAAGTGAGCGCAGTGTATTGATTTTGTTATAAACCTAACCGTACAGTTTTAAAATCCTGTATGATGTTGTCTAGATGTTCGATAATGGTTTTGTGTTTTGGTAGAGATTCATTCCCTCGTGTAAGTTTACATGAAGATTTGCATACGCATAGCACACACTGTATTCAAACAAAGATCTGCAATGGCTTGGAACTCTTTACCACAATCAGTTAAATCCATAGAAGACCACAATAGTTTTAAAAACAAACTTCGTTATCTTTCTACATTTATTGACAAAATTTCTTTCAATCAATCGGCAATAATTTACAATAAGGATTTAACAAATTATGTATATTTTTAGGAATTTTAAATTGTATTCTTAATCATATTTTACTAGGCTTATTAGGTTAATTATTAGGTAAACTTAGGTAAGGTAAACTTAATTAACCGGAGGTCCACATCAGCTTTATGCTGCCTTATTTCGACCTGCAAGCGCGAAAATCATTCTACAAATGACGCATTCTGATTGGTCGAATCTCGTGACGCACACCACCTGGGTCAAATCGAAGCTTCAACATCCCTACCCGGGTCCACACCCCTGGGACATTTCACAGGCACCTAAATGACAGAAGGACAGAAGAAACGCCTTCAGCTGTCGAACAAAATACTTCGGATTCAATATGACAAAAACTGAGAAATACTGTTAACGTATTTACTACAAACAAAAGTCTCCTGCAAAGCGACGGAATTCGTTGCTACAAGGACACTGAATGCTCAGCTTTTCTTCGTGTGTCATGCAACATACAAAACGTTCTATAAAAAAATCCCACCTAATGAGATTACTGCATCAAAATTAACCCTCGGACGTACAAAAACGGGGGTGGATGCCAACCCCCCCCCCCCCCATAAGGTTTTTCTGAGTTTTTTCCTAGAGGATAAAACATAAAAACTGGACGTTTTCAGTAGCTGTTCGTTCATCCCTTGCGCAAATTTTGTGACAAGTTTAGTGATGGTCAGTTGCTATGGCTATGAGATATGACGTCATAAGTAGCAGGTTGTCAAGCCAATTTTGAGTGAAGATACATGTTTTTTCAACTTTTTTCAGCAATTAAAGTAAATCTTGTGGCTAAAATGTAATTCATGTAAAGCACAAAAATTACCATTTCTCGCGGTTTTAACCTGATTTCTAATTCTTGGTCAAATCCAAGATGGCCGCCATTGTTGGTGACGTCACAGGCCTCCATCTTGTTGAGAAGATCAAAGGCTTCCCACTAAAGGTAAAATTGTTTGAAAATACTGCAACATATCAAAAACTCTGGGGAGGTGTTCAATCCCCCCCCCCCCCCCCCTTGTACCACGGTGTTGGTATGAGTTTGCGTGTACGCCCGAGGGTTAACATATATGCGGCAGGTGAAAGTAACTGGCCTCTGTTGAGCTTATAATTGTTGTATTGAACCGCTGGTATAAGTATTGTATTTCATTGTAAACACAACTTAATACTTTCATATATTCAAAGCCTGAACTAAGTATTAAAAATCTTAAAATTTGAATACCTTCTGATGCGTTACAAAGCTTGTTTAAGCCCTTTCCTTGTAACCAATTGGCCACAAAGGCACAATCTTTTCCACGAAAATCCTCTAACACCGCGTCCCCCATAATAGCTCGCCACGCCAGAGATTTCACATGAAATCGAGGGTGAGGTTCAAATTCCCCACCACTAACGCATGGGGATCAAATTTTCCACCCCTTGGAAGACTCTGATAATCAAATTCCCTCCTTCCGGGATGGCAAAGGTGACAAATGCCCTGGGTATACCCGGGGGACGTTGAAGCTTCGCCGATTTGACCGGTACATAAGAGCGTGGGTTCCCTATGATTATACAGTCGAACCTGTATTAAGCGCCCCCATATTAAGCGGTCAGTTTTTAAAGTCCGAAAAATACTTCCCTTTATGTACTGTAATTTCGACCTCTATTAAGCGGTCGCTGTCACCATTTGCGAAGTCCCAATAGGACTTTTTCCATTGTCTTGACCTGTATAAGCGGTCACACGGTGTCAATTACTTGTTCATGCAGTTTCAAATAATGTAACACACGAGGTACAACAATTGATTTCCTTGTTTATTTTCGCAAATCATTAAAAAGCCGGAAATTTACTGAATCTGGTGGAGAATTAGGAGATCAACAGAGGCCCACACTCGAAAGGGTTGATATGAAGTTAGGCCGGTTTAATAAGCGAAAGAGTAGATGAAATATGAACATGTGTGATCTGTGAATGGAACCTCCTATCCTGGAGACTAGACATTGCTGGTCCCGTGAAAAAGATGGATATCCCGCAAAACGGCCCGCAAAACAAATTAACAAAATTATACAATTACGGACACAAAATATCAAAACGGTATGCACAAGCAGATTATAGTAACACCAAAGCTGGCACACCCTCTATCAAATTGGCGAATTATAGCGATATTTGCTAGCTTCTTAGCTTTTCCTCGACCTCGCTTATCCTAATAACTGTGGTATCCTTTGCTAATTTGCACAGCGACCCGAGGCTCTTGTGACGTCACACTGGCAGACGGAATGGGTCAAGAAACGTAGGCGGAAAACAATAGATTCACCTCCCCCTCCCCCCATCCCCGTTCGTACCTCTCGCAACGATTTGTAGGGTGGGGGAACAAAAAAAAATCAAAATTTTGCCTTATTGCATCTCCGCTTACCGTGGAGAAAAGAAGTAAAATAAGCGTATTTGTTTCATATTTTGAGACCTGGCCTTGTTCTTCGAGGACTAAACGAGGAACTAAATAATTCGTTGTGTGTTTGCTTCCATAGTTTACAGATTTGAGAGTACATAACTTCCACACCTTTTTTTTTTTTCGTTTGTTTTTTTGGTTGTAATGTCATTTCTGTTCACGCGAGCGAGTCGGTAACGCGTTACAAGCGATTGTTGAGACGCTAGTATGAGCCTAAAATACCGAGGTCTGCGAGCGATAAATGTCGTCATATTTTACCTTTTGATCAATAGACTAAATAATGAAGATTTATCTTTGTTGTGTTTCTGTTTCGGTGTGAATTCATCGATTAGGCCACTTTTAGGCTCTATGGCGTTACCCCTGTACTTTTTTCATAAGACGAGGTGAGCTTGGGACGTCTGTGGATAAAGGGATATTTATATTACATCTGACTTCGACGGTCCATTCTCCGGGCATGGTTAGTAAATTCCCCCATTATAAGTTTGGAACGATCAGCTTTGTTTAGGATTATAGTGGATCTCTTTGCTGATCAGTTGTGGTCGTTGTGGGTCTATTTGGGTCGTCTGAGGCGCGAAAAGGTGGCAATACCAGTACAGTCGCATAGACTGTTAAGCTAATGCAAAAGTATTGTGACGTTCCCCCAGAGGTAAATCCCCAAATCTTCCAACTCAGTGTTGTACCTGGCGCCTGATAGAGGGCCGGAGTAGCGTAATCAATTATTGGCCTGATACATGCAGTATAGAACAACACCAGGTCATTAGGTGGTACCCTAGTCCGTTTCAACTGCACCAGAAGGAGCAACCGATTACTAGCCTTTTGATTACCTCGTCAAGTGCTTGGCAGCTGCGTCTGAGATCAAATCCTATCTAAAACACCTATAGAAGCATAACCCACCGGAAGGAAAAAATTAGTGAGGCAATTAGTGCAGACTTAGTGGTTGTGTTTTCACTAAGACAATTCTGACTAGATAAAGCCGGAAAAGTCCGGACATACAGTGAAAACACTTCTTCTTATTTTTAGCAAGTTAAAATGCGAGCTGTTTTCACAAGCAAAAACAAGGGATTTTCTCGCCTTTACTATGGGGCGCCGTTTGTAAAAAAAATTATTTAGGGAAAATTTATGCCTTTTTTTCACTATTTGTAAATAATGGTCACCCTTAAAAATTTTTTTTATAAATAATGGATTTGCCAGCATAAAGGTGAACTTCATTATTAATTTTTATAAAATGAATTTACTCTCTAGGTGAACTTCATTATCTATAAATAATGGATTGTAGTTGTCTACATGATTTATAAATAAAGAAAGTTGTTTAATGAATATTTATATTAATTTCTTTGAAGATTGGTATTATATGGATATCAGGGTCAGAAATAACGATTTACATATCACTTGGTTAGTGGTTGTTCATTCTTTATATTAAAGTTAACCTGGAGCGTAAATTCACTATTTGTAAATCATGAAGTTTCACCTCGCCGAGTGTAAATTTATTATTTGTAAATACTGTATTTTGCCACAACGCACTTTAACTAATTTGCGCCAAAACGGTAATTTGTTCGAACGAAAAGACGCTATAAAGATTATATTAATAAAGTAAACTAAACAAACTATTCGGATAACAAATAAGCTAGAATTACAAAATAGTCTTACAGCATGGAATTACAAGACAAATTTACTAAAGAACCTGTCAATTATTACATGGTGTAGTACATCATGTAGTGGCTGCAGATTTAGCGATTTTTTGTAGCAGATTGGGCACTTCAACATAATCATTTTCTGTTTCCATTATCGAGAGCAAAAAGTCATGAACATCCCGGGGGGGGAGGTACTCCCTTGCATGGCCTATCCGAGGACGGTTTGCATTTTGTCCTTTGTCCTAAACAGGGTAATAAAATTGAGGGTGTTCTCCTATTAAACAAGGTATGTAATTTAGGTTTGTTTTTGTCCTAAACAGGGTCAGGGTTTCAAACCTTCAGCGGCTCACCTATACTGAAATATTGGTCAATTCCCTCCCCCCCCCCCCCCCCCCCTCCTTCGCCCCCACACCCGGGCGAACAAACTCTTCCGAGTGAGCCTTATCGATAAGCCCTCTCTAAGTACAGTTGTGTAACTATATACTTGCCCTTTCATTGATTTTATCTCATTTAGTTTTTATTGTGAACTCTACTTTAATTTATTAACTCTGATCCAGTACTTAGTAGTGAAGCATTTTATGTTGTTAGCTAATGTATACGGATCTAGACTGCTTGATATTGCGTCACAAAGGGCAAAATACTTTTTCCTCTTGAAGATTTTTGTGTTAAGAGTGCCTTCTTGTCTGTTCAGAGACAGTATTGTATGTTGAGTGTTGTGGGCAGCCTCTCTCTTCTAACGTGCTTATGAAATTCTTCCAATTTTTTAAAAACCTGTTTTAGAGGAATATTGCTTAGCGGGCCTTTGCCTTTTCATCTGATAAAGCATTTCGTGACTCCTTCCTATGCTTGGCACTGGCGTGCTTTTACATTTTTTTTTTTTCCCATTTATACCGATAGAAATGAGATTTCTTTTCAGACGTTTCCTTTGGTTTATGGTTCTTTTTCTTGTATTTTACTATTATATACTGGGAAAAAGAAAATAGTTCGTTGCACCTAGGAAATCGTTACATAGAGGTTAGTTTCCACTATATAAGAAATTGAAAAAAAGTAATAAAAAAAATAAGAAAATTATTGTTTGTTAAGTATGCGAAGCATTCCCGATTTGATCAAAACTAGGTGAGCAAAGTGGTATTGGGTATCGCACGTTTGGTATATTTCTAGGTTGCTAAGCTGTGCTTTCGCTAGGGAAACGGCAAATTTGCTTCGGGAATGCAAACACACTTGTTGGAAGTTCTTTCCATATAACAGTACATGTAGCCATGAAGCAGATGAAATTGTTTGCCTGCATTTGTTCTTACGTTTCACGACTTATAAAGTTTCAGTGTCTTAGCTGTATATATATTTAAGCAATAGAAAACGTTTTCCATGTTTGCATAGCCTGATATAAATACGAGAGGGGTTGGGTGAATTCGAGACAGTTAATTGCAAACCCGATGATGTCAGAACCAAGGGGGGGACGGGGGGAAGCTACTTCCCATACATTCTCTTAAATGAAATCCAAACGATGTCCTCACAACTTGCAAAGCGATCAGCAAGGGTCTTGCCAGCGGATTTGTGTACTGATCATGCGCATTACGTCAAAATCCATTGATCAACGGTCTTGAGAAAAAAACAAAAGCATGGCGGTCGAAGGCGGGACTGTTTTTCACAATTATATTTTGGTAATTCGCAAGTTTATTGATTTGATGTCGCTTTTCAGACATAGTGTGTGGTTTTCTTTTTCTATTAAACAATTTCTCTCAGCAGAGTTTGGAATATACAACATATAGCTCCGCACTGATAAGAACCGCCGAAGAGTTGAGCTATCGAGCTGTGTTTTGCAGCAAACCTTAGGAAAGTTAAAGTCGCTTCAAGGTAAAGACCTTTCAGTAGTAGTTGTGATTTGTTTATTAGGGATCGTTTTGAATTTTAACTTTGGATTCAAGGTGTTGACTGGTCGTAATAAACGAAGTGAAATGTTATGAAGTGTGAATGTTTGTTCAGTTATGATATCTGTGAATATACTTGCTTCCGATAAATTTGACACTTTCTCCAGTAATTTTTATCAGCATCAAGTTATCCGGCAAAATCAATGTAACCTATAAATCAATCGAGCGCGTTGTTGTTGGTTAAGATCTAACGCGGTTGCGTTTTAGTCTCCCCCGCAATTTCATTACCGAAAGACAAAATACGATATGCAAGAAAAACAAAGATGCATGATTAACATGATATTATTTTTTTCAATTTTTTAAGCATTTCTGATTTCCTCTGCCGGTTCGCTTCTTGCGGTCTTAAAATATTATACTGTGGGAAAAATGCTGCAATTATCCGCTGACCATCTCGCAGGGTGACCGCTTTGCAAGTTGTGAGAACATCGTTTCTCGGTCCCATCGCAGACCTCGTCTCTTCCCCCCCCCGGTCAGGATCATGTTTACATATTCTCATGCAAACACGCCTCTCGGCCAATCAGAGCGCGCGTACTATCTTAGTTATTTTATAAATATATATATATATATATATATGTCTGGATTTATGAAAACATGGCTTCAGCGAGTGTCCAAAGGTCCTACCCTAAGTGTGTCCTTGGTACCAAGACTTTGACCCTTCCCACCCAGGACAATGGGTGACTGTCTACACCTCCCACTGAGCTCTGCAATTATCATGATAATCATTCTCAGCAGAGGCCTGATTCAGCTGGCTAAGGCAAATAAAGACCAAGGTAGCTGCCCCTTAAGGCCTGTACCGAACACTGCTGCTTACTGAAGGGGTTGTGTCAAAACAGCCCCCTCCCTACCCCACTAGTTTTGAACCCCGGGCCTGATCCACCCACCAGCTGTTAGGGCAGTTCCTGGGCTATGCAGCTGTACCGACCAAGACGCCAAACCCCCTACTATTTTGGACGCAGGGCTGGCCTGGACCCGGGCTTCGTTCGGCGCCAGGCGAAAACCTAGTGGCCACGTTTTAAAGAAATCAGACAGATATGTATGCGTACATTTTGTAACAACGTACATGTATTATACTAGCATATTGATACATCCTGTATTATTCCCGATCCAGTGTTTCGAAATATACGTACGGAAAAAAAACACGTGATATTTTCAGCTTAACTACCACGCGCAAGTGAAATTAAAGGTGCTGAAGAGAGATAACGCGCACATTGACATCCAGGTATTTTTGTCATTTTGAGAAAGGCGGGGACCACTTCATTAAATTATGTATTGAAAAAGAAGCAATGACAAATATAAAAATAATACAAACGATGATTTATATAGATTCATTCATTTTTTAACTCTCAACACTTTACCCTTGACCTTCGACCCTCGTCGACAAAACCTACACTCCCAGTTTTGTCAGACAGACAGAAGTGCAGAGTGCGTGGTGAACTAACCTGCGATCAGGCTTTTTGACCACCGCGTTTTGCGCTTGGCTGTCGTGCACTTCGTGTACGGCATTGTAAAGAATTTTATCGCGTATTCTTCTTCATATTTTAAAGAGTTTCTTTCTCATAGATGCAGAAAAACTGGTTTCAAAGCTGTAATTTCACACTTTGATAGCTTTTTTCCCTTTTTAGCTGTCGCCTTGAAATGCCACCAGTGTATGCCAGACTACAGCAAGATCATGAATATCGCGCAGCAAGGTTCAAACAGCTCCGGCTTGAGCTTTTGTGCCAATCCCAGTGAAACTATCGATTGCAGTCAAGATCCATTAACAGGAAGCATGTTTGATTCCTGTTCTACAACCCGTGTAAACATAAACACGTCACTTCCCATCGGCAACATGGAATTCTATCTCCTCAACTGTTCCATGATGTCATTCTGTGGCATGCTTAAGAATAAAACCTGCCAAGACTTACAGTCAACATTTAAAGGTATCCCTATTGCCGAAATTGAAAGTTGTGATGTCACATGTTGCCAGGGGGACCTCTGCAATAATCCATCCTCATCGTCTCCAGCACCATCAACTGAATCACCATCATCGACTGATTCTCCTGTCAGTATTGGTACCACTGTGAAGTCGTCGGTGAAGAGCATTGTTCCATCGGCAACCACTCTGCTGAGAAATCTGGTTTTGATGGCTTTGACTGCTGTGAACTTTTAGAGAAGTGGACACTTCCTCATTAGAGTGAGAGACAGCGCTTTCTTTTGTTATGTTTTAGTTTTTATTACCAGTTTTTACATTTTTGCAATGTAGTAGGAGACTCAAACAAAAATCTGTTACCGAATAGTCTGCCTCTTTAGCTCTAACCTTTGCCAACTGATAAGAGGCGAAACCGTTGCCCCAACAATAGAGACCTTAAAGAATCTCACCCACCCAGTTTGCATTGCGCACCTTTGTTGTTGTTGTTATCCGGGATATGCTTATAACGTTCCCATATTTGGTCAAAGATAAGACAGGTCCAGACAAGCGTGAAAGGTCACATTTGTTATGGAAATTGAAGGGGACAGTGAGCGTGATTTTTCATCGCCGATTAGAACCGTAAACAGGGCTCATCGCCGTGAAACCACCGTGACCGCCGCAGTCGCTGCTCCAAGAACCAGCGACGCCAACAGCAATCGCGTGGTAAGAATCCGCTCAAACTAAAAATTTTGTATTCGTGTCGTTTCAGTTAGCTGTTGTTACTGCTGTGACTAACTTTAGCTTTACTCGCTGTAGGTTTGCACTTGTAAAAATACTTGCAGCCGCAAGAAAAGTACAAGGCTGTCCGTGCCAATATTTTACCTTGATGCACTTGAGGTGAAGTATCATCTCGATGAGCATGAGGAGATCGATCACGCTTTCGTGTAAGTTGCTGGTGAAGAAGTATCTCCGCAAAATCATTATGCGAGATTCCGTTTAGCCCAAGGGCCTCCTTCCGTTCAATCCACATATTGTATGCGGATTCCCTGAGTTTTAGGCGTTTGATGCCTTCTGGCCTTCTTGGACGGCCCCTAGCAGGACGGCTGTCCGCCATATTGGCCGACGTTTCTACGAACCGCGATAGAAAACCAACTAGACAGTGCCCTTTGAAAGAATTTTCTTCCACGAATGCGAATCACAAAGATAGTTCAGAAACTACAGAAAGAATTCCAGAGGAAACAGGACCTTAATAACGCCTATAAATTGTCGAAAGGAAGGAGGGAATATCAAGGTGATAAAACTTGGATTTTCGGGGGCCCTGAAAATGGCGAATGAAGAGCGTGAGTTAAGCGTGAGCGCGCAATGCAAACTGGGTGGGTGAGATTCTTTAAGCAACAGGGCGGGAAGAGAAGACGGCTACGGGAAATCCGTGTGAAGTCTGGGGCGAGATCGCCGTCGCGCTCTACTCGCTTTAACATGTTAAGCAACATCGTGACGGCAACTTCCCGCCAAAGTATGAAAATGAGAGAATGGTGTCTTTTGCAAAAGCATGCAGATAAAAGAAAACTAAACAAGCAAAGCAAAAGCAAAATAAAGGCAAGACAAAACAGGTTTACGACTAGAGAAATTCTAAAGCAGTTGCGACGAGGAGGAGACGATACTCGTTGCATTTGGAATTAATCTTAAAGAAAGGAGCATTTAAAAATTCATGCATGGCCTTTGGAAGCATAAATATACTTTGTACATCAACGAGAATTTACTTGAAAGCCACCCATCACTCTGCAAGTTTCTTGCCATTGTTCTCTTTAGTGAACTATACACCCTTGACATGACTTTTGACGGTAGAGGACAAATAATTACTTAATTAAGCTTAATAATTTTTCTGTGTTTCTCGGGAAAATGAAAGCAAATGACTTTACACAAAGAGTTATTCCTATGACACACATTTTGTTTTCACGTCATCTGCTGTAAAGGATATTGTATTTGCTCTGAAAAGAAAAGAGCAATCTGCATAGAAAATATAAACATTAGGGATTTTAGCTTACCGAGACGTTTTATGTAAGCTGGAGGCTTTCTCTGCTTCAGGGACGACGTTTATCTGAAAATATCCTCCAAAATACTTTAACACTGAACACCAGAAAGATGATTCTTTACGATTCTTTCGAGAAATCTGGTAAGTCGAAGTACAAAACGAAAAAGTTTGGCATGGGAAGCGACGTTCCCCGCACAACGTGAAAACAGTGAAAATGGTGTTCTCGACGTGAAGACGACTGGAGATTGCAGACAACTTCTTTCGTTCTGCGCAGGACTGAACCAGAAAATGGACTTCCGCTACACCGTCCTCGTGTCTCCCGTCCTGGTGCTTAAGGGTCTCTAACTTAAGACTTAAAATGACTGTCGTTTTTCTGATACTGGCTCCGTACCTTTATACATCAACCGTCATAAAACTAACAACTTAATAATAGAATTAGCTCATGCCAAGCAGTTTCGCCTCATTAGCCAAACCAGATAGGTGGTCTAGCACTGTATTTTACCCTCTTATTTCGATGTCATGTCAGTTCTCTTTTCTAAAGCAACAGAACGGTTGAGCGTATTTTCACTAAGATATGTATAGTATTTGAGTTTTAAAAGATTTTTAGTTTTTGAGTTTTCGTTATAGAAGTTTCTACTTAAAAAATAAAGATTGCATGAAATGGGCAAGGTTTCCGGCTTTCTTTTCCGTTTTTTCCCCCAAGGAGTTGGTACTGCGCTAGTGAGCAACGAGGACGGCGACGGCAAAGGCTCGGAATTGTAAAAAAGCGATAGGTTGAGATTACGAACGGACCATTAGAAAAGTCATGGAGGGCGGGCGAAGTGAAAAGATATATATAAACTCGTGCAAGGGAGAATTAAATGAAAAAGTTCATGCACGTCAAGAAACCCTAGAAAACGCTAATACACTGGTCTGGGAAATGTTAACGAAAAAAAATAATACCCACTAACCCGCCCGCCCCCCCCCCCCCCCCTCCCCCCATAACTCTTCTAATGGCCTTCCCTTAGCAACACAGCAGCTCTACACGTGCACGCATTTTTGTACAATACTTTACATCGTTGCACAACTACAACGTGAAACTTTCTCTCCTTCCTTCCTTCAATTTTCAACGTTGATTGTCAGCGCAAAAACAGCGTTCCAATCGGTTGTGACCGTTTGAAACAATGACACAACAATGTTTTAATGCTGTTTTCGCTGAGAAGCGGGGTGGAGGCGTAGTCGCTGAGCAGTTAACACCTCGAACTCCGGATCTGGAGTGCGGGTTTTCTCACCGTCGCGTTTTTTCCCTTAAGCAACTTGGGTATCGGCAATTTAATGCTAGGGGTAGCCCCGTGTTTGACAAGAATGGAAATCATCGAGAAGTAGCAATACTCGTTGCTAACTTGATGCTCAGAAACTGCAGCTTGTTCCAAGCTGTTGGATATTAGGGGTCACGCGTAAGTGGAAGGCAGGCGAAAATATCGTGTTAGCGTTAGCCTGGAATGGTGATAAGCAACGACCGAGTGACTCCTTTCCTATCAATTTTTAGAGTTCATATGCGCGCTCAGTTTACAAGCCAGCCTAATCATCCCTGTAAGAAATTGAAGTTGAATAAAGGTTGAAGCGTAAAAATTAGAAAAAAAAATGGGACTTGACGTCCGGCTAACACCCACCGCTGTTTCAATCCGTGAAAAAATTTGATTTGTGCAACTCGCACTAAGTAATAAAGAAATCCTTTCTACCTGTGCGAGTGGTTCAAGACACGGACATTCCTGAATAAAACATTACTTAGATTGATAAATTGCTCCTCACTGATGGATAGAATATGTGTGGAGAGTTGAACATTGAAAAACAAAACAGTTAAAACTTGCTTCGATAGCCAAGGGTGGATTCATTTGGTTGGCCGTTCGTTTTCACTTCCCACTTGCACACGTATTTACACTATTGCGAAGCCACCAGGAATAACTTACGACTATTTTTAACCAAATTTTTACTACAGAACTGAGGCAATGGCATTCAAAATTGTCAGACAACTTGACATTGAAACAAATGTTTTTGTTTACTCTGGGAGCTGATTGGTTAAGGTTAAGGCAGCTGTGTTAGCCAAGTATAAATTACCCCGCGAGCAATGGCATGTTTCTCCAGGCGCAGACGGAGAGAAACCACTGAGAGCGACCGTCGGCTTTCCATCGAGCATGCGCGTCCACGTGACTCCAACATTTGACAAAGTAGGTGGGAAACGTAGGAATAATAGTGATAAAGGACTGAAGGATACAAGCCAAGCGATTTTTTGAAACGTGAAAGGACATGACGGCGTTTCGACGTTCTCGGATGTAATTATCAAGTCAATTAAGAATTTGTTCATGCTTAGCGTGCGTGTATCGAGTTATTGATGCACGCGGGAAGTTTGGAGAGCACGAAAGATGCGTAAGAGTTGCACGAGGCGATAGCCGAGTGCAACTCTAGCTTCTTGAGTGCTCTCCAAACTTCCCAAGTGCATCAATAACTCGATATACGCACAGCTAAAAGCATGAGCAAATTCTTTTATAACATAGCTGACAAAAATGCTTGCTTTTTTATTTAACTGCAAAATTCTCGTGACGCGCGCCACAGAAAAACAAACGCTTCTACTGGCTGGTTACAAACACGCCACAATCGCCTAGTTTGAAAGAAAATTCTTTCTGTAAAACTGAGAACGAAAATTTGCTTATTTATTCGTTAACGATTAATTGAAACTAAGTAGAAACAAAGACAAAAGTGTCTTAAAGTCCACCTAAAGTTAAAATACTCGCATGTTCCTAACACGTCGTGGAGCATGGTTTGGATCCGGCGCTGAGAGGATGTTTATGTTTTGCTCGGCGAAATCCAGAAAACTTGTATTTTTGGCGAAGACGACTGTCATTCTACTTTACATTCATTTACGACAATGGCCGGTCATTACGGCTACTTGAGAAGACCTGCCAGCAGTTGTTTTTATGAGCAAAAAAATTACTATGTCTTCTTATGTAATTTGTCTTGTTATTGCAACAGAAATTTTCCTGATTTAGTCGGATTGTTCGGCGATAACAAAAGTGCATAACAAATTTAAAAACAACAGTAAAAACGGAAATTTTACCTTTAATTGTTGTTAATGACCAATTGCTGTCTTTTCTGTTCCCAGTGAATGTCTCTCGGCCAAAATTTGCTGCAGATGGTCTTCCGACAAATTTGCGAAACGCACAACTTGCGAGTTTTTTTGAATTCGGCTTTATTTTTGCAGCCGCTCTTGGATCAGGACGTAAAAGGTCAATGCCGATAGAAAAATTGGGCAGCTCGTCGCTGGTTTCTTCCATGTCTTAAGGCGAAGGAAAACTGCACTGCAGCTTAACAGGACAGAAACTCTGCAGCCATGTGAAAAAATTGCTTACGTCATCTTATTTACGCACGGGCGTGCATAAATAAAGATTTTGTTCATAGCGGCTCAATAGGACTTATATAGGGCAAGCACGCGCGCTATGTTATAAAAGAAAATAGTGTATGAATGTTATACAAGAAAAACAATAGATCATAAACGTATCAAAATATGTTACAAGTTGAACAAAGATTTTCACACTAATGGAGTCACTCTGGGCCTAAATTCTTTGATGCATAATACCTCGTGAATGAGGCAATCAAACTTTGCGAGAGGAATGTGATTTGTTACGATTCTTGTAAGCACATACGCAAGCTGAAACTGCTTCGAATCGAACATCTGTTTAGACATGGTGACTCCGGGCTCGCTCGCTTCAAGTAGTAGCTGTAGGCTGCAGTATTCTTGCTGCAGTTCATTTTGGCCCTTCGTGGTTTCATCGTTCATGTCCAGTTCATCCTTGAGACCGTTTAACTAAACGCAGTTGAGAGATTCATGAGATATTTATTACCAAGAGATGGGCCACGAGCCGCTTTTTCTAGAAGGAACTTAGTTCTCAAAAAAAAAAAAACCCAGTGGCTATTCGTACGGGACCCGTACACCGAAGTATATTTGCTATTCATATGGGATCAAGTCTCTTAAAATTTCTGGTCATTAAATTTCCATGAAAGTGTAAGTCTCTTCAACCATTGTTCAATTTTTGAGGAAAAAAATTCAGTGGCAAATTCTAAAAGGAAAAAAAATTTGATATGATATGATTGAGAATCGACCCCGGGGCGTAGAGGAGTTCGTAGGCTAACCACTCTATCACGGAATACTTTTTGCTAGGAAACATTTGATTTTTATTCATACATAGCAACAACTGTAACCCTAAATAGAAGCTAACCGATTCGAGTCAGTGCTTAACCTTAATCAGCATGGTCAGTGCTTAGCCCTAATCACTATTTTCATTGCTTAACCCTAATCAGTTTAGTCAGAATCCCGTATGAATAGCAAATACAAGTCGATGTACGGGTCCCGTACGAATAGCAACTGGAATTTTGTTTTTCTTTTGCCAACTGATCCCACATTTTTAAAAGCCTTAAATTTTGATTCCTGATGCCAAAATTGTTGCAAAACTTGATCCTTGATGCCGTGAATTTTTTTGGATCTCTGCGTACAATCTGGGTTGGATTAACTGCGTATACTTTATAAAAAATTGAAAAAAGTGCTTTTCTTTTCTTGGGCTCCTGGCAATGTCCATTATGTAATATATTCCAGAATCCGTATTCGGCAAGCAAAGACTTTGACCAATTCTTTTGCTCAGTCATCTTAGCTCCAACAAACTGAGTCAACAGGTCAACAAGCAGAGAGCAAGTAATGTCCTAAAAAAGCAACATAAGATAAATATCTTCAAATTCAAGAAAAGTATCTCCACGTTTTGCAGACAAGCTACTCCAGCACAGTTTAGTACAGTTTAGTGCCGGATCGAAATGTTACAGCAAAAATGCAACTGAATTGAAAAATGTTGGCAGGTTCCTCCAATTAAGGCGCATTTTAGAATTTTGTGGTCTTTGTTGTTATGTCGGAAAACCGGATCCCTGATCCCCTTGCAGTAATGCTGATCCGGATCCCACGGATTGTGATCCCAGATCCCGGCGCTTTGATCCCTGATCCCACCCCATTTTTTGCTGTTGATCCCTTATCCCATATACCTACAATGAGGGACAAAAGTGTTGGGACTCTTTCGTAAAATGGCCCCTTTTTGCATAGTGGACATACCTATCCCCTTCCCCTGTCTACCTCAACCCCTTCCCCCCAAAAATCAATGTTGTATTTTGGAGCCTAAAGTCTTTCTTTTACTTCAGGCAACATTGATTCGGGGGGTGAGGGGATTTACGGCGTTTAAACGGAATGAAATAATCAGTGAATTAAATGTTTGACAAAAGCTCCCATTTTCAACAAGTGTGTCAACTACTTTTGTCCCTGATTGTCTGAAATATATATCCATTTTTGCCGGCAAGATTTTTGAGGCTGCTGAATTTTGGTGCGATGAAGTTACTCTATGGGCCAAATTGTTTGTTTATAAACAACAATTCGTAAATTTTCGTCCTCATTGTAGCATACGTACAGTAAAATGTACGAAGCGTATGCCCGCTACTTAAGTTGTACTCCCGCGCGCGTTCCTGATTTAACCCTGTCGGGTCGAGAGGAAATCACTTGTTTAAGATGGGATCGCTGCCTTTGCTGCGGATTTTATGTTTTTACAAGTATTATCAATAGTGGGAAAACGCTGGAAATACAAAGGTACAATGGAAATTGTTCTGGTGATGGTCAACTTAAGCGAATGAAGTACTGCAGAGGGGTGTTACTAAACAGAGTAACGCAGTAACGAGTAACGAGTAACGGAGTAACGAGAAAACGAGTAACGGGAAAAAAATTCAACAGGTTAAAAAAAATCCTAAGGAAAGAAAAAACATAAAAACAGTTGTAATATCCTAATAATGACCTTTACCAATCTCAAAAAATATGAGTATTCCAAAAAGTGCTTAAAACAACGACGTCAACCCCCCCCCCCCCCCCCAACCCCTCCCCCCAACCTACCGCTCCCTCCAGCAAAGTAGAAGTTGTTTTCGTGCGGAAAAAGTCACCTGGCTACAGCTGTTATTTGCAAGTGAATATGCCTACTGTGATCCAGCAGATAGAGTAACAAAACGTTCCGTTTATCGTTCACCTTAAAAGGTTATTTCCTACAGCCCAGGATCAGGAAGACTATTTTAAAAGAGCCGAGTTTCTGAACAGTTGTCGCAAATCATTGAATATTTACAACTGAACAAAACTGCATATAGTGGTTTTAAGTCACTATTCATGAGTAGTAGCCGGGTATAGTAGCATCACCAACATCGACATCTGCATCAGTAACATTGATTTCCGTATGGTTAGTTAGATAACGCTGTATACGTTGTGCTTATTGAGATCATGAAGAAAAGAAACAGAAAGTTTGTTTTGTGACGCATTCTTTTTCAGACACGGTATTGGATTACCCCAAGTTTCATGGTTTCAGTGTGAACGATTGTGATAACTAATGGATTAATTAAATTTTGTAAGAAGATAAAGCAAAAAGTACTTCTTATGCCAAATGCAGGCCCCTGTTCGTAGTCGCAGGATGGTAAAAACCGTCTGCAAGTGTCCACACTTCAGCTCCTACTGTACCAAGTCTAGAAGACACGACTATTCCTTTCCCGAAGGGATCATAAGTCACTGGGAACGAGGGCTCTTCTCCGATTTCAAAATACTATTAGTTGTCGCCATCTCAGCTCAGGCGTTTCATATCAGTAACACGCCAATTGTTTTTTTTAAGTTTGCCGCAAGCATAGTCTGCTACACAGCCGTTTTTCGTGTCGTCAAGCAACGCTCCCCAAGCGTTGCGTGACCACACTAAAAACGACTGTTATCATCAGGGAGTGAAATTGCAACTTATTCAGGTACCAATGTCTGTGACGATTACGCAAAATGCATATTTCACAAGGAAACTCTGTCGCCGGTGAATGTCATTTTGGTTTTCCTAGTAGATATGTAGGGGTCCCCTTTGCTTACTTTGCTAGAATCAGTTGAGTTCAAAACTTTTGAATTTGGAGGATCTCAACTCCAAAAAAAACAAACCGGCCGTTTACTCCTTGTTTGTTCAGTGTTTTTTTTCTTGTTTGGTTTCGTTTACATTTTTTTTTTCCGGGACCCTCCAGACTTATTCGACTTAATGGAATTGACTTTGAAATATCAAGTAGCCAAGTGAATCCTACAAAAAAAAAGTTAATTTCATGCCCTGGCAGTAACTAATTTCCTACAAAAAAAAAAGTTAATTTCATGCCTTGGCCTGCTTCGCGTGTATTCTTCATTGATTGATGTAAAACGCAACTTCAAGCTAACCCATGCATGCATTTGAATGTTTCTTTACTTTGCTTTACTTTAATTGAAAATCGATCTAAAAACTAGTCTCGCTCTGCTATTCTATTTTGCCGCCAATATTCAAACTTCAGAGTCTTTGCATCGGGAGGTTATTTTTAAACATGATTTATAATTCCTTTTAGACCGATAGAAACGTTCACTATAATTAACTTTTGAAAGGTAGCCATGATTAAGTCGAATCCCTTATTTTCGAGAGGACGAGTAAAAGACATTGAAAGTTGAGCAAGAAAGGTAATAACCTCAGGAGTAATAAGCGAGCAAACTGTTTCTAAGCCTTGGCAATCGAGTACATGCAATTGGTTACTTGATAACCGTAATAAGGGCCCAACAAGGTTCTATTATTTTCATTTAGAAATATCTGGCAGAGCTATTTCTACTAAGAAATGAAATAATTGTGGCAATGAGAAAGAAAATCTGTACCTCACCTTCCTCCATTGTTGCTCCTAGGTCATTATTAGGATATTACAACCATTTTTATGTTTTTTCTTTCATTAGGATTTATTTTTTTATTTTTTTAACCTGTTGAATTTTTTCCCGTTACTCGTTTTCTCGTTACTCCGTTACTCGTTACTCGTTACTGCGTTACTCTGTTTAGTAACACCCCTGGCAATTCAATACTACAATAAAAAGCTCAACAGAGGTCAATTACTTTGACCTGCCGCATTTATGTTAATTAATAAGGTGAGCAATGATGCATGTCAGTGAAATGGTCATGAAATAGTTATCTCAACAGGTGGGCTTTTTTTCATATGGAACGTTTTGTATGTTGCATGACACACGAAGAAAAGCTGAGCATTCAGTGACCTTGTAGCAGCAATTTCGGCCGCTTTTCAAGAGCCTTTTGCAACCCTCGAAGTTAAATTTTTCTTTTGGTGGCCATTTGGCGACCAACTCGTTAGGTTTAGTCGCCAAAGGATTTTTTTAGGCGCCAAAATATTAATATATGTTAACAATAAAGTTTTAATAATTGGTTAATAATTAATTTGGGCTTAAAAATGGTATTGTTCAGCCAAGACAATGTTGCTAAACGGCATTTACCGTATTTCGCTAGACATAGTGCAGGAAAACGGCCGACAGGAGTGTAACATGTTTGAAATCGTGCACGCGAAAATTAATTGTGTAAGCACTGTGACCGTGTCTCGTGGTGTCTCATATTTTATCATAAACATTCTCTTTAACACTGGCGAAAAGTACCAGGACGTACAAAACTGACAAAATGTTGAGCTAAAACTGGTTTAAAGCTAGTCTTGTTTCAGTATTTTAGTAATGAAACCGCACATTGAGAATTTATTTACATCTGTCCTATGAAACAAAAATTGCCTCAACGACGGAGCCGGAAAAGACGGCGTGATCTATAAATCAACCCTATAGTTTTCTATCAGCCAAAAAAAACCCAAACAAAAATACCGCTTTTGCTTTACTTTTGGACAAAAATAAGACGTTTAAGACAATTGTTTTTCGCGAAGTTTAGGTTCGTCTGATGATGATGTTGTGTTGGTCTGCAAATGGTCGCTTTTTATTTTATACATAAAAAACGATTCAACATTTCATGTTACTCAAATTTATCTCAAAATGTTTCATGCCGACTTAAACTTTCTGCTTTACCATTTATTTTAACCCCCCCAAAATATATATTTATTTGGGTTGCAGTCTTCCCAGTCTAGCCGCACATGCAGTTTCCCAGAGAAAATTATGAAAAACAAATCGATTGCTTGCTGCTTGTCACGCGTTACAAGGTTAAAAATTTGTCACGTGCTAGGCAATTTTACCTGTGCTCAGTGGAGCAGAACAATATTTTAGTAGAAATCTTAGCGAAGTAAGGCCTGTTTCAAACGTCGTGCTGCTGCCGTGCTAAGCTGGCTCGACCGTAGCTCGACTGCAGCACGACCCTAGCACGACTTGGTTTCAGACGTCGAATTTAATTCAGTCAAATAGAACTGCTGTTGCCGAAAACAAAACACAATAATAAAGAAACGACTCAGCAAACTTTGAAATGCATTCTAATGCATTTGTAATTTATGAATTGATTTCGGCACCGCGATAGCACGACGTTTGAAACCAAGGTCGAGCTACTGCCGTGTAGCACGGCAAGGCTTGCCGTGCTACACGGCAGTAGCACGATCAGTGTACCACATGGCCATTGTAAATTTTGATGCTATCATTCCAAAATTTTGGTCTGACTTTCCAAATCCCATTTGCAATTTTAGCTTTTATTTCGTTTTTTTAAAGTTCTTAATTTGTTTTTCATGAATATCTTCTTGTCTTAAAATTCTGCAATTACGTTTTCTTGAATTCGTGATCTACCTTCCGTTTGTTGCCTCAACGCCCGGTCTTTTCCTGCATTTCTGTTGATATGTTGTTAGCTTCCTGTATTTTAGTCTTTTTCATTCCGTAAATATCTTGCCTCGTTTGAATTTTCGCATTTTGCATTCTGTAATTTTGTTGCCTCGATTTCATGTTCCTCGTTTTTTATATATTCCGTCTTTTGCTGTTGCCCCATGGGTAAGAATTTTTGGCACAAACCTACATCGATTTGAGAAATTTGGTTTGTGACGTCAGCGCCATCTTCCGCATACCAAAAATCTTCCTTGGAGAGAAATTGCGCGCTTTTTGTCGGCTGCATCTTATCGCTAAATGAAGTTGCTTTGTCTATGTTATCTCGGATTTGTTCTGTCGAATGTCCATACTCTATTTCTATATTTTTTTCTCAAAGTTGCCTCGATTTAAAGTCTGTTGCAGTCATGGCTCAATGGCGGGAAAAGGTCACATTACCTAAAAAGGCGGGAAAATTGGGAGTTTCATTCCGAATAATTCAGCATTATGGCGGATCTGGTTCAATTGGATTATGAAGGCAAAAGTGTGAGATTGACACCAATGAATCTTAGCAAAACAACAATTGCTCGATGTTTTAGGGTGCATGAAGACGGTTTGCACCTTAAAATCGTAAAAAACGGCAAGTGCGAAAATGTATGGTCGCGATGGAACGGCAAGATTTCATTGCAACGGGAACAAAAAATGCACATGTGGTTGCCTTTTCTACTGAAGATCAAGATTTACAAGAGGATAATGATGATGATTTTCAAAGAACATTTGGTGCTCGGTACGTATGCACGTTCTTTTGTGTTTGCGATTTATTTTTTTCTTCAATGTTTGATTTCGGTACTTCGTAAAGAAGGAAATATTTCAAAAGCGCGATTTGATCGCTTACGCTAGAAAATTTTAACTTAACTTAAACTTATTTTACAATCATAAGAGCAACCTCGCATCCAATTCCTCGCCATTAGTGGCTGCGGCCGAGTCTTAGCCTACCAGTAACTAGTGCTAAGCCCGTGTGACTCTGTCGGAGGAATCATCAAGCCAGAAAGTTAGATAGAAAGGTAATGCAAAGAGATATAACTCTTACCAGGAAAGAGAACTCGGAGTCTTTCACTAATGGATTTGTAGGAAAACCCTCATTCAACAAGCTGTCGTATAAACGCCTCGTCCACTAAGTCCGCTAAAATCATTTTGAAGGTGACACGATGGTCGGTTGCTAGGGCTTTTCCTCCCGCAACTTCGTAAATTCAATTTTTGGCTCACAGAGCACTATTTTATATTCCAAATGAAGCGAGACATTAAAACATCTTAATTAAAGAAAAATTTTCTTGAAATTTTTACCATTGTAAAGGTATTTTTGACGTTTCTTTAAAGTATGACGTCATAAGAGACGTCTATTATTAGTAACGACATTAAATACTTGCAAAGCAGTGTTCAAAACATTACAGACATTTTTGCTACACAAAAAGAACATGCATAGTGAAAACCCCATGTCAATCGGATAAAATGGCGTAAAGTTACAGCTAATAAAAGAAATCAAATTTTTCCCCACATGACCATATATGGTCAAAATTAAGGGGATTTTAAACGCGAGAATAATGAATGCATTGTCACAGGAGCAAGGAAAAAGTTGCATAAAATCAAAATTGTAGTTTTTTCTACTTACTTTTTTTTACTTATGGGCTGCTGTGACGCGTTTTCGTCACGAAATACGTCATTATGACGTCAAAATGACGTATTTCGTGACGAGAAACATGTCATAGCACCACATACCCTAAGTAGAAAAAACTGCAATTTTGATTTTATGTGACTTTGTCCTTGCTCCTGTTCCAATACATTCAATGTTCTCGCGTTTAAATAGCCCTTATTTTGACCATATATGGTCATTTGGATGGAATTTGAATTTCTTTAATCAGCTGTAACTTAAGTCCTTTTTATCCGATTGAGATGGGGTTTTTACTAGAAATCATAGAATTCTATACAGAAAACTAAGGTAAAATTTTTAGCATTTCTCTCCTGAATTTTTCTTCTGATGCCAAATTTGGACATCATTTATGACGTCACAACAGAAGTCACATGGGATGAAAGAAAAACCAATAAACAGGTAATTTATCAAACTACTTCCCTGCCAAATTTCGTCACATTCGATGCATTCTACTTCTGCCTATGGCCTAAAACTCTCAGTTTTGAGCGGTATTTGGGAGGAAAAGCCCTAGCAACCGACCACCGTGTGACGTTTTTCAAATAATTCTACTTATCGGTTCCAGTTTCTCACGCTTTAGCCTCGCTCACAAGCTATTTCCAGGCCGCCTCGTTCCTGATTATGGAATCGAGGCAACATAATTCCAAAATGCAGAATGCAAATGTCGTAAATAAAACTAGAATCATGAAATCGAGGCAGCATAATTCCATAATTCAGAATGCACATACCGTAAAAGGAAAAAGGAACATAGAATCGAGGCAACATAATTCCAGAATGGGGAATGCAGAATTCAAATACCGGTACCGAAAATGAAACAAGGAACATGGAATCGAGGCAACATAATTCCTGAATGCAGAATGCAAAGACGGTAAATGAACAACCAGCATAGAATCAAGGCACCATAACTCTAGAATGCCAAATACCAAAAACAAAAAAACAAATGGAATAAAAGCATACAAGGAATGGCCATGTGTGACACTTATTTAGCACGACTTGGTTTCAAACGTCGTGCTAGTGCCGTGCTAAAGTCGAATTTAATTCGATCAATTGAGTTCGGCACGGCAGTAGCACGACGTTTGAAACGGGCCTAAGCGTTCGTTTGAATGAATATCGACGAGATCTTCTAATCTTCCCCCTCTGGGATATCAGCAGAAGACCTTAATCATTTCAGTACAATTCAGACAATTGATCATCTTTTTCGTTTCTTCAGTTTTTCTCTGGTCGCCAACTTGGCGACTATTTTCCGAATCAAGTCGCCAGTACCAAAATTTTAGTCGCCATGGCGCCTAAAGTGGTCGCAGCTTCGAGGGTTGTTTTGGTTGTAGTAAATAAACTAACAGTGTTTCCCAGTTTTTGTTATATTGAACGCGAATTATTTGCTGTATTTATAAAGATTTTGTTCGACAACTGAAGGCGTTTCTACCGTCCTTCTGTCATTTATGTGCCTGTGAAATGTCCCCGGGGTGGGGGCATTTGATCACCTGAATGGACCCTAGTGTGGGGCATTTTAACGGCATTTTGGCCCGGGTAGGGGGCAGTTTTAACAATAATTTCCAAAAAAGTCAAATGCCCGGGGGGTTGCCGGGGGGCATGTTGAACCTTCGGTTTGACCGATACATTAAAGAAAAAAAATGAGCTTGATCTCTTGAAATAAACCTTGCAAAACCTTTTTATGCCGACTACGATCTTGCCAAAAAAAACACTCTTGGACACCTCGACAGGTAGGTGAAATATTGAAAGTATATTGTTTATCGCATATTATCTAAAAACAATTATCTGATATATAAGCTTTTTCAAATGTGCTGTTTAATTTACAAATTCTTTTGTTACTGAAGTTTTTAAGATGCAAATGAGTCTGAGGCATTTAATTCCTGCAATCCAGGGAAAATATCACAGAGATTTCGACCTTCGTTCGAAGGCTTCAGTGTTTAAAATTCCACACAGCACCATATTTAAGCTTTAGTTTTGTGCACGGATTTTTCGACTCTTGATCTGTTTCACATATTTGTGTAAAATACAGTGAGATTACTGCATGCATAATAAATGAATGGGGCTTAAGTTCCTTGTATTCCGTAGATAAATTACCCACCTCCTCCATCGTATACGTATCCGTCACCGACTCCACCATCTTGTTTGATGAGTGACGATGACCATGTGCTCCATGCCACTACAATAATATTGGTCAGCGGTGACCTGTCCTTGTTGTGGTCGTGCCGAAAAAGAGAAGTCGTGCCAAAAAAGAGAAGTCGTGCCGAAAAAGAGAAGTCCTGCCAAAAAAGAGAAGTCGTGCCAAAAAAAAGAAAAAGTCGTGCCAAAAAAAGAAAGTCGTGCCAAAAAAGAGAAGTCGTGCCAAAAAAAAGAAAAAGTCGTGCCAAAAAAAGAAAGTCGTGCCAAAAAAGAAAAAGTCGTGCCAAAAAAAGAAAGTCGTGCCAAAAAAAAAGTCGTGCCGAAAAAAAAGGTCGTGCCAAAAAAGAAAAGTCTTGCCAATAGAACAGTCGTGCAAAAAAATGAGTCGAGCCAGAGAAAACTAACATCGTGAAAAAGAAACTTGATGATAAAAATTGGGTGGCACTAAATGGGCTCCGTAGTCCCAATCGGGAAAACGGGACTACTTTTTCGGAATTTCCGTTTGTCCCGGGAATTTTCTAATGGGACGAACCAAAAAATTGTTTACCATTTACATCCCAACCGGAATTTCCGGGAATTTGTGGCAAATGGTAAACAACCACAGTTTCTACTGACCTCGACGTCTACTCTTTGCAAATCTCACACTTATCCGCCCCTCCGCCAAGTTGTTTGTTTGTAATCTCCCAGATTCTGGGAGACACGTGACCAGACCCAACCAGGGTCTCTGGACGGGTAGGAGAGAGAACCTGGGAACGAAGTTGGTCTTCCATGAGCTAAAAATGTAATTTCCCCAACTCTTTTTCAGACCTGTGGCTGGTCACAAAACGCAACATAAACCTGTTTACAAAGACATAGCCTGAGATCATGCCCTCTCCCTATTAACCCTTTATGTCTCTCACGGGAAGAGGGCATGATACATTTGTTTGTCGGATCACATGTAAAAAAGCCAGAATCTGGACTTTTTTCTGATTGGATAGGAAACAATACGAATGATTTGCGCCTTTTCGATTGGCGAAAATGCCTCCATTCGTTAGTTGTTGTTGCGTAATGCGACAGTGAATACACACGCGAGTTCGTTATGAAATTTCTGCCGGCTCAGTTTTTTTGAATTTGAAGAATGCCTAAATAGAAATTTCATCCATTGAAATATTTTCCATCTCATCGTATACTAAAAATTCACCGATCATTTGAATGCAATTTGATACCGGCTACAAGTTACAGAAGCGACAAACGGGTTCACTTTTCAAATAATCAATTTATGAACGGAATATTGACCTGGCTTGACTGTAATTCTTCCTTCAGAAACCTGCGAATTATTCTGAGCGATCTTTGCTTCGCTTTCACACCACCTTTCAGTTCGTGAAATATGGTGCTTCAGCCTAATTTTTTTTTTCACTGCTTTCGGTACAGAACGAAGTCAACGAGCTTTAACCAGTAAATTCTTTATTATTTGTAGCTGTTAAATAAAGGTACGGCAGCTCCAGCTAACAGTATTTCATCACAAAAACAACACATTTAAAATTTCTTTTTTAGGAAGCACTATGAAGGCCCGTTCTGGTCAAAATTGCATGATTAATTTTTCCCTCTTGATGAATTAATTTGATGAGTACCTGCTATTAATATTTTGTCTGTTTGTAATTATTTTTTCCTATGCCTGTAATTATTTTCGTGTTCTTTTTAACTTTTCCATGCGTCACAATTATTTTTTCCTCACGAGGAATTAATTTTTTTATGTGCCGTCTTTATTATTATGCTTCTTTGAAATTATTTTTGTCCATTACACAAATTATTTTACGGTTGCGGATTAGTTTTTTGTGTGCTATAATAATTTTTTTGGGATAATTAATTGATTTTGTCCTACGCAACTCATAATATAATGAAAATTTAATTTTTTTCCATTCGAGAATTATTTTTTTGTTAGTCATAATTATTTTTTCGTAGTTTTGGAAAATGTCCCATAAGCCTCTGCGGTAATGCACCTAAGGGGGTGTTTACATGAGAAAACTCGCACCGGCGCGAGTTTCATACCGACATGACTTTTTGATTTCGTATCGCGTTTACATGATGACTGGGTTATTTCACATATGATCTCGTTATTTGAAGGTGCACTTCATGTTGATAAAATGCACGTATTTCACACCGAAACGGGTGGTCGTTTCGTGTTTACATGATAACGTTGCGAGTTTTCGTACTGAAGTGAAATTCTCGCCCCGGTGCGACAACCGGAGTGAACTCACGCCGGGGCGACTCGCGCCGGAATGACTTTTTGTGGTGGTATCATGTAAACAAATGTAGAGCCATGAGAGGGAACCGGAGTGAACTCGTCGCGGCGCGAAAGTCGCCCCGGTGTCATGTAAACACCCCCTAAGTGGATGCTTCGGGCACGTTGTCATTTCTGCTGAATGACATGTCGAATGGTCTCACAAATGCTACTGGTATTCCGTCAAATGCGATTCAAGTTCCTGTGCAGCATCTGAAGAATTCTTTAATCCACTTAATTGACTTGCTTTCAAGTCGGATAGAAGGCCGCAACAATGTAGACTTTTATGACTCACTGGATATATCTTATTCTGCACCGCTGGATCTATCACAGACAGGACGAGGTCGTAAACGCTATGAAATAACTAAAGACCAACTCGAACACTTAAGATCGCTTTATTTTTCTTGGGAAGCAATTGCTCGCATTCTTCAGGTTAGTCTTTCAACCCTTCAGCGGACCAGGCAGAGGCAGCATCATTACTGGATCATCTGTTCATAACTGTCGAGTTGAAAGAACACATCGTGATGTCTATTCTGGGGTGTTAGCATTCTATTCCCGTGTTTTCCAACAACTGGAAGATGAAGGCAACTTAGATGTCCTAAATGATGTTCATATTTTCAGCTTACATCACATCTACATTCCAAGAATACAAAATTCTCTAGAGGAGCTGGTCAGTCAAATGAATAATCGGCCAGTATCAACTGAACGAAACCATTCACCACTTCAAATGTGGGAGAGGGGTGTGTTAGAGAACTTGCACTCTGGACATACTGCACTGAGTGAAGCTGAGATTGAACATTTGGGGGTAGATCCAGATGGTGTGTTTTCAGTGGAGGTTGAGGATTATCAGGTAGGGATTGATCCACCATTGGTCAGCCTTTCAGAAGAACAGAAAGGAGAACTTCCAGATCCTCTCACAAATGATGGAAACAGTGGAAAAGATATTTACTTGCAATGCATTGAGGTCGTTAATGGATTTCTTTGCTCTAGTTAAGTATTCTAGGGTGAATTGAACCAATCACACAAACACTATTGTTGTATTACTATGGGCGATGTAAATCCCAAATGGGTCCATACTTGTATACTTCAGCAAGATTGCTATTAACAGTTGTTATTTGTACACTCAAATTGCTTTTTTACTGTACTTTAATTATCACAGTACAGTAAAAATCCCATTTCAAAAATTCTGAGATACAAAGTGGCCTGCAAGCCATACTAAGGATGCCATTGCCCTGTACTTTTTTTGTGTGTGTGGTTATTAGGGCCATTGTTGTTGAGAAGTTCCTCAGATTAATGGACTGTCTACCTTTTACCAGTTCTACCAGTGAAAAACAGAAAACTGAAGTTTTGGTAAAAATTAATGATGTTGTCTATTAAAAGGCCTCATTTTAGGATATGTTATTAAATACTTTTATTGTCCAATTATGTCTCACTGTTGTGTCTCATGGGGTGATTACACTGTATCAGGAATCAATCATCAGCGATGCAATTTTATTTATTATGCTTATGCACTTAACAATCTCCTGGGGGAGACCTCAGGCAAGTACAATGTTGTATGGAGACTTTCAGCGGGATTTGAAGAACAATAATATTATTTTACCCTGAAGGTTGGGGAAATGAAGGAGTTTTAGTATTCAAAAGTCATGCAGTGCATGGACTTATATATCTCTGATTTAGGTAGTGTGATTAGTGCTTATTGTGTTTTAATCTGTTGTGTGCCTGTATAGTCGCCAGGAGTTACTCCTCGCAATTCTTGGTGGGGATATCGATGTGCCACTGGTTCTTCAAACCTTGACCCTATTTCAGACTAAAAATTGCCACTTTTCCACATACATTTTAAGACCCAACCTCAGAAGTGAACAAGAATAAGCTGTGAAACTTGAATGATATGTTTTACTCGGTTCTCTGTCTTGTTAATTCAGTTTGGGTTGAAAACGTTTACATTTGTTTGTTTTACTTCCAAACCGGGTATAAACCATACCCAAGTTACAACCATAATGTGAAATCCTATGCACATTTTAAGACCAAAAAGACTTCAAAACCACACCCTTAAGGGCGGCACATACCTATAATATTGCCTATATAGGAGAGTACCCCTCTCCCCCTCCTTGTATAGTCTTACCACACAAAGACTGAAATGGTTGCCACTATTGTTATAGACATTCTGTAAGTGCTAATCCAATCCCTAGTGGTACTTCATATTAGAAGCAAGACCACACAGTGACAATCTAGCCATGTGGCAAGTTGAAAAATCAAAATAATATTGTTGAAAAACACGTTCCCAATTATCTTTTTGTTATTATATTGTATTGTTCACAACAAATGAGAATAATTTCACAGTTAAAAACATAATTTACATGATCAAACTTTACTTCTGTTAGTCAAGTCAAGAAAGCTCTATTATGGTACCGTTTTGTACTCTGGAGTGTTTTCATGTTGCTCAACATGATCCCCCTCTAGGAGGGGGGATTTGATTGCCTGGACAACCCCATAAACAGCATCCTACACTAACTACCTTCGCTTCCCTGGGTTTCCCTAAGGAATGGGTAGTGATAGTGCAGTACCTTGAATTCAGACTACTGTCAATCCTACAAAAAATCAGTGAAACCGAAAGGTTATTGTTTTTGGTGGGAGGGTGATTGGTTTCCTCATTAAATCACTTAACTATTTAAAAAGAGGATGAAACAAGTGTCCTTTGCTTGGTACATAATGTAGTGGGAAGGTTTTCCCCCTCAAATGTTCTCAATTGTTACAATGAACATTCTTTTTCATCTCTAGTCCTTGCTTTACGGGTTCAAGGTGACTGTCATGTAGTGTTTATTTAAGGTATGACAACATTAATTATATGACAACACACAGACAAATCAACATGTTTATTAACCTATATGACTAACAGTAACAAAACATTCCTTGAAGAAAGGAGTGTCTTAGGACACTAATCAATGATGCTGGTCACTAAAACTGTCATACTTAATATTAAGCAAGCTCCTATGAAAAAGTACTTTCCTTTCAAAATAAGAGGAGTTGCAAAAAGTATGTATCTCCACCCTTGGCAAATAACTGACCCACAAAATAATAACAAAAATGACATTGTCAGTGACAAACTTTAAATTCAATTTCTTCAAAAATTTGAAGAATGACATTATCTTTACTTGCATTAATGAAAACAACTCAACTTACTAAATTTGGCGACTTTTTGATAACATAAATCAATAACGCAATCTAGGCTTGTAACTCTAAACCACTTTACTTTTTGCCAAAGTACCACTGCGAGAATGCCAAGTCATACAGGGCAAACAGTCTCTGGGTAGAGGGCAAAGGCAATGCATCAGTCGGTCTTGGAACCTGAAGCAAATTGGTGCAGGTATGAGCTAGAGGCAGGAAGCCACCCTCCACATTTGGGTGTTGCATTTCACTAAGTCCTTGCTGACTTGTGACTTTCAATTCTGTGGGTAATATGAACTCCAACGACGGAGCAAGCGTAAAACCAAGTACGGGTTCCTCTGGTGAACCAGTGGCAAATTGAAGAATATGACTCAAATTAAGGGTAGTCTTTCCACATACCCTCCTGGAAGCTGCTACTTCACGAAGATATCTAACAAAGAGTTGATAAACTTCTTTTTCCTTTTTAAGTGCATTAGACCCCTCCTCTGAAAACTGTGGCTTCAGAATGTGAAGCAGCATTTGCACGCCAAGCTTCTGCTGTCCTTGAGGTCTCAGGAGATGAATCAACATTGGCAGCTCCTGAAGGGCTGATAACATTCCCAGCACTTCAAGACCTTGTTGAAGTTTGGCAACACAAGGATCCAAACACACGCCAACAGAAACAATTTGCTGCAGAATATCCTCCTCTACAAACAAAGGCAGCTGGCCATTTTGAAGCATGGCTATTGCCATCATTATTCCAACATTAAAATAATCTTCTGCCAACAGTGGCCTTAAACCATGGTCAAAGTATTTTTGTTTTATGGCTTGGTTCATTAATCTTATCCATTCTTTTTGTGGTCCACCATAATCTACACATTCCTCTCCCATAAAGTCCACCTGGAATGTCAGTCTGTAGTTGGATATATATTGAAGTTCAGCAAATGTTGTTTCTAGTATATTGTCTCTGTCGACTGTTATGTAATTGTTTCTCCTTCAATGGTGTCTTCTGAGCTTGTGACTTCTAAGGGTCTTCCAGTTACTATCTCCTTCTGTAGGTATTTGAGCACTTCTACGGGGTCACTCAACTCTCCCTCTTTAGCACCCCTGATAATTGACTTAATGTTCAAAGAACTCGATTGTGGCTGACTCTCATTGGCATTGAGTGTTGAACTTTCGTCTGGATTAGAGGATTCAGTGCCATTTGCTGAGTTTTGATGAGGCAATCCTACTCCATCTGGTGCATCGGTCAAGTCTATACACAACCCTGGATCACCCGGATCACCTGTGTCTTCAACAGCAAAAGGAGAAACTAAAAGTTTTTTATCACTAGGATCCATGAAAGAATCTGGTAGTTCCTCTAGCAGTCTAAGATATACCCATCCTGACGGGGCAATTGATTTGAGTAGAAGCTTAGCATTAATGTCTTTTCCTGCAGGGAGATTTGGTCTTATCAGGGTGCCGCCACTATTCTTGACGATTTCAAAATACAGTCCCTCCATATAACCTGGTAGTAAACGTGATATTTCGTTGTGCAGTGTTTTGGCATCCCACTTTCTATTGATGTCAAAACCCGAAATGATTCCGCCGGATCTTTCCAATTCAGCTTTCTCGGATTTTGTTGGTATTTTCTCTCTTCCAAAATCCAAGATTACAATATCTTTCGAGACTGTTTCAGACGTCAATGGTCTCCCAACTGTGCGTCTTACGTTAGGATACGGTCGGAAAGTATTGGATCTTTCATACCTTCCTGTTCCAGCATTCCTGCTTGACCTTGCTGAAACTGTTGGGAATCGCCTTCGTAATTCCTCCAAAGCAGTACCAGCTCGTGGAGTCGCTACTTGCAGCTCGTTTGAAGACGTTGATGCCGCTGTTGGTCTTTGTTCCACTAGCGAAACAAGCTGTTGGATGTTAAATACGAATAAATACGTTATACATGTCTGTATTCTACAGACTACCATCAACGACTTACTTTGGAAAGCTGGTTCACTAACTTAGAACAAACGCCACTGAATCGTAGCCAACAGTTACCAGCGCCGTACAAACGACTTATTGACGAGATGAAGCGAAACTAACTACGAGAGATCGACTGGAGAACTGACAATTTGACTAACAATAGACGACTGCTTAACTGTGACAATAGACGGATCGAAACGCACCAATTACTGATTACGAGTCTTCATAGCCAATAACACCGCGGCTTAACTGACAGACGACCAATAACATCTTGACTTTATTGACCAATCAGATCAAGAACCAGAGTATATAATACCATCTACTGACGTGATACAACTCACTTTGACTCTGAAGATGACTACCGCACAGGTTGTCGAAACGTCAGTCACTGTCAACGACAACAGTCCTATTCAGGACTACGTTAACCCGGACGATCAAACTCAACCTACTTTTGAAATGACTCCTGGGTTCAAACCTTTCACACGAAAAAATAATTATGACTAACAAAAAAGTAATTCTCGAATGGAAAAAATTAAATTATCATTATATTATGAGTTGCGTAGGACAAAATCAATTAATTATCCCAAAAAAATTATTATAGCACACAAAAAACTAATCCGCAACCGTAAAATAATTTGTGTAATGGACAAAAATAGTTTCAAAGAAGCATAAGACGGCACATAAAAAAATTAATTCCTCGTGAGGAAAAAATAATTGTGACGCATGGAAAAGTTAAAAAGAACACGAAAATAATTACAGGCATAGGAAAAAATAATCACAAACAGACAAAATATTAATACCAGGTACTCATCAAATTAATTCATCAAGAGGGAAAAATTAATCATGCAATTTTGACCAGAACGGGCCTTCCTAAAGCGCCATCTGAACATGGACGAACTTAAAAATTTTCTTTTCCCTAAAACTGATTTCAAAAGAGACATTATTCGCGTCAAAATTTGATTCCCTGGCTAATAACATGACAGGTCAAGCAGACGTTACATTATGTAAATTAGGGGGCGGTTGACGGCTTGTTAAATAAATGTATCAGGCGTTATTTTTTTCCCTCTTGAGCCAATGAAGCAACAAAAAAGAAAAAAAAATAACGCCTGATCTCAGGTTAACAAAGACAGAAATTATGTCATCATCTCCAGCGAAAAGGGAGCACCCGGCAGCCGCCTCTCTCCCCCTCCCCCTCCCCCGCTCCTAGGCTGCCACCCTCTGATAACTTGACAGCAAGACAAATGCTATTGTCACTATACTAAGAGACGATTGGCTGACATGAAACATGCACATGTCAAGCACGCTAAAAAAAGAAACAGTCTACCTAGCCAGCGCCTTGTCGAGCGTGCAGTCGGTTCATCAACTACATTTTATCAACAAACGTCTTATTAAGATACCAGTGAAAAATGAACTTTCTCCCGTTCACAGCTTTTGCAATAGTTGCAGTCATTCAAGGAGGTGAGTTTTTACGATTCTTGTTCCCACACGTCTTGAGAAACATGCATATTTTTGCCTCCAAATCCATCACAGGCTTTTTTGACACACATCTGTCACATCCCTTAAAAGCATTCAAAATTCTTGCTTTTTGATATTACAAAAAATACTCTTTATACTCCAGAGGAGTGATTTCTTTAACTTGGTCAAGAAACGTTTAAAGGCTTCCCGAACTCACCAAATAATGGTCTGAAATATATGTCATCGACTTTTCAGACCAGCCAAATAAGCGCTTGTCGGTTGAAAAACAGTGGAACCGCGGTAACTCGAACTCTGAAGGGGAACGAAAAACAGTTCTAGTTAGTGGGTAATTTGAGATATCGGGGTAAATTTCAGTGAAATTTTGATCAAAGGAAAGAAAATTTGGTTCGCGTTAGCCGAGAATTCGAGATATCGGGGTTTTAAGAGCGACGGTCAGGAAATATCGACCATCGAGTGGCAAGAGTTAAAAAATCGATTTCCTTCATTTTTTGTCCATAAATAGCTTTTAGGTAGATAAGTAATGTGATGTAAGTTGTTCTCGCAAAAGCCTTTATTTTCGAGAAAAGTAAGAATATCAGTTTTTATGGTCGGAGTCTCAAAATGGCCGTATTTTCAACCCGAAATTTGCTAACATCAACTCTCCTCACGTTCGCAAATAAAGCCGCTAGGAGAAATTTGCATCCATTGGACACTTTCCATCAATAGAACAACTCTTCTTCTTTCAATAGAAGATACTTTCAAAGTAATATCAAGACTCGTTGAACTAACATAATTCAGAAACGAAGAACAGGTTTTACGGTGACAAAAACTTTAATTTAGTAGTTGTTTTCTGCGGCATTTTTCTTCATGTGGTATAGCTCCAAATTTTCCCGGTCCTCGTTTATTCACACAATTAGACATTCATCTAAGGGTGCATTCATTATGTATCCTACAGGGGGGGGGGGGGGGGGGGGCAGAGGATTTTAGGGGGGGTTCTCAAATTTTTAGAGCAAAAAAAGGGGGATATGAAAATTGTTTAAATATTTCCTGGGGGATGCTTATTTTTTGTAAGATTCTGTCTAGCTTTTGTAATAGTTTTAAAAAGTGAAAAAAGAAATGACAAGCAAGGATTGTAAGCAACCGTTCTGAGAGACTATAGTGCTATAGTACCTATTTTGAAGTTTTTCAAGCAGTGTGCCTGGCCTGTAGATGTAATGTTTCCATACAGTATAGAAAGTAAAACATCTAAAATGGAAACATTTAATGCAACCTCAGCCTAAGCAGTGCAACTTTATTGAATCAATGAATGCAAAAGAAAACAATGTAATTCGACAGTGCACAGTTTTATGAAATTGAACAACAAATGTGCACTTAAATGTTCAATTGTTGGTTTTCACATGACATCACTAAAATTCAAACTAAAAAACTATCCATCCTACCGAGATTTTACTCTCACGATGCATTAGAGCAGCTGAAAACTAATTGTCACACAAATTTTCGCTTCAAAAGGGTTCTTGGTTTTGTGATAGAGTACGCGTGAATTTCTAAGCTTTTGCGTGACGCAGCATTTACATGACGGCCAATAGAGCTGTCATGTAGATTTAAAAAATGACTTATTTCAGGAAATTTTGCCATCTAAACAGTTCATGTACTGAAAAAAGTATTATTTTAATGTTTATGAGTTTCTCGAAGAAAAAAATTCACGCTTTTGTAGCAAAACTCGGTAACGGATGTTTCTGTTGGTTTCCGTCCACCATTTTGGAGCTCATCCAGGTGAGCACCAGCATGGCTTCTCCATACAAATCTCTATAAATTTGGGTAAAACATTTCTTCCGATATCTCGTATACGAAGTATTCCTCTGACCTAAATCTTGGCGAGGGTCTTTCCCTATGTACCTCCTTTCATTTTCCAGCTATTGAATGGTTTTGATTTTTATTTTCATCTCTTTTGAATGGCGTGACCGTGCTGAAAACCAGCAATGAATTTTCGGTACCAGTTTGAAAGGGGTCCACATGCACCCAATGCACCCCCTGCTATATCTGCTACTTGTCAAGACAACAAATAATTAAGCCATTAAGGTTAAAAAAGAAAAAGATATGACCATAAAATGTAGAACATTATCATTTTCACTCATCTTTGTCATTATCCTCAACACTGTCAATATCATCAGCAGCAGCAGCCTTGTCACCAGCAACATTGTTATCCTCATCATTATCATCCTCATCATTATTGTCATCATCATCATTGTCATCATCATTATTGTCATCATCATCAATATCCTCCGCATCATCATCCTCCAGTGCACATGTCGCACTTGAGAGGAACGATGCTGAACGGCCGGAAAACGAGGGTGAAGAGGATGGCAACAGCGGAGATGAATCCGTGGATAAGTGTGATAGTGAGAGTGATGATGATGATGAGGTTGTTGCTTTTGTCGACCAGAGTGACAGTGAAACGGAGGTTCCTGTCAATACTCCAGGTAGTACTCGTACACGAGCTGGCAGGCTATCTATACCTAATTCGCGCTACTTAGACTGGCTGGCATAGGTATGACATAAACAGTCAAAGGTCTCTCGATGTTCTTATTAAACATGTCTCTTGAAATTTCAAACATATATAGTGTACAGATATTTATTTTCATATTTCTTGTGAGGGAGGAGGGGGGGGTATTCATTTTTCGGCTGATTGCGTGGGGGGCATTATGAAAATTTGTATGGACCTTGGGGGGGATATAAAAAAACGAGCCGCTGAAAAAAAAAATTCCTCTTCCCCCCCCCCCCCCCCCCCCCCCCCTCCCTGTAGCATACATAATGAATGCAACCTAAAGCATACCTGAGAATTGGCTTGGGTTCCTTTAGGTAGGCTCCAAACGAAAGCATCGAAGTCCGGTAAAAATAGTGAAGCGTGACCAAAATAACTTATTTAACGGCTCCAAGTTTCCTCGATCCTAACTGGTAACAAGACGAAATATCTTCCTGTTCCGTCATCCTTAGCAAATTACCATTGTTAAAGTCCATATTTTTCGATAAAAGGTGAGTACCAGAAAAAGCGCGTTTGACTTTTTCTTCTTCAAAATACTGTCGGGATCGAAAATGTTACCCTTTCAAGAATTTCGTTGCGTTACTAACGTGATTCCGTGACTGTCATTTTAACGGCTCTGTCTCTTCAAACGTACGTCATGTCACGTGCAGTCACGGAACAGATTGTCACGCAGAGTAGCCGTCTGGTGGAGTTCAGTGTTTTAAAATGGCTAAAATTGACCTAGTTTCACCTTTTTACCCCACTCTTTGATTGGAAAAAGAAATTTTGCAATGGGAAAACCTACAAGAAGTACAAAAAACGAGCCTTTAGCTTGTAACTATCTACTTTTGTGCGTTTCGAAATTGGAAGTGTTTACACAATTACCGCCGGCCTACCATGAAAATTCCTGAACTTCGATGATGTCTTACGGAGATTACATTCAATAACCCGAGCCAATTCCCAGGTATGTTTTAAATGAATGTCTAAATGTGTGTTTTAAATAGCATTAAGAGAATTTGGAGTTATACCACATGTTAAATATTGCCGTCGAAAATGAATAACGAACTTAAGTTTTTGTTATCCTGAAAACCTATCCCTCATTTTTGAATTATTTCAGTACGATGAGCTTCGCTATTGCCCTGAAAGTATCTTTTAGTGGAAGAAAAAGAATTTCTCTTTTCATGGAAAGTGTCCAAATTTGTCCATGCGACTTCGTTTGCGAACGCGAGGAGAATTTCAAAACATCCTGCAAAAACTTCTCACGAGTTGGGCCCAGCGTGACAGAACATTGCGGGAAACCTTCACACTCACGGATAAAATTAAATCGCTTTTACCGGTAGTTATTCAGATCCAGGAGGCACTTTGGAGAAAATTAAACAACCTAAAAGTTTGCTAAGCCACAAGGAAGAAGTTTACGGTGATAAAAAAGGACAAAGAAAATGTTCTCCACTCGCATCAGAGGGCGAATCGTGCCGATCAGAAATAAACCGCAGAAAATCAATGCGTGTCACGACCTCTCAGTATGAATAATTCGCATTTGCTCAGTTATAATCTACCCGCTAGAGAAAAAATTCATCGGAACAAGCAGCATTTTGGCACGAGGTAAATGTCGTGAGTTGCCTACCGACCCTGTATGCGAGGTAGTAACTGGAACAGGAGTAATTTTCCATCTAGCCGGTCGGCAAGACCGCCAGTATGTCTCTCCTTTGAATATAATTTACAATGCCCTCTCTTAGTTCCGCACTTATTCCCTCCACACCATCGAATGTTCCAGTGATTTCGGCTTTGCCTTATCTAAATCCTCCGTACATACAGGCATCTGATATTTCGGGTCATGTAGCAGCTCTCGTAAGGTGTGTTCTGACTGGTGGAGAGTATATTTCGTTAATTAAAAGTTGTCTCATAAGGAGTGCAAATGAATTAGTTAGACAGACTAACGACATTGAGAGACAGAGTGAAATAGATAGTTACAAATAACGATGAATGAAGGGGCAGAGAGAAGCACATAGTGATAGACAGAGAACAGTTGCAGGTGATAGACACACCTTGGGGATAGTCAGGCTGTAAGTAACAAAAGCAGATAGGAAAACACATAGACACAGAGAAAGTTAAAGAGGGCAGACAGAACGGGAAGGAAAGAATTGAGAGTAAACCGAAGTGCCAGCCAGAGGCCTTAGTGAAAGAAGAGAGAGTAGGGAGATTGCAGAGGCTTTAGCGAGAGTAACTAGAGTAGTGTGGGTAGCTAGAGTAGCGTGGGTAGCTAGAGTAGCGTGGGTAGTTAGAGTAGCGTGGGTAGCTAGAGTAGCGTGGGTAGTTAGAGTAGCGTGGGTAGTTAGAGTAGCGTGGGTAGTTAGAGTAGCGTGGGTAGTTAGAGTAGCGTGGGTAGCTAGAGTAGCGTGGGTAGCCAGAGTAGCAAGGGTAGCCAGAGTAGCGTGGGTAGTTAGAGTAGCGTGGGTAGTTAGAGTAGCGTGGGTAGTTAGAGTAGCGTGGGTAGCTAGAGTAGCGTGGGTAGTTAGAGTAGCGTGGGTAGCTAGAGTAGCGTGGGTAGTTAGAGTAGCGTGGGTAGCTAGAGTAGCGTGGGTAGCTAGAGTAGCGTGGGTAGTTAGAGTAGCGTGGGTAGCTAGAGTAGCGTGGGTAGCTAGAGTAGCTTGGGTAGCTAGAGTAGCGTGGGTAGTTAGAGTAGCGTGGGTAGTTAGAGTAGCGTGGGTAGCTAGAGTAGCGTGGGTAGCTAGAGTAGCGTGGGTAGTTAGAGTAGCGTGGGTAGTTAGAGTAGCGTGGGTAGCTAGAGTAGCGTGGGTAGCTAGAGTAGCGTGGGTAGTTAGAGTAGCGTGGGTAGTTAGAGTAGCGTGGGTAGTTAGAGTAGCGTGGGTAGCTAGAGTAGCGTGGGTAGCTAGAGTAGCGTGGGTAGTTAGAGTAGCGTGGGTAGTTAAAGTAGCGTGGGTAGTTAGAGTAGCGTGGGTAGTTAGAGTAGCGTGGGTAGCTAGAGTAGCGTGGGTAGCTAGAGTAGCGTGGGTAGTTAGAGTAGCGTGGGTAGTTAGAGTAGCGTGGGTAGTTAGAGTAGCGTGGGTAGCTAGAGTAGCTTGGGTAGTTAGAGTAGCGTGGGTAGTTAGAGTAGCGTGGGTAGCTAGAGTAGCGTGGGTAGTTAGAGTAGCGTGGGTAGTTAGAGTAGCGTGGGTAGTTAGAGTAGCGTGGGTAGCTAGAGTAGCGTGGGTAGCTAGAGTAGCGTGGGTAGTTAGAGTAGCGTGGGTAGTTAGAGTAGCGTGGGTAGTTAGAGTAGCGTGGGTAGCTAGAGTAGCGTGGGTAGCTAGAGTAGCGTGGGTAGTTAGAGTAGCGTGGGTAGTTAGAGTAGCGTGGGTAGTTAGAGTAGCGTGGGTAGTTAGAGTAGCGTGGGTAGCTAGAGTAGCGTGGGTAGCTAGAGTAGCGTGGGTAGTTAGAGTAGCGTGGGTAGTTAGAGTAGCGTGGGTAGTTAGAGTAGCGTGGGTAGCTAGAGTAGCTTGGGTAGTTAGAGTAGCGTGGGTAGTTAGAGTAGCGTGGGTAGCTAGAGTAGCGTGGGTAGTTAGAGTAGCGTGGGTAGTTAGAGTAGCGTGGGTAGTTAGAGTAGCGTGGGTAGCTAGAGTAGCGTGGGTAGCTAGAGTAGCGTGGGTAGTTAGAGTAGCGTGGGTAGCTAGAGTAGCGTGGGTAGCTAGAGTAGCGTGGGTAGCTAGAGTAGCGTGGGTAGTTAGAGTAGCGTGGGTAGCTAGAGTAGCGTGGGTAGTTAGAGTAGCGTGGGTAGCTAGAGTAGCGTGGGTAGCTAGAGTAGCGTGGGTAGTTAGAGTAGCGTGGGTAGTTAGAGTAGCGTGGGTAGTTAGAGTAGCGTGGGTAGCTAGAGTAGCGTGGGTAGTTAGAGTAGCGTGGGTAGTTAGAGTAGCGTGGGTAGTTAGAGTAGCGTGGGTAGTTAGAGTAGCGTGGGTAGCTAGAGTAGCGTGGGTAGTTAGAGTAGCGTGGGTAGTTAGAGTAGCGTGGGTAGCTAGAGTAGCGTGGGTAGTTAGAGTAGCGTGGGTAGCCAGAGTAGCAAGGGTAGCTAGAGTAGCGTGGGTAGTTAGAGTAGCGTGGGTAGCTAGAGTAGGAAGGGTAGCCAGAGTAGCAAGGGTAGCTAGAGTAGGAAGGGTAGCTAGAGTAGCGTGCTTAGCTAGAGTAGCGTGGTTAGCTAGAGTAGCAAGGGTAGCTAGAGTAGCGTGCGTAGCTAGAGTAGCGTGGGTAGCTATATTAGCGTGGGTAGCCAGAGTAGCGTGCGTAGCTAGAGTAGCGTGCGTAGCTAGAGTAGCGTGGGTAGCTAGAGCAGCGTAGGTAGCTATAGTAGCGTGGGTAGCTAGGGTAGCTAGAGTAGCAAGGGTATCCAAAGCCGTTATCCAAGGCAACACTGGGTGATCGCTCTTTTACATATGCCGCCCCAAAACTTTGGAACAGTCTTCCTTTGGCCATCAGATCTGTGAATACTGTTAATGATTTTAAAGGCAAACTTAAAACATATTTGTTTTCTAAAGCGTTTTTATTAAAACCCGAATAGTATTGTAATTTCTTAGAATTTTAGATTTTAGTTAGCTTTAATTTTCACTTTTAGCGTGTAACGTTCATTGTAATGCGCATTTGAACATATATGCATGGAATTTGCGCACAACAAATTCATAATTATTATTATTATTATTATTATTATTATTATTATTATTATGAGAGTAGCAAGAGTAGCGAGAGTAGCAAGAGTAGCAAGAGTACCTAGAGTAGCAACAACAACAACAACAAATAAATGCTTTATTTGCATGACCATAAATGAATTACAGTATTGCAAAAGCTATTAGTCTAAATTTAAGAACTAATGCAACTAATTAGTACGTGCAAAACATTTCAAAACGTTACAGTTCTCATTCATTCATTCATTGATATCAATTTGGTTCTTAATTCAAAGCATTGCGAGATAAATGAAACTAATTGATAGTTAATCAAATAATCAGAAGAATTCATAAGAAGAGATATTAAAGTATCGTGTGAAAGTGATTTGAAGTCAGGTATTTTAGTTTCTAGTTTGGAGAAAAATGTGTCTCTGATCTGAGAATAAGCTTTACAGTCTAGTAAGAAATGATTTTCATCTTCAATTTTGTTACCTGAACAAAAGTAACATATCCTTTCATCGCGAGGGATTTTTTCGTATCTACCTGTTTCAATTCTAAGTTGATGACTACTTATTCTAAATCTAACCAATGCCTTTCTAGAGGGGTTTTTTCTTGTTAAAGCTAGGTACGGCGAGGGGCTATATTCGTCTTTGATTGTACAATAAAAACTGAGTTTTTGTGATTGTTGAAGGGTCTGATTCCAGTAAGAGACGTATTTATTTTTCATTATGCCGATATACCGATTAACTATTGAGTCACTCAATGAAATACAGGAAAAGTCATAGTTTAGATCATAGTGCTCAACCATTTTCACGATATTAGAGTAAAAGCTAGTTTTTCCGTTATGGTGAAGGTCAATTGAAATTTGTAAGGCCTGTTTAACTATAGAATCTTCATCTTTACCTATCAGATAGTCTAAGTAATTTAGAATCTTTTTATTTATATCAATGATCATGGGGAATTTACCGAGTTCAGCTCTACAAGCAATGTTGGATGCCTTGTTATGTACTTGTAAATAACGTTTACAGAATTGCAAATGGATTTTTTCAATTGCAGAGCTGTCCCAGGACTTAAAATCTGATTTAACAAAAGCACCCCAAACTTCACTGTTGTAGGTTAGAATTGGTGAAATCATGGAGTCAGAAATTTTACACGCAAGTGATGGCTTAAGACCATTCAAATCCGTGTGCCGTCTTAGGCTGAAGAGCTTTTTGTCGGAGGTGTTCAAGCGAAAGTGTAAAGTTTCCGGAAGATGTGATGCGAGTTCCTAAGTAAGTATAGTTTTGGACAACGTCGATTACTTCATTGCCTATGCGGAAGTTATGTTCACATTTTCGTGTACATCGTTGAAAAATCATTATTTTGGTTTTCTTAGGATTTATTCTAAGCATCCATGAGTTGCAATATGAAGATAGTACGTTAAGGCAGTTTTGTAGACCAAGTTTGGATCGCGATAATATTATCAAATCATCTGCGTAAAGGAGAGAGTTGAGTCTGGTGCCATTTGGTAACACGAAAGGGTCTGATAAAACATTGTCAAATGAGAACGCTAGCGCTAGATCGTTAAGGTGTAAGTTGAAGAGCAGAGGGCTTAAAATGCAGCCTTGCCGCACTCCGCTTGCGTATTGAAAAGATCGCGTTTTGTTATTTCCAATCCTGACAGAGCAGGTAGACTTTGAGTATAGACTCTTAATTAGACTATAAACCTTTCCTTGGACATGGATGTTAGATAACTTATAGAGAAGCCCATCATGCCAAACCGAATCAAAGGCTTTCCTAAAGTCAACAAAACACGCATATATTTTCTCCTTGTGACAATGGACATATTTGTCTATTAATGTTCGAAGAGTGAGGACATGATCTGCTGTTGTATTATTTGCTAGAAAACCAATTTGAGACTTGTGAAGTATATTATTTAAGTCAACGTGCTTTAGAAGTCTCTGATTGAGAATTGAACAAAATAGTTTTCCAATGCAACTAGAAATACAAATTCCACGGTAGTTTGATGGATCGCTTTTAGTACCACATTTAAAAATTGGTGTAATGAGGCCGTCACACCACATTTGGGGCATAGTTCTTAAGTCGAGGACAGTGTTAAATAGTTTTACATAAACAGGCAGTAATTCGTTTAAGCTAGATTTGATCATTTCGTTTTTGATTTTGTCTGAAAAAGAAGATTTGTTGTTTTTGAGTTTTCCAGCTGCAGTGCTAATTTCACTTTCAGTGATGAGGTAATCCAAGGAGTGAGATCGTGTTGGAATATCCCCTGAATTCTGCAACTCATCAATAACTGCCTCCTGCTGTTCGTTAAGGGGTTCATTCGAGTGCAGAGATTGAAAGTGGGACATCCATTTTTCTTCAGAAATTGGAGGGGTGTAGGTGTAGGTGTAGCAAGAGTAGCGATGATGATGACGATCTCTTATGTAGACTGCTGGACTCCTAAGCAGATCTACAAGAAGCGTGAGAACAAGAAGAAAATGTAGTATGCGGATAGAGTAATGGAAACCAAACAGGGTTCACTCCCGCAGACGGAATGGTGGATGAGTGTGTTGACTGGCGAAACTGATCGCAAATAGGAAGGAAGAAAGTTGCTCGAGTGCTCTTTCCTGGATAAGAGCCAAAATGTTTTTCGCCTTCGTACGCTCTGTGATATTATGCTATAGAGGCTCAAGATCCAGAGGATGACAGCTAGACTTGTTAACGTTAGAGACTGTATGCAAGTTGCAATATTCCAACTATAGTAGTAGTAGTAGTAGTAGTAGTAGTAGTGGTAGTAGTAGTAGTAGTAGTAGTAGTAGTAGTAGTAGTGCTGAAAAAATGTCGGGGGGAAACATTTGAAAGCTGTGTCTATGAAGTCGGATTTACATCTCTTTTTCTCAACCAAGTATGCATCTATGATTTTTTGGAATTGAGCTTCTAGGCACTCAAACCAACAGCAAAAGCGGTGAAAATGTTTCCAAAATATTAGAGTCTGAGTCGTTGAAAAGTTTGCCGCAAAAACTGACATTCAACTGGAAAAAGACGGCAAATTATCTAATTTGAATAAAGTGCTCTCCGTTTTTAACCATTTTTTTTTTTTTTTCATTTTGAAAACAAGTTAATTATAAAGTAATTGCGACAAATCATGCACTTTTGTTATAACCGAACGATCCGCCTGAGGTAGGAAAATTTCTCTTGCAATAACAAGACAAATTAACAAAAACAACAGCTGCATGGTCCCCTCAAGAAGCCTTAATGGCTAGGCAGTACGTGTAAGACTTCTTCCATTGTTCGTAAATGAATATAAGCTTAACGAAGGATGACAGTCGTCTTCGCTATTAAAAGAGACTAATTTTCTGGATTTCGTCTAGCAAAACATAAACATCTTTTTAACGAATCCAAACCATACTCCACGCCTTCTTACAAACATCGAAGTTAACTTTAGGTGGAGTTTAAGACTTTTACCTTTGTTTCTGCTTCGTTTCAATTGATCGTTAACTAATAAATAAGCACATTTTAACTGTCAGTTTTAGAAAAAGAATTTTCTTTCAAACTAGACTATTGTGGCGTGTTTATAACCAGCCAATAGAAACGTTTGTTTTTCTGTGCCGCGCGTTACGAGAATTTTGCAGTTAATCAATAAGAAAGCGATTTTCTCGGCTATGTGGTGCACTTGGGAAGTCTGGAGAGCACTCAATAAGCTATAGTTGCTTCTTTCATGGTCTCCAAACTTCCCGCGTGCATCCATAACTCGATATGCTCCCTAAGCATAAACCAATTCTTATTAAAAAAAAAAGATTCCTGTGAAAAGTCAGGAAACGCCCGAAAAAGAAAGCCGAGCGGAGTCACGCAACCCATCTCAAGCGAAGCCAAAGGGTAAACAAACTGCTTAGTCCTCCCAAGTTAGGAATTATTTGCCTAATTAGAAGGCATCAATGTGAACAGGTCCTTATGCGATCTCGAAACGATCTCACTACCGATCTGATTTAAGCGATCTCAGTATGAACGGGGCCATAGTAAGCACATCTGGCACTTGAAGGACGCTAAGATTGGATTTAGCTTAACTTGGAAGATCTTAAAGCAAGCCGCGCCTTTTAATCCCGCTTCAAGTCGCTGCAATTTGTGCCTGTGGGAAAAATGTTTCATTATTTGCAGAGCCGACCTGGCGAGCTTGAACAAGCGTAATGAACTTGTAACTTCCTGCAGGCACGCACGTAAATTCCTTCTTAGCAGCTTTACGCCTCCCGTCGGCACGCAATAGTTTTTTGATTCAAATTCTGCGCGCGCGTTTGTAGTCGTAACGTATGTTGTAACGAACTTTTTGTTGGCAAAGTTATCTGAGGAGTGCCGTACATGTAGTGCGGTATGAAACTAAATAGTAATAAAATGCCACGTCGAATCTCAAGTTGACACCAGACAAACTAGATTATACTACGCTCTAGTCCTTAAAAAGCTATTGAGCACTCTGCCGATAGGCGTGTGTATGCATCAACTGGTACAACGAGCCTCCCATCATTTCATATAAAAGAACAAAATCGCTGGGAGATATCCTCGTTAGAGCAAAACTATAAGGTCACGTATCACACTATCACGAGCTCATGAGTCGTGTTTGGCTTGTCAACACCTTCCACCTAAACGAAATTTTAGTCAGTGTAGCTGGTATTAAAGCAAAAACACGATTTCGCACGCGTCGCGTTTTAATGAAGACGTTTATTTTAAAGCGAGTACATAAGTAAGTACATGCAGCCTAATTTTAATGACCTTCGAGCACTGTCACACTTTCGTTCACTTGATGTGATTCAGAATTCAAAAACGTGACTAAAACTTTGAGAATACAGGAAATATTTTATCTGTAAACAAAATGAGTTGATTTACGGGATACAGGAAATATAAAGCGTGTCAGTATTAAAACAGCATGATAGCGGCATTTGTTATTTACTGTTGTGAAACAAAGAAAGGTTGGCGGGGGAGGGTTTTTTTTCCTTTGACATTTCTTTCTATTTTAGTTAATATTTTCCATTACATTTCTTTATTTTTATTTTACTTCGTCCGCCCTCATAACTTTTAAGCTTAAGCCGGTTTGTGTTCTTTACGTCTGTCAGTCAACAACATTATAGCGGTATTCTACACAGGCTAAGCCTTTTCCCCCGTGATTGCATTTGTTTACCAGCCGTTGGTTGCCGCTCAACAGTGTCCGTTATGTTGTTCTTTGCACTGCATTACAATGTTAGCACTTTATTTAAAAGACGTACACAACAATAGTAATAACACGTGTACAACAAGACAATTTTGAGTGAGTATAAAGTGTAAAGAGATAATCTACAATACATACAGAATATGAGGTGAAAATCAAAGCTTTAGCTGAATACCTCTTCTCCGGGCTAACTGCCTTTTGCGCGCTTTACATGGATGAACGCTGAAATCTATCTCTCGATATAGTTTTTGTAATCATTCGCGTGCGGCATATTATCCATGGTGCGACTTAACACCAGAGACTTAACACAAGCGAAATGGGTTCACAAGCCGGATGACATCTAATTGACAGTCTTTATCTTGATTAGCCAATCACAAAGCTCGCTACCCTCGCTACCTACGAAATGCATCTAGCCAATCAGAACACACCTTACGAGAGCTGCTACACAACTGGATATTTCCAATTCTTAACGTACGTGATATGTTCTTGGATTGTTTGGATTTTATCTTTGTCACGTTCAAACCACCCGCGTCCCGATCACGCGCCTATTGTGATTGTAATCCAATCAGAGCATTTGAAACATTCGATATCTCCGGAGAACCAATCAGCAAAACATCCAGATTCTGGATGTTTTGGTATAAGCGGGGTTGTAATTGGTTCGGCGCTATCAGAGGAATGGCGCTCTTGTCCAGCGGCTTTTCGCGCGGGTTACTTTTTAAGACTTGACCCAGGAGGGAGTCATAAACTTGGGCCTGGGCGCTATAGGAGATATTGGCGAATGAAATTGCGATGTGTATGGCCATCGTGACGTCACGTTCAAGCCGGCCCGGGAAGGTTTGAAAGAAGGTAAACAAAATGCTAGTCGTGAAAAGTTCACGGTCCAATTTCTCAGCAACGGTAAAGCAAATCATTTCAACACCTTAAGCGAAGCTGCAGATGTTATCATATAAAGTATCAATAACGTAATTTTAGCCTGAAAACAAAAAACAGACTGGCGACAAGACTCAAAAGAGTTGACAAACGCCTCTATCGATCGATAAAAATCATCACCAAGATCATCTTTAATGGCCTGTAAATCAGAAACCTCACAATACTGCCCTTTGAGACAAAAACATAACTTACAGAGGTCAAAACTCTTTCTAATTTTTGAAAAATTAAATCTTATAACAATTTCATAAAAATGATCAGTGGCTTTAAACACTACTTTCCACAGGTACCTTGCGAGTCAGCGGCGAAGTGCAAGAGAAATAAACCAGTTAATCCAACAATAAAGCTCTCGAATTGAAACGAGTAATACGATTAATTCGAGGATATCTTTTTATGTCAATGTTTGGACTTGAGAGGTGCTTGAATACAGATTAAGTCTACAAAATTGCCTAAGAAACATGTTACACCCATTGTACGTTTCTCGCCACTTGGGCTGACGCAACTTCCACTGAAAACAATACCTTCAAGAAAAAATCAGAATCAAAACAATGGCTTTTATAAATAGGTGGAAAATATCTCAGAACTGGGAACGGAACGTTAAGGCTAGTGACTCGGCGATTTGAACATATTTATACTTCAAACCTAGACAGCGACATCGAAGCTTATTTGTTAACGGCTTACGACTTGAAGACAGTGTTCCTGAAGGTACCAAATCGCTTCTCAATGAGAAGACAAATATTCTGTCAAGGTTCAGCTATACCCTTCAATCGTCCCCCCCCTCTCCCCCCAAAATGGTCATAAAAACGTCTTTTAAGTAGGTCAATAAACGCTCCAAAATTTTGGAGTAACTGTTTCCATGGGGGTCCGCATATTCCAACTTTCAGTTCAAATTCAAACATTTCACTGTACATGCTTCCATTGCCGAAGCTATTCGGGTGTAAGTTTTTCGTTGGTAAATAATAATTGCTCCGTTTGCTTCTCAGAGGAACCTACTACCCAAGCCTGTTGTTATGTGGGAGTATATCTACCTCACTTGAAATTATGCTTCTAGAGCTGATACCACAAGTATCCCAGCAACAAAATACTTACAGTGTAAATCTTTTATTAACACTTTTTTTTACTTTCCATGGAACTATGCAAGATATTCTTACTAAATGAAAGGGAAAGTCAGGAAAATGTCTAGACAGGTCATATTACTGAAGACATGCAGTACAAGAAGTACTGGGCAAGGAGAAAACTAATCAAACTTACTAAACAAAACATTTTGGGTTGTAGTTTCACGTCACTAAAAAATACAACTGAAAATCTGTCTGCATTCTCAGGCTAAAGCTTCCAGTGATGAATTGATTTGAAGGCTGTGCCTGTTAAAACACATTATTCATTATTTTTCTTCTAAAATCATGTCTGTGAGAAGTTTCACGAAAATAATTTCTAGGTATAAATCCTCATCACATTGTCAATAACAAAAAAAAGAACAGGTAGATGATCAGTAATGTTATGTTCTGGAGTGACCATAGATGTTTTGATTGAACGATGATGCAGAGGCCAAGAGAATAAGTAATAATGAGAGGCCTGCCAGTCTACTCTCCAATTCTGTTTACTTGTTAAGGCATGTAAGCCTGGAAATGTCATTGATCTACGTAGTGTTAATCCTGTAGAAAAAACAGAAAATGATTAGCATTAAAATTACACCTTTCTAGTCCATACCACTATAGTTAGTAGTAACTATGATACTACTGAAAACCTGTTTAAGATTTATGCACCTACTTCAATTTATTAAGGCTGCTCCCATGAACCATGTTTCATAGCCGGGAGTGCACTATGGTAAACCCTTTTGTAGTGGGAAGTTTAATCTTGTTCATGTTCATTGAAATAATGGAGACAATTTGTGAAAAGGCATTCAAGGGAGCTTTCAAGTCAAATGGCTGCTAAAATTCTTAAGCATGAGCAAGCTGAAAAATTTCATTTTTAAAATGTCATGGTAAAAAATTAGAAGCCTCTTCTTTTTTAACAAAGGCCTGTCTGATTAAGCTGTGTTTTTGCATGGGCCAGAATGCTGATTATTTCAATAACGCAAATCAACACTATTCTTTTTTTATTCAAAGTTATTTATTGTATTGTTGTTCAACAAACGACTTGAATTTGATTTTTTATAACTGCATCCAAAATTCCCACGTGCACGAGCCAAGTAAACTCATTGAAAATTTGCAGCATTTGCATATTACCACAGAGAAAAACCTAACCTCAAATTACTGTCTTAAATTAATAAAAAGAGTAGGATTCAGTGTTTGAACTACATTGTCTTAACGTTCTGACATAGCATAGAAGCGTCAGCAGTGTTTGCTTTCTAAGTTTCTAGGCTCATTGCGGGCACATAATTTACTAGACTTGCTACAATAATGCACCACAGGTTATGAAACATGGATCATGCATCATTTTTCTCTGAACCAACCTTAATTGAAATAGGAGTATACTGACGAGTTTTATAAAGTTAGATAGACCGATTAGTTGCTCTTGGTGACAAAGTAAGCGAGTAAAGGACGCTACCAGTGTTTACATGCATCAGTGAATTGAAACCCTTCCCCCACTCCCAAACCTCTGGGGCATAGTGCCAGGATATACACATATTTTTAAAACAATGTGCTGGCCCTGGGTGCAGTAGAATTAACAACATTCCTACTTGACCCAGCTCATGAGCAGGGATTTAACAGCACATAATTTATACATTTTTGGAAGCAGGGACAAAGAGTGGGATTTAACATGAATGACTTAGGAGAAGCCCTTGTTTCCCCCAGGAAGGGGCGGGGGGGGGGGGGGTTGAGCCATATATGGGCCATATAGGTATGTTCCACTCTGAAGGGTATGATTTTCAAGCAGTTTACTCTGGGATAGGATATAAAGAGAGTTTGAGTTCCAGGACACTGATCAATTGGTTGAAGATTTTAGTCTATACTAGGCAAACCGGGAATTGTCACTCAAAATTAAAATCAAAAGCAAGGAGTTGCTGTTACTCAACAAAAGATAACCAAGAATGAAGTTGATCGTCAGGCCCCGGTTGTTCAAACGTTGGATAGTGCTATCCACCGGATAAATCACTATCCAGCAGATAAGTATTACGGAAATCAATTACTCCATCCGCTAGATAGTAGATAGCGCTATCCAACCTTTGAACAACCGGGGCCAGGACTAGACAATATTAGCAAAGAAACCAAGTACCCACTCCTAAAATGCACTGCAAAACAAAGGTAAACCTTGGAACAGATGGAAGCACTGTCAACAATTACAAAGTTAAGCTAGGGGATGACATTTCTCATGAATTTGATAAAATGAAGTTGAGAGTTTCTATTAACAGGTCCATTAGTTTGAAAATAAAATAAATAAATACAGAGTACCAGACAGAAGACAGCGGTTTAAATCAAGCCTAGAACTACAACCACTAATTCCCCGCCATAAGATGCTTTTAACAACCTACTTGGCCTAGGAAGTGGAAAAATTAGTGGTGTTTTAACACCAGGCTAATGTTAAATTCCGGATCAGGGAGCCAGGGTTTCAATTCACTGATGCACTATATGACCAGATGTTGAGAGGGTATTGAAAGTGAAATGCAGTGTACATACATGTACATATGCAGGCTTGATAGTTCGGTTTAAAATTATCCTGTTGGTGTCTTGTTTCAAGAGTGTTTTCCCCCCTCCAAACCCCCCTTCACTCCCAACCCCCAGGACTTTCCTAACTTATAACTTAACTTTCAGCTGGGCCCAGTTGCTTAAAGCATGGTTAGCGTTAACCAGCGTTTAATACCTTGACAACGTATTGGTTTTGATACTGCTTAACCAATGGCTAAAGCTAACCATGCTTTGAGCAACTCAGCCTTCTAGAAGGTGTACAAAAAAATTTACAGGGGCTGAACAAATATTTAAATGTGGTCTCATAAAGGGTGAACTTCTCCACGATCGGTCTTTTACGAGGTCGTAGTAAGTTTAACAACTCTCAGTATACTTATATACATCTTACTGAAGAACCGAAATAACTACAAAACAGCTCATTTATAACAAATTTTCGTAACCAACCTTACTTCAACAAGATTGCCAAATTATAACGGAGGAAATTGACTCGAATAAATACACTGATCATTTTTGTGGTTCACTCCCTGACATTTATTATATGCTACATGGATTCTGTGAGATATAAACTACTTTTGAGCGAAGCTACAAGTTTTCTCATGCTTTTTATCCGGAGAAAAAACAGATTTTGTCGAGCGAAATGCCGCACCGCACTCACATAATTTTCCTAACTTGGAGACTCACCAAAACGCTTCAGAAACCTTTTTTGCAGAATTTTCACGTAGTAATCAAAATACACTTACCTCTTCCGTTGGAATATGAGGTAATGTTATCCTCGATCAAAAGAGAAACCACATTGCTGCTTCATTCACGGGAAAAAATAAGCTCAAAGTGTTCACAAGAAAAACAATAACACCGCCATTTTCGAAAATTCTGCTCGTCGCACGCTTCACTTTGCTGTGACGTCACGATGGACATACACATTGAAATGGCCGCGCTGACGAGTTTATGACTCCCTCCTGACTTGACCGAAACCGGAAACCGCGCATGAAAAGCCTCTGGCACCCAGGGTAGGTGAGCTTGGGACGTCTGTGGATAAAGGGATATTTATATTACATCTGACTTCGGACTTCCATTCTCCGGGCATGATTAGTAAATACACCAATAATAAGTTTGAAACAATCAGCTTTGTTTGGGATCATAGTGGATCTCTTTGTTGATCAGTGCTGGTCGTTGTGGGTCTTTTTGGGTCGTCTGAGGCGCGAAAAGGTGGCAATACCAAAAGTATTGTGACATTCCCCCAGAGGTAAAATCCCCAAATCTTCCAACCCAGTGTTGTACCTGGCTCCTGATAGAGGGCCGGAGTAGCGTAATCAATTATTGGCCTAATACATGCAGTATAGAATAACACCAGATCATTAGTATCCTAGTTCGTTTGAACTGCACCAGAAAGAGCAGCCGCTGCGATTACTAGCCTTTTTGATTACCTCGTCAAGTGCTTGGCAACTGCGTCTGAGATCAAATCCTATCTGAAACACCTACAGAAGCATAACCCACCGGCAGGAAATAATTAGTGCGGCAATTAGTGCAGACCTAGTGGTTGTGTTTTTACTGGGACAATTCTGACTAGATAAAGCCGGATAAGTCCGGAAATACATTGAAAACACCTCGTCTTGTTTTTAGCTAGCTAAAATGCGAGCTGTTTCCACAAGCAAAAACAAGGGTTTTCTCGCCTTTACTATAGGACGCCGTTTGTAAAAAAAGTATTTCGAGCAAATTTATAAACATTTTCTGTTTCTATTATCGAGAGCAATAAGTCATGAACATCCCCCGGGGAGGGGGGATACTCCCTTGCATGGCCTACCCGAGGATGAAACAAGACGGTTTGCATTTTGTCCTTTGTCCTAAACAGGATAAGAAAATTGAAGGTGTTCTCCTGTTAACAGGGTATGTAATTTAGGTTTGTTTTTGTCCTAAACAGGGTCAAGGTCTTAAACCTTCAGCGGCTCACCTATATCCAAATATTGGTCAATTCCCCCCCTTTCCCCAACCAGGCGAACAAACTCTTCTCAGTGAGCCTTATCGATAAGCCCTCTCTAAGTATAGTTGTGTAACTATATACTTGCTCTTTCATTGATTTTATCTCATTTAGTTTTTATTGTATGTGAACTCTACTTTAATTTATTAACTCTGATCCAGTACTTAGTAGTCAAGCATTTTATGTTGTTAGCTTATGTATACGGATCTAGACTGCTTGATATTGCGTGACAAAGGGTAAAATACTTTTTCCTCATGAAGATTTTTGTGTTAAGAGTGCCTTCTTGTCTGTTTAGAGACAGTATTGTATGTTGAGTGTTGTGGGCAGCCTCTCTCTTCTAATGTGCTTATGAAATTCTTCCAATTTTTTAAAAACCTTTTTAGAGGAATATTGCGTAGCGGGCCTTCGCCTTTTCATTTGATAAAGCATTTCGTGACTCCTTCCTATGCTTGGCACTGGCGTGCTCTTACATTTTTTTCCATTAATACCGATTTCATAGAAATGAGATTTTTTTTCAGACGTTTCCTTTGGTTTATGGTTCTTTTTCATGTATTTTACTATTATATAATGGGAAAAAGAAAATAGTTCGTTGCACCGAAGAAATAGTTACATAGAGGTTAGGTTCCACTGTATAAGGAATTGAAAAAAAGTAATAAAAAAATAAGAAAATTATTGTTTGTTAAGTATGCGAAGCATTCCCGATTTGATCAAAACTAGGTACGCAAAGTGGTATTGGGTATCGCACGTTTGGTATAGTTCTAGGTTGCTAAGGGGGTGTTTACATGACACCGGGGCGACTTTCGCGCCGCGACGAGTTCACTCCGGTTCCCTCTCATGGCTCTACATTTGTTTACATGATACCACCACAAAAAGTCATGCCGGCGCGAGTCGCCCCGGCGTGAGTTCACTCCGGTTGTCGCACCGGGGCGAGAATTTCACTCCAGTACGAAATCTCGCAACGGTATCATGTAAACACGAAACGACCACCCGTTTCGGTGTGAAATCGGTCTAATGTTTGCGATTTTGAATCATACGTGCATTTTATCAACATGAAGTGTACCTTCAAATAACGAGATCATATGTGAAATAACCCAGTCGTCATGTAAACGCGATACGAAATCAAAAAGTCATGTCGCTATGAAACTCGCGCCGGTGCGAGTTTTCTCATGTAAACACCCCCTAAGCTTTGCTCTCGCTAGAGAAACGGCAAAGTTGCAATCGGGAACTTGTTGGGCGGTAAGCTTAATAATTTCCTGTGTTTGTTTATCCATATGTTTCTCGGGAAAATTAAGACAAATGACTTTACACAAAGAATTATTCCTATGACAGATTTTGCTTTCACGTCATATGCTGTAAAGAATATTGCATTTGCACTGAAAAGAAAAGAGCAATCTGCATAGAAAATATAAACGTTAGGGATCTTAGCTTACCGAGACGGTTTATTTAAGCTGCACGCTTTCTCTGCTTCAGGGACGACGTTCAACCTCGTTCCCAGGGTTCTACGGAGCGGGAGAGAGAGAGACCCTGGTTGGGTCTGGTCACGTGGTCCCAGAACAAAATTAATTCCCAGGGAGGAGTCCTTTGTCTCTCAATTTTTCTGTCTGGTTCGTTTTCACCGTTCACGCAATGATCGAAAGGGCAAGACAGATTTGCTAAGCCTCCAACTAGCTCCAACTATGACTGAAATTCGGGAAATTTCTGCCTAAACAGAGCTATCGCAAGATAAACAAGCGAATTACCAGCGCAGAAATAAAAAAAAAACCCGTGTTATCGCAGTTAAACCGATGACAACAATTAGATACTAAAGTCTACGATCCTGAGTAAGACACAAGCGCGTGTTTATCCGCATTGAAGGGAAAATCCCTGTTCGTTGAACTTGCATTGACAGAATCAATGTTTGTCGGTGACAGCGGCTGGTAATCGGCCCGAATCAGTACATGCAAAACCTAAACCATTAACGGTGACAAAACAAAGCAGTTACGTTGAGAGCAGAGGATTCATTTTACATTCACGGTCAAAGTAATATTTTAGCTCTAATGGCCCCCCTTCGAACTGCATAATCATAGTTTTGAAAATACATGCGTTTGCTTTCTAAAGGTGGCCTCCATAACATAGAAATGGCAATTTAAGCCTACTGCGTTTCGGTATGAATACAACCGCCTAAAATATTTTTGACTGCACAAGTGGTGAATCCGTGATTTCCTTTGCAACATCCGATAAACATCCAGATATTCTGCAGGAAGTTACGCTTTCGCTGTCAAAGGATTCGGCGTACGAGGTTTTGTCTTGACTAGTCCGGGAACTATAAAAAACAGGACCCTTTAGACAAGGTCGGATACGCAGTTTCCACTGATCTCGACGTCTACGCTTTGTAGAGACAAATCTCACACTTATCCGCCCCTCCCCCAAGTCGTTTGTTTGTAATCTCCCAGATTCTGGGAGACACGTGACCAAACCCAACCAGGGTCTCTCGACGGGTAGGAGAGAGAACCTGGGAACGAGGTTGGGACGACGTTTATCTTAAAATGTCTTCCAAAATACTTTAACACTGAACACCCGAAAGATAATTTTTTACGATTCTTTTGAAAAATCTGGTAAGTCGAAGTTCAAAACGAAAACGTTTGGCATGGGAAGCGACGTTGCCCGCACAACGTGAAAACAGTGAAAATGGCGTTATCGATGTGAAGACGACGTTAGATTGCAGACAACTTCTTTCGTTCTACGCATGACTGAACCAGAAAATGGACTTCCGGTACGCCGTCCTGATGCTTAAGGTCTCTAATTAAGACTTAAAATGACTGTCGTTTTTCTGATACTGGCACCGTACCTTTATACCATATAACAGTTAACAATTCATGAATGAGGCTGAGTATCTTAAGAAGAATTATGGAGATCGAGGAGGGTGTTATCCCTTCTCTCTCCTCGCGATTTTGCCATCCTTTCCCCAAACTAGGCTACCAAACTTGACGATAAGACAAAAGCTATTGTCTTATACTAAGAGACGGTTGGCGCGGGCTGACATAAAAAACGCACATGTCAAGCACGCGTTTTTATTGAAAGTTTACTTTAAACGCCCCAGGGGCAGGAACGTGTGACGAACCCCTTAGGACGTCTGTGTGGGAGGCTACTATCTAGCCAGCGCCCTGTCGAGCTTCCAGTCTTTCACTGACTTCATTTTATCAGCGAATATCTTACCACGATTGTAGCGAAAAATGAACTTTCTCCTGTTCACAGCTTTTGCAATAGTTGTAGTCATTCAAGGGGATAAGTTCTTACGATTCTTGCATACACGTCTTGCAAACGTTCATATTTTAGCCTCGAAATTCGTGCACGGTCTTTTTGATAAAAATCTAGCTCGGATTGTCAATTTCACTGGACTTAAAAGCATTTAAAATTCTTGATTTTACCGCGCCCCCCCCCCCCCCCCCCCCCAAACAATCAGTCTTTTTATACTTATATTTCCTCAACTTAGTTCAGAAGCGTTCAGGGTGGTCCCCAATAATTCACTAAGTAATCGCTTGAAACCAGTACATCA
>JBBMOI010000006.1:8612500-8625000 GCA_038088405.1 Porites divaricata
TACAAACCGACCTTTCTCGTTCTATTTAGTAAAGATGCGTAACTTAAGTAGAAGCTGTAGCGTTAGAGAATAAAATTGGAAGAAGCTAGGTGACAAAATAATTACATACTGTTATATTGAGTGGAGTAACATGATATAAGTAGAAATATATTTCGGCGGTTTGATAATTTTCTTGGAAGTTAATAAATGTTAGGCTATCAACCTTGACGTTGCATGAAACAATTTAATTGCAGATGTTGTAATAAAGCCGAGGTGATTTCTTAAAATCGTTTGAGAAAATTTTGTAGTAAAACAATTTGCCTCTTTTTTACGTACGAATTGTGAAAGGTTCAAAGACCAACATCTTCACATGCAAATTGTGTGCATGAGTTATTTTTAGAATTCTATTTACTAGATTACTGTGTGATAACTCGAATTCCCTTACGTACGAACGACGAAAGGGGGCAAAGTCCAACACTTTCACGTGCCAGCTGTGTGACTGTACATCTCATGCAGATTGGCTTTTCACAATAATAATAGTAACTCGGACGTATGAAGACGTGTTTCGTTTAGTAACCAATGCCTTAAAAAAGGCTCTTGTCGCTTAAGAAGCGATGGCTTTTTAAATATGACGAAATAAGTTGTCGATGTTAAACACTGTTTCACAAATGTTAATAAATGTTAGGTTATCAACCTTGACGTTGCATGAAACATAATTTAATTGCAGATGTTATAATGAAGCCGAAATGATTTCTTAAAATCGTTTGAGAAAATTTTGTAGTAAAACAATTTGCCTTTTTTTACGTACGAATTGTAAAAGGCGAAAGACCAACATCTTCATGTGCAAATTGTGTGCGTGAGTTATTTTTAGAATTCTATTTACTAGTTGACTGTGTGATAACTCGAATTCCCTCACGTACGAACGACGAAAGGGGGCAAAGTCCAACACTTTCACGTGCCAGCTGTGTGACTGTACATCTCATGTGGATTGGCTTTTCACAATGATAAATAGTAACTTGGACGTATGAAATCCTGTTTCCTTTTGCAACCAAATCCTTAAAAAAGGCTCTTGTCTTCTGAGAAGGAATTGCTTTTAAAACGTGAAGAAATAAGTTGTCGGAGTTAAAGACTGTTTCACTGAGTAGAATCGCACGTGAAAACCTCGTGAATTATGATGATGCAACAATCTACCACAATGATAAAAATCCTGGTATTTCGTAACTATTCAGTATTCGATGATTCACATCTTGGCTCAAGAAACTCCGAGAAAACCTTAGAGTTTTCCTTCTAATCAACGTTTGGTGAGTAGAAATTTGTTTCACTTGAACGATTTGTTCAACTTGCACCAATTGTAACAGGGAAAGACAGAAGAAAGTGAATATATAGCTTGAGGATCGATTCAGCTGAGCGTTTCGCGTTTTCATTTATGTACCGCAATACGCAATTTCGCACAAAAACCCAATCTACATTTAGGATGAAAGAGGTAGATTCGTCACTCTTGGTAAGGTTACACCGAAGCATTAAAGTTACACTGAAGCATTCAAAATAGCTCATGCACGTTTAACGTGCCTATGTTTATGCTAAGGACGCATTATCCGACTGGACGAACTTGGGCAAAGATTTGAAGTTCGTCTGGTTATGCGTCTCAAGTATAAAGACGGGCACGAGACGCATTATGCGTCTGGACGAACTTTCCTTCGAAATACGTCTTGAGGGACGCACTACGAAAGGTAGTTCGTCTGGACGCATAATGCGTCTCGTGCCCGTCTTTATACTAGAGACGCATAACCCAGACGAACTACAAAATATTTGCCCAAGTTCGTCCAGACGGATAATGCGTCCTTAGTATAAAAACGGCCATTGTCAGAAGGATTACTCCATTCTGTTTCTTGCAGTTCAGAGAGGAACCTGTTAGCATTGAAATTGGAGTAGTCACGGATTTTTTCCTTTATTTCGAGTAGTTCAGTGGGTAAGGATGTGTTGCCACAATACAGACCTGGTTGAAGTGGTCCGTGATGTCGGTTACAATGTTGCCACATATGAGGCTGTTTACAAAATTATTTGAACAAATATTATCTATTAACGTAGCTGAGTCTCCATCTCCGGTGGGCTTATCGACAGCTGATAATTGCGAAAGGCTATGCGTTAATTCTAGCAGTTCTTTAGAGTTAGGTCCGGCTCAGACGCCGAACTTTTCATGAGCCGAACCCAGGGTGGGGAAGGTGTCTCCAAGGAAATCTGTGGTATAGTTCGCCTACCAGGATGACGTCACGCCTCGCGTCAGTGACTTCCAAAATGGCGAGCAAAGTGTCGATCGAAGAGACAGATAAAAATCTCGATTTTATCAAGGAAATACTGTTCCGATTTCTTGGATTTGGAGATTTTAGGGTTTCTATTTTTATAGAAAACTAGACTTAATTACTTTTTTGGAATGAAATGTCCAGTGGTGTAATGAATTTTAATGATTCCTTTCTGTCGTCGAGCAAATTTTGCGGGCGATCATACCAACCGGTCGCTTTTTGAGGGCCAGTGCATAGCAAGATTGAGGAGTTTAGACACAGCAATAGAAGGTTCATCAAAGGATGTATTATACGTTACATCGTGCGTATTTCCAGCTCTTCAGAGTTAGTGGAACCCCATATCATTCCTCTCAAAGTTCGCTTAGCTGTAGCGTTGAAAGAGGAAGCTATATGCCAGGTACTTGTGAAAGAGTGTGAGCATTGAATCTTGTTGCTTTACCGCATTTTATGAATACAAACTGTATTGGGCATACACCTGTAATTCTGTAATTAAATCCCGAAAACCAATAAAAGGTTTCGTTTAATTATTCTTGGGGGGCAAACCCATTGGAGATTTTAGGGTAATAATATTGATGATTAAGACGATGTACAAAAGGCAAGTTTGACTTTCGCCAGTGGGTAACTGGTGGGTGTTGGGTGTAGATTAGTACAGTTTGTGGTGCACTTTGTGTTGTTTGCCATGATGTCAACTAACGTTGAAAAAAATCCAGCTGTTTCAGCAGTTTCAGAGGAGGGACATGTGTTGACAGCTTATGGTTTTTATCTGGTCGTAAGCTTGGCCAGTATGCAGATCAAGAGCCTTTGAAATCCCTTTTCCAAAATAAAACTCCGGACTTAAGCTTGAAGTATATATTGACCCAAGTGCATGACCAGCAGGGTCAGCAGTAAGAATAAAGAAAAAAAGGCCAAAGGAAAAATAGTGTTAAAAAAAAGAGACCAAACAAGAAAAAAAAGCGGTACAAAGAAACAGAAAACAGCGTCGTGGGGAGTCGAATCCGGTTTATCTGCACGTGCAAGAATCTCCTTGACCACTGCACCACAGTGACACACATGGTTACAAAAATTAATTTTGTCATATCAAAACAATTTTTCTCTCCCATAGACGCTGTTTGAAGCTGGTGGGCCTATATTTATCGTGAATTCAAATATACATTTGAGGAAAATCAGCTTAAGCGCGTATTTCAAAGCTATTTCGCGTTCAACGGGCCGACTCGATGTAGATAATCGATCGAACTAGCTTTACTGAATTTGGTGGAGAATTAGGAGATCAACAGACGCGCACACTCGAAAGGAATGATATGAAGTTAGGCCCATTTAATTAGCAAAAGAATAGAGGAAATACAAACATGCGTGATCTGTGAATGGAACGTCCTATTCTGGAGACTAGACCTTGCCTAGTTTAGAGAAAAAAAATATTTAAGTTTTATGACCTTGCCGGTCCCGTGAAATTGATAGATATCCCGCAACACGGCCCGCAAAACAAATTATACAATCACGGACACAAAATATCAAAACGGTTTACACAAGCAGATTATTACAACACCAAAGCTCACACACATTCGATCAATTAGGCGATATTTGCTAGCTTCTTAGCTTTCCCTCGAACTCGCTCGTCCAAATAACTGTCGTATCCCTTGCTAATTTGCACAAGCGACCCGAGGATCTTGCCCGTTACTATGTGATGTCATACTAGCAGGCGGAGTGGGTCAAGAAACTTAGGTGGAAAACAATAGAGTTACCTCCCCCCCCCCCCCCCCGGCCGAATCTTGTTCGAATTAAGGCCGACCAGAAAAATTTAGACCGCCTGAATTGATTCAGACGCCGATCTTAACTCCAGCCGAACTAAATTCTAAAGGAGAAAAATGCTCCTTTTGGTCACACTTCTTGCAAAGTAAGTTACTATGATTAATGCATTAGGTTCGGTACATGAAAAATTCGGCGTCTGAATCAAAGCGGTTCCAAAGTCGTTCCACAATCGAAATTCCCGACCGGGCTTGGCGTAAAGAACGGCTGATCACGAGCCGTTCCAAATTGAAACAGGCGTTCCTAATTTATTCAGACGCCAAACTTTTCATGTACTAGGTTCGGCTCATGAAAAGATCGGCGTCTGAACCGGGCCTTAGACAAGGAAAGATAATTAAGGAAATCATCAGCCTTGTCATGCTGTCTATAAACCACACTACAAATACTCTTTTTCTTATTTATGTCAACAATCTCTATCCAAAGAGCTTGGTAGGAAGAGTTAGAAGAACGTTCGAGATTGACTGTTGATAAACATTCCCACACTTCCTGCGGAAAGAGGCGTTGTTGGCTTCGTGCACGGTATAGTGGAGGGGGACAGGGGGCGGGAGGGGTACGGGAGACGGGAGAAGAAAGGGCGGGAGGCGGGATCTCTACGATGGCGGGAATCGGGAGAGAAATTCAAAAAGGCAGTCAAAGAAACGAACCCAACAACGTTTCTTCACTTCCATTTTACGTTTTCCGAGGCTTAAAGCAAAATTTTATACACGAGAAAAGTCAAAAAACGAAAATCCGTGCTCGGGATAAACGGCATTACTTCCTGTGAAATTGGAAACCTTTCCAAGTCGCTTACATCATAGGACATGAATGAGATTGCATGACATATGTACATGTGTGTCGACTGTGTCAGTCGTGTCAGTGTCTCGTCTGTCTTGCTAGATGTCGAAATTCTCCGTAAGGACGACAAAGCGAGTCAGGTCAAATGTCGTCAAAGATGATCGATCTTAGTGTTTTTCGGTTTGGTGGGGAAAAATCCGTCCATGGAAGACCTTTCTGGTAGCTCGCTCCTTACGACTGTAGTTCACAAAACACTGTAATGTTCCCTGCTAGCAGAGGTTTCTCACGACGAGGCAAAAATGAGAGAATGGAGGGTCAGTAGTTCATGTATGACTCCATGAAATGTCCTGAGACACCAGTGCCATGTCCTGCCTCTAAGCACAAAAGGGTGACCCAATGTAGCTCTAGTTAGCGTAGTCAGTGTAGTAGCTCTAGTAAGTGTAGTAACTGTAGTAAGTGTAGTACGTGTAGTAGCTGTAGTACCTGTAGTAAGTGTAGTAGCTGTAGTACGTGTAGTATGTGTAGTAGCTGTAGTACGTGTGGTATATGTAGTAGTTGTAGTAGCTGTAGTAGCTGTAGTACGTGTGGTAGCTGTAGTACATGTAGTATGTGTAGTAATTGTGGTAGCTGTAGTATGTGTAGTAGCTGTAGTATGTGTATTACCTGTAGTAAGTGTAGTAACTGTAGTAGCTGTAGTAAGTGTAGTAGATGTAGTAGCTGTAGTACGTGTAGTATGTGTAGTAGATGTAGTAGCTGTAGCAAGTGTAGTACGTGTAGTAGCTGTAGTACGTGTAGTATCTGTAGTAAGTGTAGTACGTGTAGTAGCTGTAGTATGTGTAGTAGCTGTAGTACGTGTAGTATCTGTAGTAAGTGTAGTACGTGTAGTAGCTGTTAGTAGCTTACTACAGCTACTACACTTACTACAGCTACTACAGCTACTACGCTTATTACAGCTACTACTCTTATTACACGTACTACAGCTACTACACGTACTACACTTACTACAGCTACTACACTTACTACAGCTACTACACGTACTACAGCTACTAGACGTACTACAGCTACTACAACTACTACACATACTACATGTACTACAGCTACTACAACTACTACACATACTACATGTACTACAGCTACTACAACTACTACACATACTACATGTACTACAGCTACCACACGTACTACAGCTACTACAGCTACTACACGTACTACACGTACTACAGCTACTACACTTACTACAGCTACTACACTTACTACAGCTACTACACTTACTACACTTACTACAGCTACTACATCTACTACACTTACTACAGCTACTACAGTTACTACACTTACTACAGCTACTACACATACTACACATACTACACGTACTACAGCTACATACAACTACTACACATACTACACGTACTACAGCTACTACACTTACTACACTTACTACAGCTACTACAGTTACTACACTTACTACAGCTACTACACATACTACAGCTACTACACATACTACACATACTACACGTACTACAGCTACATACAACTACTACACATACTACACGTACTACAGTTACTACAGCTACTACACATACTACACGTACTACAGCTACTACAGCTACTACAACTACTACACATACTACACGTACTACAGCTACTACAACTACTACACATACTACACGTACTACCACTACTACAGCTACTACAACTACTACACATACTACATGTACTACAGCTACTACAACTACTACACATACTACACGTACTACAGCTACTACAGCTACTACACGTACTACAGCTACTACAGCTACTACACATACTACAGTTACTACAGCTACTACACGTACTGCAGCTACTACACTTACTACAGCTACTATACACGTACTACACTTACTACAGCTACTACACTTACTACAGTTACTACACTTACTAGAGCTACTACACTGACTACGCTAACTAGAGCTACATTGGGTCACCCTTTTGTGCCCAGAGGCAGGACATGGCACTGGTGTCTCAGGACATTTCATGGGGTCATACATGAACTACTGACCGAATGGAGAGAGACCTCTGCCGGCTTCCGACGCGCTTTCTATCACGCATGCCCTCGCGTTTCCTTTACAACCAGTGACGTTTTTTACCCATAGAACCGGTTTGAGCGCGAAAAGGAAAAAAAGGAAAGCTTAAAGTCTGGAAAAGACGGTAAATTCCTTTTTTTTGGATTACAATTCAAAATAAGAGGGCAAATTACTTGAAGTTACCTTTGTATCGGCGGTCGAAACAGAAATACTGAACCTTAGCAGAACTAAACCTCTTGCGTGGAATAGATTCATTGACGATATTTTCTCGTTGTGGATAACTGAGAGGAAGGAGATTGCTGAATTCATTACTCTTCCAAACAGGCATCACCCTACAATTAACTTACGGCTGAAATATTTGATAAAGAGATTAACGTTCTGGATACAACTGTTTTCACAACCAAGGAATCCTTGACATCCGCGGGCGAAGCCCTTAGACTTCTGAGAACTAACTCCTCAGCTAAATCTTTCTATGAGAACATCTACAACTTCAAAAAAACGCTTTCGCGCCAGAGGTTACCCTCACAAAAAAAATCCTCTGAGGTTAAATTTACTGAACGGAATTCGGCTATACAAAAGAACAACGAAGTGCGAAAGAAAATTCTACCTTTCGTTACCACGTACCACCCTGCTTTGCCAAACCATAAAAACATCTTAATGAGCAAATGGCATTTAGTTCAAAAGTAACCACTACTGAGAAAAATATACAACGAGCCTCTCATCATTTCCTACAAGAGAGCAAAATCTCTGGGAGATATTCTCGATTATGAGTCATGGTTGGCTTGTCAACACTTTCCATTGTGGGCTCAATAATTGTCGTCGTTCATTCTAACAGGGCACGCGCATTACACATTAAACGAAAACGGTTTTGAAACCGGTAAGTTTCCAGCAGAAATCTGGTCGGCGGCTTCATCAAACAACGCTTCGGAAGCCGGCAGAGGCCTCTCTCTCCTTTCTCTCATTTTTGCCTCGTCGTGAGAGACCTCTACTAGCAGGGAAACTGTAATGAAGATTTTGCCGCGTGGTGTAAACTTGTGTCGAAGGAATGCCGCTTCAGTGATCGCGCTGGAAAGTGCGGAGTGGTTCGATTTACAACACAATTTTTTATTTTGGACAAGGCCAAAGCACTCCCTATTAGAATCTGAATAGGGAGTCAAACAGCGTGATTTACGTGATAACGGGAGAAACACAATAAAGGGCGGGAGTCGGGAGGCAAAGGGACAAAAACCTACGGGAGGCGGGAGAACGGGGTACGGGAAGCGGGAGATTGTGTCCCCCCCCCCCCCGGTATAGGTAAATGTCCTAAATTTCAAGAAATTTTTTGCACATGGCTTCTAATTAAGAGCAACTTATTTCGAAGCTGTAATTTAGAAATTTGATTGTTCTTTGTTCTCTTTTTAAGCTCTGGCCTTGAGATGCTACCAGTGCATGCCAGACCTCACGAATATTGGGCAGAAAAGTAACAGCCCAGGCCTGAGCTTTTGTGCCAATCCCAATAAAACTATCCATTGCAGTAAAGATCCATTTACAGGAAAAATGACTGGTTCCTGTCTCACAGCCAGTGTAACCGTCAGTGTCAATACTGCAGGAAATAACTATACACTTCCTGAAAGCAACATAGACGTCTATGTCCTCAACTGTTCCGTAATGTCAACGTGTAGCACTTTTAAGACACAATTCTGCCAATCCATAAAGTCAGTCTACAAAAATATTCCTATCCTGCATCTGAAAAGTTGTGACCTCACATGCTGCAAGGGGGACCTCTGCAATAATCCATCCTCGTCATCAACTGTGCCGAGCAGTGTTCCACCAGCAAGCGCTCTGTTTGGAATCCAGGTTTTGATGACTTTGACTGTTGTGAACTTTTAGAGGAGGACAGTGTCTCATGGAACAGAGTGAGAGACACCACTTTCTGTTGTTATTGTCATTTTTTTATTTTTTTTTTTTTTTTTACCTAATTTTACAAGTGGAAAATGCGTAAAGAATTTTTGTGGGTAGACGCAAACAAAAATCTGATTAATGTAAAGTTACCGTACTGTAATTCAAGTTATCAGTATAAGATTTAGATAAGTGGTAGACAAGACTTTTTTATTAATAAGTGACTAATAAATAATACTCACTTAACAGGTTGTGAAACATTACGTTCATGCCACGCAACATGTTCACCTTGATTGTTTCCAGTGTGCTGAGCTTTCAATTTGATCAGGAAAGGAAAATGAGAAAAAAAATTTACTGAAAATCATTTTAATACCACATTTGCCTACTTTTGATACTATCAAGGCTATATTCTGACCACAAATACAGCATGGTTGTGTGTCACACCTTCACCTTTTTATTGAAAGTGAGAACTTCTAGATCGTTTTCTTCCTGCATCTTAACATTAACATCCAAACAAATGTTTCGTGGCCTTCCAGGATGAAGAAAATCTTTAAAATCACTGTCAAAATCTTCAACGTGAATGTCCTAAAGATTGAGTTTTTCCTCTTCTTCTTCTCCCTGGTTTGGAGGAACTTCATTACTCTTGCCTTGTCAGTTCTCTTTTCCGCCTAAAGCAACAGAACCGTCAGGCGTATTTTCTCTAAAAGGGTCGCTGTATTCTCAGAGAATCAGTTCCCATGATTTAGAACAAAATGAGTTGTATAGTATTTGAGTTTTAAAAGATTTATAGTTTAGAGTTTTTGTTGTCACAAAGTTTCCACTTAAACAATAAAGTTTGTTTGCATGAAATGGCACAAGTTTGCTGCTTTTTTCCGTTTTTCCCCTGGGAGTTGGTACTGGCCTGTAAGGGATCTTAAGCAACGAGGACGACGACGGCAACGACTTGAAATTGTAAAAAAAGCAATAGGTTGAGATTACGAACGGACCATTAGAAAAGTCTTGGAGGGCAGGAGAATTAAAAATATATATATAAATCAGTCCAAGGGAGAATTAAATAAAATAATTCATATACTCCAAGTAACCCTGAAAAAATGTCATGCACTGGCCTAGAAAAATCATACAAGGAAATGTTCATGAAACAATATTCATGCGGCACGAAAATTCCCTAACCGCCCCCCCCCCCCCCCCCCCCCTCCCTATAACTTTTTTAATGGTCCTTCCTTAGCAAAACAACAACTCTGCACGTGCATCGCGCATTTTTGTACAATACCTTGTCGGCGTTGCACTACTGCAACGTTTGAATCAATGTCACAGCAATGTTGTGACATTGCTGTGTTCGCTAACAAGTGGGGTGGAGGCGTGGTGGCCCAGCAATTAACACCTCAAGGTCCGGATCTCGAGGGCGGGTTTCCCATGCACAAGAAACTTGGCTACCGGTGATTTAATGCTGGGGTTAGTTGACTAGTATCCAAATCAGCGAGATGTAGCAATACTCCTCGCTACTTTATGCTTAGAAACTGCAGCTTGTTTCAGGTTCTTATATAGTAGGAGTCACGCGTAAATGGTTTGCCTGTAACGACGACTGATAAGCGCCGGCCGAGTGACTCCTTACCTATCAACTTCTAGAGTTCAAGTGTGCGCTATTTGCAAGCCATCCTAGTCATCCCTGTAAAAAAGTTGAAGTTGAATGAAGCTTTAAGGTTAAAACGTAAAAATACGAAAACATTGGCATATGCACAGTGAGTGAGACCTGTGTCAAGCAGGACACGCTCGTGGAATGCTCTACTGTCACGGTTTCCGCCTAATTCAGGTTCTTATTGAAGAACGTCATATGAGACCTGGGAGCAGGGGTACTCCAATACATTTCTTGTAAGTGTGTACCGCCCAGGGTCTTAAACACGCTTTTCAAGGATGAAACATACGAAAACTAATACCCTATTTATGGCCCAAACCTGAAAAATGAGACTCGATTCAAGGGGGAAAAAACAAAAATTTAATGGAAAGACACAAATCCTCCTAACATCACTTTGATATACTAAAGTAAAGCAGTCCCTTGTAGCTGGGCATTTACGCACTTGAGTTTTAGGTTTGTAAGTGGACCAATTAATCAAATACTTTTAAAAAACGTAGATTGTACCCTAATTTTAAGAAACTAAGATGAATGATTTAATGAAGGATCCGAGTACGCATCGCATAGTGCCTTCTTTTCTTGTAAGCGTTTGGAGGATGAACTAACCAAAGAAGGACTTATTGCATGCTTGCGGTTAATGCTTTAGTCCAGGCATTTTGTCATTAATGATCTGATCTGTTACTAATTGCAGCAGAAGCTTTCTCATCTTCAAATAATTACGAACCTGTAAATGTACATACTCAAAGTCTTTAAAAATCCAAGCATGGGAACACCAGCAAATACAGGCTGCCGTCAAATACCTCTTTCTTATAGCATGAAAACGAGACTTTAGCCGGTAGTTGCTTTTATTGAGTTATTTTACTGCTAGAAATTGAGCCAATTTTTTCTCAAGCCTAAGAGAATACTATCAACAAAGTGATTGAGAAGCGCGCAGATTACATAATACTCAACATAATTAGTTCTTTGATAAAAAATCTTTAAAGGTAGCATTAGTTAAGCAGTACTCAGGAACCATTTAATTGATCATGGCTCGAGAACGTCTTTCAAAACACTCACATTTTGCACCTAGAGACAGCAGTCTCGTCAGGTGTTTTGATCCGTCCAGGGATAGTACGGTGTTTGAAGTGGCCTTACTCTTGCTTGGGAGTTTTGAACTAGAGCCCTATATACGTTACGCATTTAACTCTTCACTACCGTAGTCAGAATTGATACAATTGGTGCAGGCATGGTGAATACAGTGAAGATTTCTTTCCTACCAAGGTCCTTTCCATTGACCGTATACTGTTCTTGCGGTAGATGCACCTCATACAGTAGTACTGTCTGACGGAACCGATGAACAGTTCAATCAGGTCAACTGTTCAAAGCACCGTTATGGAGCAGGTGACAAGGCGAACAGGAAGTACATGTATTTGATTTTCAATGACAGCTCCACACCCTGTCCTGTACAGACCTCTAGCTGAACACCTCTCATGATCATGATCCCATGCCTACCACTGTTGATCGAGTTGTGTATACATTGGCTTTCAATCAAGCTCTTCATTCTGAGGGAAGAGCGAAGCGTGTCGAGAGAGAATAGGGAGCTTTAGCAACGACGACGGCAACGACAACTAAAAATAGGAATGGGCTTATTAAGCAAAACAACATATTTGCACGTGCATCACACTTTTCTTCTACATTTCTCTGCCGTCTCTGCACGACTACGACGTAAAAATGCAAAATTTTACGATCTATGGAGGACGTAAACAAGCGACGACCAATGTTTCTTTTTCTTTCTAAACTTTAGAGGGGTCCCCTAGAAATCAACTCCAGGGAAATTCACCCACTTTTGACGTTTTAAGCGAACTGGAATAAACGCGGAAAGGTTTGAAAAAAAGCTAATTCCTTTTTAAAGTCACGTTTTCGCAGCCGTTGCCGTTGGCGGTGCTAAAGCGAAGGAAGCTTAAGCAACAGCGTTTTTGAGCGACGGACGTCAACCGGAAGTGGACTTTTTGCATCATTGGGCAGTGGTTTGGTTAAAACTCTCGGGTATATCGTCTTTAAAGGAGAAAAGAAACTTAGCAATGAAAATTTGATAGC
>JBBMOI010000006.1:8630000-8752500 GCA_038088405.1 Porites divaricata
AGAATAAAAACCCAGAAATCGGTTACGAGTCCGCCACAGTCGCTGTCGTGAAAATAATTTTTGAAGAATCTGGTGTTAGCGATGTTGTTGTTAACAGCCGTATTCTGAACGTCTTAAAAAAGATTTCAGTACTGCAAACGGCTTAAAGACGAGCGAGCAAGGCAGGAGGAAAATCGCTGGCAAAGTTGTTGAATGGATGGAAAACCGGACCGAAATATCAATTCGAAATTTACTACAGCGTGAAATTCTTCGAGGTCAAATAAAGAACCATAGTCACGCCACTCATTTGTATCTTCGCGAAAACCTTTGTAGTGAATTTTGATCCTTTTCTTCTCGTTATCGACCTCGCGAATTTCAATTTCACACAGTTGGTTATCCTTTCTCATTTTATTTTTGTTCTTAGCTTTAAACACTGGTAAATACTCGTCAATATACCTCAATACCTCACTCCGCCATTTCAAATTTGGCAATGCTGCCTTGAACTACGCATACGCAGTGAACGAGTGCTTCATGTATGATCACTGAATATCAAATGTCCATCGATGTATGACAAGAGTTTGATATGCAAACTATGTATATAAAAACAGCTTTAGAAATGTAAAACTGACTGAGAGAAAAGGAAAGTGGGCTTGCATAAAACAGTAGTTCCAGCTCCTTGCCTCACACAAAAACATTCCGTAAGCCGGTCACGCTGTCTATATTCTCCTCATGTGGAGAAGGAAGCAAACTGCACGGATAAGGAAGGTTATGCCGCTACTCAAGGCAACTGAAATTAAACTCTGAATTTTATCAAAAGAAGGAGTTGGAAGAGAACCAATCAGAGAAGCACCAAATAAAAGGAATAGTATTGGTGTTAGCCGAGTCAGAGTAAAATTCTTAAAGATGCCTCTATTCCGTTTCAAATAAAGCCTTGGGAATATGAGGAAATGAAGAACTCAGACGATAAGGTCAATATAGGGGTATTCGGCGAAGTAAAAAAGCAGTATTTAGTGGGGAAGGATTACTCACCTGACGTGAATAATAACCGAAATGAAACATCCAACCCAACGTGATTTTCTACGTGATATTCTACGCGACATGATTTAAATCCTCCTCCTGACCCCTGGAAGGGGGTACTCCAAGGAATTTTTGGGTGGGGTTGTGCCCCCTAGTTCTCTAAATCCTTACCGTATTTCAGAATAAAAGTGTCATTTTCCACACCCGTTTTCAGACCTGATCTCTTAAAATCCATACCCATTTACAGGCCTGGCCTAATTTAGCCTGTTCCAGGCTCTCAGATAAAGAGGAGACTATCCAGTTTCCTCCCGTTTTATTTTGGCGCTTTCTCAATTCAGCGGAGCCAACTATCTCGGAGCCTGGAACAGCCTAGGCCTGATTAGGCAGAAACTAGTATGTCAGCGTTATATATTATAGATTAGAGCACAACAGTAGATCATTATCTTTTGAGCGCAGACAAAAAACTCTTCAAATGCGTTTCAAATTCGCATACTTCTATTTCGTTCTTGTTCATTTAGAACTGAAAACGATAAATACATTCGTACATGTACGCTCCCGTAGGTTCCTTGAAAACCATACCCGATTCCAAACCAAAATGGGCAAAGTGTTTTCAGACCACCAAACGGCCCATAAACCATACCCTTTGGGGCGGCAAATACGTACACGGCTGATATAAGAGAGTACCCCCCCTCCGGTCCTGACCCCATTCATGATTGTTAGAGACTATGGCCATGTCTAAAATGGGTGTAGAAAATAGCATTTTTGTCAGGCTCTTGATTCAGAGAACCTCCACCAAGAATTTCTATCTTATACCAAGTCCGCAGCCTGCAGTCCGCGTTTTATACCTAGTCCGTGTTTTATACCCAGTCCGTATTTTCCAGTCCGCGTTTTATACCTAATCCGTGTTTTATACCCAGTCCGCAGTCCATGTTTTATACTGACCGGTTGTAGATTTTTAGACTGAAACTGGACAGCTCAAAACGGTCTTCTAAAAGTTGCTTTTCTTTATGTCCATAAAGAAATCGTAATGTAATTTAAAATTTATTGCGTTACTTTATTTTGTCCAAATATCACGATCACGATCTCCTCAACGGTCTCCTTGCCATAACAGAGCACAAATCACACTAAAATCAAAACAGGAATTTCCAGGCTTGGTAAATGTTACTTTTTTCAGTTTATTTCCCTATTTTAAGCAGTAAGAATGATATTTCTTCTCGCCTCGAATTAGGTTCGGCACATGTAAAGTTCGACCGTCTGAATCAACAGTCGAACTTAATAGTTTGGGTCGACCTAAATAGGTATTAGGTTCGGCACATGTAAAGTTCGACGTTTGAACCGGGCCTAAAAGACGTCGATGAAATAATACAGAGAAAATACCAAAATTACGTCATCGATAAACTCACGTGTGAGATTATGGAAAATAAACTACTGGGGTCCCGGATGTAATTTTTATGAATTTTACGAGTGGTATATTTTTCAGTAAAACACTCGTGTCTATATAATAAAGGCTTTTAATCGGCCTTTGAATGAGTTTACTGTTTTATCGAGGAGGGTGTTATCCACCGTGGCCGTAGGCCGAGGTGAATAACACTCTTCAGAGATCCACTTAATTCTTCATATCCTACGAAAGCCGAATTCATTAATTGCTTTATTATTTATCAAAATATTTTCAAACACTTAAAGGAGAAAATGAGCTTTATTTTCACAAATTTCATCCCCTCCAACAATATACTGAGAGCTAAAGTTATTTTCACTCCGTAAATTTTGGGAAATGTATAAATAAAATCTCTCCGTCAGAAATTTAACAGACATCGAGGGAAAAAAAATCAAACCTGTCTGCGCAGTGTTTACAGAAATGTTACTGTGCAGTTGTAGAAATTAAACTGCTTTGTGCTTTGGTTGCAGTGGTTGTGAGTTTGAACGTTCAGGTCTCGTAAAATGAATTCTCTTGGGAATTTGTTAGCAGTCCAAGTTCCTCATTTAGATCATTTTCGCCTGCTTCAGGAGCCACGACATGGTTTTTGTTGTTGTCAATTACAGCCGTAAGGCTGCCCGCCATGTTTGTTTTTGTGTTTGCATCGGTTTCGCAATAGGTTTTTTATGCTGCTTTCGTTTCAGTGTGTCCGCTCACCGACATGATATGTCGCGCTTCAAGTCCACTTCTGTCTAGTATAGTTGTGGTCGTCGCTCTGATTGAATGATTTGTGTATATTGTTGACAACTCCGCTTGTTGTGAGATAACTTTCCTCTTCTTGCCGAGAGTGTTCTCGCCGACAACCATGTTGTCATGCCAAATTTCTCCTTCACCAGATGACTTTGGTCCCTGAATAAGGTATTCATTCAGAGGCACCCAACGTCAATTTTTGGAAAATATCTGTTGGGAAGACGATTTGAGATCTAGAATTTTCGGAATATTTGTTGTAAAATTTCTTGCTTGCCTGCCTTTCCTAGGATTTTCAAACGTCCAAATATGGTATAATTGCTCATTTTTAACGGAGTTATATCTTAAAAAGGTTCTGGCTGAAATTTTCGAAAAGGCAAATTTTGATCCCTATCGGATCACTAGACTTTCAGCTAAGAAATCAAAACAGACAAAAAAAATTTAGGGGATAAAAATATGCCTATATCTACCGTTTACATACTAAAATACGTTCAACAGTGCTAAGTGGTTTTCAACTATTTTCTCGTTGGGTGCCCCTGTTCATTCATTGGATTCAAGAGACTCAACTGAGGATGAGACCGGGCAAAAAGGATCATCGTTTGCTATCATCATTCCTCCATCTTCAGCTTGAAAAAAATAACATTATTTCAAAGAAAACCTTGTTTTGTAGAGTGGTAGGGTTTTCAGTATTGAAGACACCGCATCGATACAAACCAAACATTATGTTAGGGCATAATGTTATTTATGTCGATACGATATGCCTTTGTGGTCTGCATGTTTGGTCTTCCGACTCACATCAATCTAACCTCTCTTTCAAGAGCCAATCATTTCTATCGCCCTGAGGGAGTGTCCGTATAAAGGAGCGTGCATTCCCGCGTTCGTCCCCTCTTACTTTCACCATCACGACGATTACATCTCAGCGGAAAAATTCTTTTTTTCCCTCCCCCCATCCCACTTTGCCACGAGTCGGGAGACCTTCTATGCGTCTATCACTCCGTTCATTCATTGGGCGAATTTCTTGCCCCACCTTTGCTGAAAATAACATATATTATTTAGTATTATTGTTGTGAACTAATGCGTCTGTTTTATAATCAATTAAACTGCCACTCAGACAAGTGGCCAAATAATGCCAACATTCGAGTGGCTTCTCTGTCTGTGGTACTGTAGCAGAGCAATAGCGTGACTTCAATGAGAGCTCCCGAAATAACTTTTAGGGTATCGGCATAAATTTCTTTATGTCTTCGTCAGCAATTGAAGGTTTGTGTTCAGTTTTAGCTAGTCCTTGGTTCTTTAGCTCTACGCACTGTGTTTCATAAATTCGGTTGGCTTCGTTAAATCATAATGTCTATATTTAATTCTTGTTTGAAGAGTCTACACAAAGTAAATCTGATGGAACAAAGGGAGTTCTTTGAGTATATCTGTCCATCTTTCTTTCTCGTCTGGGCGTAAAACTTTTGTAAAAATGCCGCTAACTCCACTGCAGTTGAAGGATTTCTGATGTTTTTCTCCTTGAGGTACGACTCAAAAATTAAGCGATGGTGTTTCCTCAACTTTTTGGTATTCTCATTGTCTTTATCATTAAGTAAGTGGGTAATATTTTCTTCGCTCAAACTTGTAAACCTACTCGTAGCCATTTCTGATGTTTGTCTGCCAAAAATAACACAAGCTCGTTCCCAGGTCCTCTTGGTTAACGGTGCCTTAACATGCAAGAACGCTGCATTTTTTACTCATTTCCTCGTTAAACACAAAATTCTTCCAAATTTGGTCATCAGTAACTGGTTATGGTGAATTAAACGTGTGCTTTCAGCCAATCAGAATCGGGGAAATATTTTGAATGAATAATAATTACGCTTTAGTTTTAGCAATCGGTTTCCAAGGATTTTTCAGGCGAAAGAAAAAAGCGTACATGGAGTTTTGGTATTGACTTTGGTTGAAACATAGACTAGAGTACTTTATTTTTTATCGATTTAAAAATCACTGAAACAAGGTTTACTATCATTCAGAACCCGTTTGTTTCTTTTGAATAAACATTTTGCTCGCAGTCTCCGTGCCACACGTGCACTGAACACTGTAAATTATGCGTTCATCTTTTATCTAGTTATGAATATCTCGTTCTCAGGTAGATTAAGGCCTGTGTCTAAGTCATTTATAGTTTTCATGTACAGTTTCCAAAAACTGTGGTTAAAGACATCCACGAGGGACGATATATGGTAAAGTAAACTAAACTTCAAAAAACTTGAAAAATAAATTTAAATTATTTTGTCACGTGATCGACCACGCCCTCTATTCAAAAGTTTTAACCAACGATTCCCACCACTTGCTAAACGAGTAGCTCCAGTTTCTCTGTATCAAAACACTGTCCCTACAAACTGTCTACGAAATCTGCTCGGAATGGTTCGAAGCATTATCACTGACTAGTGCCAGTCCTCCTCTAACTAAAATTATCGACAGGAGAAAGACGTTTATTGACCTCGCCTCATTCCGATTGTTTTTGCGAGAAGACTATTAGTAGCCATTTTTTGGGCCTACTAAAGGAAAACGGTTTACTCTCTTTCTGGTGGGAATTTCGACTAAAAGGATTTCTCGATAAAACAGGGCGTGGCTGGTCACGTGATGCAGTTATAAACAATTTTTAAGATGAAATTGGAAGATTTCTTGGTTATGGTTGGCCTTAAATTGTTAGTCAAGGGATATCTTGAAAATACTTTACGTTATTGGCACCCCCTTTTAAAAATTCTGAAAACACGGTAGTGACAAACTTGAGTTGTACTAGGTTTTCCGATAAGTGGAAATCCCTTTTGTTAAGAGATATGTTTTCTGTCATTGTCAAAAGTTCCTAGTTTAACGCCTCTATGACGCTTGCTCGAAAAAAGCCGTCATGTGGATTTCTTTCAAAAAGTCGAAAGCATTTTATTAAAAGATTAGCGTAAGATATACATTTAATGTAAAATCATTGGACGTCTAGCGAATTCAACAAGTTAGAAAAATATAAAGTTTTACATCACTCTCATTCTAATTTCAACAGCAATAAAAAAAGAGAAAAAGCGAGAGAGGCATGTTAATATATGCTATCATCTCATTGAAAACCGTTTGTCTATAACGCCCTGATCGATCCGGCGAGGCAACTGAAACGAGGTGCTTGCTTTGGTTTGCTTTCATTGTTCTGCGTGTCAGCTGTGCACCTTTATTGTTTTCATGACAATGGCGGAAAGACATTTTCCATTTCTAATAAATCGGAAAACACTAATTACAATGTATAATTCGCACATTTGGACTGAACGTACATGTATTGAAACAGTATTTGTTGTCTCATCAGTGTCTTATGAGAGGAGCATATGGCCCAGTTTGTCAGTCGAGCCTCGCGAGACAAACAGCGGTGATAAACATTGCGAGCTTTCGCGTCCTTTAGTCCTGAGTGCCCTGTTTTCCCCGAGGGGGGGGGGTTACTGCCATATATGGGCTATATAGGTATGTACCAATGTGAATGGTATAGTTTTCAAGCAGTTTACTCATGGATAGGTTATATAAATCAGAGAGCTGAGGTCTAGAATAGGGTGTCATTTTCCAGGAAACTGATCAATTGGTTACTGAGGAATTAAAACTTTTCAGACAATTAGCATTGAAACTAATATTGCCTTTGTTGTGATTCAATACGCTAAAAAAGGAAACTAATCTTATTCTTGACTCTATGACTCCAAGCTCTGCCTTTACATCGTTGATAAGTATGAAGCAAGGAGAGAAAACGCAAAAAATTGTGGCTAAATACGTATATGATCGCTTCCGCGAAAGAGATAGCCGCGTTAAAGATAACCTTGTTTAATAGTCATATAAATTTTGCAAATATACACTTCTGTAATTATTGCACGAAAATCTTTGTTATCGTTGTAAACACATGTGTCTATAGGCGCTCTGTTGATAATAAAGTACTTATCTTATCTTATCTTATCTTATCTTAAGAGATTATTGGACTAAATTAAGAAGCCAGATCTTTACCAGATGTTTGGCTATGTCTGCCAACAGAGAATGCTCAGTCTTGTCTCTATACTTTACCTGATCGCTTTTCGTTCCGACATGAAAAGCTATCCTATATGAACTCTTAACACAAAAAGTCACATTGTATGTTAGTAGGCAGCCACGCAAGGCTTAGTACAGTTGACTCCATTACTATTTCTGTTAACGAAGTTCAGTCATTTCCATACCTAGGATTAGTTATTCCCTCGTTATTGGTAGGAACCTTACGTGGGATGACCACGTTGAATGTAGAGTGTTTTCACATGACGTCACGGCGGCCATATTGGTGTCCCAAAACAATGAAACGGCGGTCATGTTGGTGTCCCAAACTATTCCTGTGGGAGTTGAACTCTTTTCTTATGTAAACGCTCTCTTTTGTTCCAAACATTTGTATAGATGCTGGCCATGTGAGTGAAAACACTCTATATGCGCCGTAAAATCAAGAAACTAGGTCTTTTACAGCGAATTTAAGTACTGTCTACCACTAAGTGTTAAGATTATGTTCTTCAGCTTATTTATTTTAACTTTTTTAGACTACGGTGATTTAATTTGGGGAGACAGGCGACTCTTTTTTCCCCGGGGGGTACAACCTTATATAAGCCATATAGGTATGTGCCGCCCCCATCAGGTAGGGTTTTTGGGCCGTTTTGGTTTCAAAAAGGGTATACACTTTCCCCAGTTTGGTCTGGAATCGGGTATGGTTTTCGTGGGAACTACGGAGTGTATAAACGTATTTATCATTTCAATTCCAAAAGAGAAAGAAAGAAAGAGAAATATGCGAATTCGAAACGGATTTGAATAATTTTTGTGTTTGTGCTCTAATCTAAGTAATGATGAAAAAATTTCTGTCTAAAAGCCAGGTCTGAAAATGGGCATGGGTTTTAGAGTTCTAGTATGAAAACGGGTGTGGAAAATTACATTTTTTAGTCTGAAATCGGGTCAGGATTTGGAAAGCCGGGCGGCACACCCCCCCCCCCCCCACAAAGAATTCCAAGAGTACCCCCCGGTTTTTTTCTATCCCGGCTGTTGCCCTCGTTTCTCGCGTCTCACGGCTTCGCCGTTCGACCCTCGCTTACTCGTACACTCCTTTCACTAAATCTGAAGAAAACGAGAGACTGAAACATAATTTACCACAGATCAACAAAAGCATAAACCTGTCTCCTAATATACTGTCTCGATTTTCAAAGCGTTTTGTTGTTGTTGTGCTGGTGTTATTTTTTTGGTGCTTTTTCTCTCAGCAAAATTATTCATAACATAAAAACCATAAGGCAAATGACATTTTTTCATTACAAGCTGACTGTGAAACACACGGCCGAAAAAAAATTTGTTTCGATAGCCAAGTCAACCATTTGATCAAACAACAAAAACAATCGTTTCAATGCATGAGTGATTTTTTAATGTATTTGAATATCTGTGCCAGCGTTAGATTGCAGCTTCCTCAAGACTCATTACTGTGTTAACGTCGCATATATAGATGTGTGAAAATCGATGCCTTGCTAGGAAGAGCTTGTATTTAGGAAAAACATAACTATATTTTATACTTAAATTAAGACACTAGATATGAAATTTTCAGACAAATTAACATTGAAACAAAAGCCTTTGTTTTATCTAAGAGATGATTGGTTAAATTAATGACGCCGTCTTCTGCTAATAACAACGACCTCCGACCAGCGCTCTGCCAACAAACCGTTCATTTTACCGGCGAATACTTTGAGCAAGCCTTCAGTTTTTCCAGTTTCAGCACTGAAGATGAACTTTCTTGTGTTCAGCGCAGCTTTTACGATGATTGTGACAATCCATGGAGGTGAGTTACTAATTACCGAAGGCTTATATAAGAACATAAACAAGTCCAGCAGGTCCAGTCATAACATGACGAGACAGTATGCATGTTTGGTGCAGTTTGGTGACGAAGTACCGGCTTTTAGTATACAAGTCTCAAATCTCGAATCCATTAAAATTTTACAAACTTACAAGAACATTCGCTACATAAAGTCTCAGTTACACGCGCCGTGTACTCTTAAGTAAATTGGTTCGGATGTTGCTTTAGGCTCCCTTAGGCGAATGGTGCCATGGCCAATTTCCAGTTCAATTATTTTGTTATATCATTTCATCATACCTAAACTAACCCAATCTAAATTTCCAATTTACAGTTCTTTACTCCAAATATGACGTCTAGGGTTCAAACTCCATGATATAGCTGTGTGATTTAAGGTATCAGCCACCCTTCAGGACCGTCCGCGCGCGGATCGCTGCAGCGTTAGTTGTTTTTATAAAAACCCACATAAACCATATATTTTTTAAAAGCTTAATAATTCCAGATTATGGATTTGAACTAACAAAAACGATTTACTTAAATGTGTTTCGAAATTGGAACGCTTGTAAAAGTACACGTCTCTATAAATCATGTTCCACTCCCGCATTCGCTTCTCAACATGTTCCACCAAAAAACCGTGTCTCAGATTTTTGACAAGTGCGTTTGTTTTTATTTTATTAGCAAATGAAGTTGGGGAAGGCAATTAGTCACCACTCCCTGTGGAAAAAAGTTCTAGTTTTAAAATGAAAAGGAGTATTAAAATTCGCAGACACGGTTTTGTAGAAGAGATATATTGCATGACTCTGGCGAAATTTTAGCCAAATTGATTGAAAGGCTGCCGACTTGGAGTTCAAAACGTACGAGTCGATCGGTAAAATTTGCGTTCGGAGATGAAATAGAAAATACATTTTTGGCGGCATCCTACCTGGAATGAGATTATAACACCTAAATGTTTACTCTGGTTCACAAACTTTCGCGGCAAGCAGTGAGAAATAATTATTTTGCTTCCAGTCAGTTCAATTACACCGCGTGTGGACAAAAGACAACATTTGTTGAGGTAAGTGAACGCACATGTAATCGTTTAATTTAGAAACAACAATCCGGACACGACCTTTTCTTTTTTGGGGGGCGGCATTTTCACCGAAGCCGGAAACGCTAAATATCCACGGAGAATACTAAAGGCTATAAACAACGCGAAAACAATTCGTACGTGTTGTGTCGAAGCACGCACTCGGTATCACGTTACTAGTTCACAGGCAAGTTAATAATGGTAATTGAACTGAGTGGAGTGCAATTTGGTCTGAAATCATACGCGTGATTTCAAAATCGGACGAGCGCGCAGCGCGAGTTCGATTTGAAATCACAAGACAATATAGTATGATTTCAGACCAAAATTGCACGACACGAAGTTCAATTACCACTTTATTACATCCATTTTGAAATCGCAGGATTTAGTCAGTACTAATATTTATTGATAAAGTAGCTGGTTTGTTAAAAAGCCGAAACAAAAAGGCTTTTACATCTCATTTTGTATTCGAAACAGAGATGATGCGATATAGAACAAAAATGGTGCGATTTAAAACAGAAATGATGCGATTTAGAACATAAATGACGCGATTTGGAACAGATGCGATTTAGAGCAAAAAAAGGTGCGATTTGGGAATAAATCACACTGCTGATATCCAATCAGATTGCACGGATCGCCAGTGATTTCAAAGTGGATTTAATAAATTGATATATGACACAGGTACGACAGATCTTGTCAACGATCAATTAAGATAATTAACGAGAAAAAATCTTTTACCCCGATATCTTTCGACAGAAATAATATTTTCTTCGGATTTTTTTTTTTTAAAAGAAAGCTCTCAAGCATATTTGTTTGAAAACGTTGAAACCTCAAATATGGAAAAATGGCAATTTTAGGGGTGGCTGATACCTTAAATAAAATAAATTAAAAGCGATTTAGCCTGTGCGAAGTTTGGTTTCTTACTTCCTTGCGACGCGTTCCGTCTAGTACCGTCTCGTGGCCTAACATCTTTCCTTGTTCACCACCGATCTCGCCTACGTTGCGGTAGCCGTTGCATTTGAGACCTAGATAGAGATCAATAGAGAACTCCACACAATTATTAAAAATCTAAACAAACTTCTCAATTTTTTCATAACACGAACTGACAACATTGATAAACGAACGGGCCAAATTTAACCACTGGTATACAATGCATAATATTCTTAGAGATTTTTTACATAAATATATGCAGACGCGTACAAGTGGATTAGTTAAACTGAAACCGATGTTTTTTTCAGTTGGGGTATATTCTCTATATGGGAACCTAGCTTAAGCAGCTGAAATTTTGTTGCCGTAATTAAATTTTGCGCTTTGTCATCAGAAAGTGGACGCAGATTTTTCTTAGACTTTCGAAAAAGTCCTTTGTCATATTTAATATAGGGTGTGGACAAAACCTGGGCCCGGGCCCATGGGCTAGCCCATGGGCCACCCTATGGGCCACCCTATGGGCCACCCTATGGGCTACTCCCAGAAAAACGTAAAAAAAAAATTAACAAATTTAAAAATAATAATTAAATAATTAAATTAAAATAAATTCTCTATGTAGTGGTTTATCTTGAATTAAGTGACATTTGCTCATTGAAATAGGTTTGGCAAAGCAGGGTGGTACGTGGTCACGAAAGGCAGAATTTTTTTTCACACTTCATTGTTCTTGTAAAGCCAACTTCCGTTCGGTAAACATGCTTCAAACTATGCCATTTGCCACGAAGGCAGAACTATTAAAATTACGACGATAGAATACATAACTGCTGAAAACGGAGCGAAGAAAGTCTGTAAAAAGACTCCCGTATGAATAGCAAATACAAGTCGGTGTACGAATAGCCACTGGGTAAAAATAAATATGTGTTTCATTGCTTCTCCCAGTTTAATAATGAATGACTGTGGTAGGTTGACCACATACGGTGCTTTTACGTGTCCAGTTTGTGTTAATCACTCCTTGCATTCTGCTCTTTATCAGAAGTACCATGCTTGGGTGACATACATTGCAACACTGCGCTCATATGTAATAGTTCTTATTGCTGAAAATTCCTCATAAAACATGGTTTTTTGTTGTTTTCTTGGTGTCCCGTGAACTCAAAGCCATAATCAAGCAAAAAATCAAGAATTTACCAGAAAGGTGCTTTTAGACATCACACCAGATAGGGCGCTCTACGTGCTCAAATTTGCCGTGATCTGGTTTTTGTTCATGGTACCCATGAGTGAGAAATAAATCTGACAGAGCTCATGTAGTAATAATCCAACCCAACTATAGCTCATCCCACATCCTACATGTAGTAGTGACACAGTGTTTTGCATTCTGCACACTCTGGACTGTTTGGAAAATCTATTTTTATCATATAATGGAATCACCACGCTCGCCCGAGATTTCTTATGCGAGTGTCGTAAAAGGGTACTCTTCTCCCGAAGAAGTATGGAAAAAGTACCAGACGCAAGGAGAACAGGAGGCCACGGAAATTGCCTTATCGGAATCGTTAATCGATGCCCATCAGGTATGTTTGCTGATCTTTTATATAGGAACAGAAGGGAAAACTGAGGATAATGTCATTCCGTACTTTTCCTATCTCAGGACCGTGAAATGAATGACTCAGACGAGGGAGTAGAGTTGGTACCAACCCCAGGATTCGGAAACTATCCACGTGCAAAGGTACAAACTGTAGGTTACGTAGTTATGATGAGGTAATGTCTGCATGAACAGTCTGTAAAAGTAAAGACTCATTTATGGACTGCGATCACCTTCGACCATATGACTGAAATGAAGGGTTTTTGCGTTGACCACAGTAGCTATAATTTGTTAAAAAATTCAGAATTAGAAGCACATTTTCCAATAAAAGTTTGAAGTTTTAAGCGCAATTTTGCGAGATCAATATTTGACCTCGGCGGTTTAATAGAACTATCTTCAGGATCGCTTCTCGGGAAAATTTAAAAGGATTGAGCTCTCAATCGGATGGATCGGGAGCCTGTATTTTAGAGGTAAGAAATTAAATAGTTTGGCGTAGGGCTTTTGCGGCGTTTTGGTCTGTAAACTGATATTCACGTTGGGCATTTCGGTCTGGAATAGGGTGTGGCTTTAGAGTGAACTATGGAGTGTATGAACGTATTTATCGCTTCAATTCCAAATGAGTACGAAAGAAAGGGACATATGCGAATTCGAAATAGATTTGAACAATTTTTGGGTTGTAACCCTAATCTAATTAGTGATAACATAATTCCTGTCTAAAGGCAAATTTAGATGGCATGGATTTTAGGGGCCAAGTCCGAAAACGGGTGAGGAAAGTGACATTTTTGAGTCTGACATCGGCTCAGGAATTGAAGAACCGGGCGGCATACCCCCACCTAGAATTTGTAGGAGTACCCCCACCCCCCAGGCTTTATTCGTTTTGGGGGCCTTCCTTTTCAACTGACACAGTAACAGTCAGTGCAAAACCCTTCAAATCGATAAATTCCCCCTTTTGAGCTGCAGGGACGCCAAATTAAACAACGCTTATTTGGTAGCCTGGGCGTAACCCGTTTGATATTTCATACCGGCATAATTTTCTCTATATTTCGAACATACAAACAGTCAAACCGCTTGTGTGCCCCCAGTGGCGCATACGGCAAACAATAAGATCGTTTTCGATTCGTGCAATGTATGTTACATTTTAGAAACCCGAAGTCTTCGAGTCATGGGAAGAAGAGGAGTATTCTCCTGGTGAACCGCAGATTCCACTGGGATCTTACCGGTATAAGAAGGTATATCTCGAATTCATTTCAGATATCGAATGCACGTCTTCCACGTATGAATTCTATCATAACCTCAACTAGCTAAATACAAATAGTCCTTGGGCCATGGAGAGAACCCCCCCCCCCCCCCGGGGGAATTTTGCAGTCATATACCGTTTCAAAGCTTAGGGCAACGAGATTCCAAATCAGGTGGTTGCATTTGTAAAGTTGCTGGACTACACCATGGCCTTTTCTTTCTGGAGATAAATACCACAGGGTTTTGTCCTATTAAAAGTTATGACATGCGCAGTTCCTCGCTTAGTGCTTATAAACGGTGCTCAGATGAAAATTTCTGTAGAGATGACAAAGTTAGGTGACAAGACACAATTCTCGCGCTTTATTTATGGCCTTTTTTTATATTTTTTCGTCCAAACCCATGGTGTGGATACCCTGTGGTACATATCGCTAATTTGATAGCAAGGGTGAGAGCTTAGGGGTTTTTTTAGAATGCAAAAATTCCACCGATTATGTGCACACAATCTCTTCAGTGTCTCTTAGAATGACAACTAGTCTGCTAATAGTCTGTACATCCAGTCAATACATATACTCGGGAAAAAGCAAAAGGATGCAGGGTAACAAATATCTGTACACCTGTATGAACACTTGACTAATTTATTTCAGCTTGATTCTCTTGTCATGATCTGCAACAACAACTCGCCAGCTAAAACTAGCAATGAGAAGAAAACAAAAAGTAAGGGAAAAAAAAGCAAATCAGCAGCTCCCCCCCGACGTGTGCAGTATTGCATTTCATCAAGTGGGGATTCGGACAGTGATACACTGCAGGTATGCTTGATTTAAAAACTTTCGACGATTACCTTTTAGCCTGTCAATGTCCCCCCACCCCCTCCGGCTCCTCACGAAATCTTTTCATAAAAAAACGCTGATTTTGCTGATGCTGCTGAAGGGTTCACCATGTCCGATTTCCATTGCGAGACTGATTCATTTACAAGCAGTGTGGTCTTGTCCTTTCCTAGGATGCGATAAATTTCAGTCGGATATCAGCATACACGGAACGAAGAGCGAGAGGAGGAGAGAAGAGAAGCGGAGCCCCTAGCAACATCAAGGTAACTTGAGAGGCAACATATGTTTTGCTTATTTGCAAGGGAGAGTAACGTCCTTTAACCCTCACACGTACAGGCAAACATATACCCCCCTGTAACATAACCTGTTGGGGAGAGCATGGCGTTCAATAGAGATTTTTACTCATTTCATTACAGGCAAAAATCAAAGCTCCACTGACAGGCTTAATGTCATAATATACGCGTTGCAGCCAGTAATCTGAGACAATTCATGCACTTACGTGAGCTAAGCAAATGGAGGAAATTCACAATCCAACACTCATTCCACATTCTAATGATAGCGAGAGCGTTGGTTGAAAAGACAGATGGAAAACACTGCGAACTTTTTTATTTTTTTTTTTCAATCTCGTCCGGTAACACCCCACTGTGGTACACGGGGTGGATAGAGATATAACATCAGTGTTCAACGATTGTGCTCTTCCTATTGCTTATTTCATTTGAATTTATCTCATTTTAATTTATTTTATCGTTTTATTTCAGGAGCATGAATCTTCTGAGGCTGCAACAATGTAAGTTTTATAGAGCCTTGGTGTTATACGACTTATCCATTACGATTTATTGACTTTAGCCAATCCACTGAAGTTAATTAGGTTATTTGTTTCGGCATATTTGCGATTACAATAGGTATGATGAAAATGAAATTGAGATCTACGAAATTAATTTTTCAGTATTGCCAATCCGCACAAATACGAGAGGGAACAGGGAGAGCAAACACCTCAGTTTTACACCATCCAAGATTCAGAAGATAATAATACTGCGGAGGAATGCGACGTCGAGGAGCTGTAAGCATAATTTAATATAATACAGATTTACTAGATAACATGGATATAATACAGAATTAGTAAAACATAAAACCAGAGCTCCATCCATGATAATTTCGGAAATTCACAGATTTTGACTGGTTCTATATCTATTGATCTGTGGGTAGCCAAATACAAGATACATGGCCCGAATCAATGAAATGCAATGGTTATAAACAGTTGAAAACACCAAAAATTAATATTTATCTTTTTAATTTCCAGTCAGTGACAGTCAAGCTAAGCAGTCACGCCGTGGACAAAAAACTGTGGTGTGAATGAAACCTTAAGAATGAAACCTTAACTTACAGGATCATATTCACCCAAGGGGTATTGCGTGCAGGGGGTACACACCAGGATGTAGGCAATCAGATTGCAGAGGTCAAGAAAAGGACCTTTTGAAAACCGAACCAAACGCTTGCAAAGCCTGTGAAAGACAATGAGCACGTACACTGTATAGATATGCGTTATTCTAGAACGGGGAACTGAAGCTGTTTACCTGAGCTCCGCAGTTTTCAATTAATTCGTCGATGGGTCTTACATATAGCGGCGTTTTTTTTTTACCAGGACAGAAACTGCCATTGACTTAAAAGAGCCTAAAAGAGAGTTGCAGGCGAGATCAATAAGTGACCAGTCGGATGAAGATTACAGCACGAAAGAGAAAAGGTAAACAGTAGAATGTCCGTCAAGGAACCCTTTTTGAAAACATAATTACTGACAGTGGGGCTATTTCCTAGCAGTCCTTAAAGCAGTTCGTGAGCTGAATAGTTTTATAAACCAACGGGTGTTATGCTCACTCATTTGTCGGGAGCTATGTTCAATGTGAGTGTAGACCATGATAACGGCTTAATATCTAATGCAAACTAAAAGAAAACCGGGAAGTTGCCATGGCTAGTTTTTAATAAAAGAGTGTAGATCATGGACCAATACGCTAGAGTAACAATAGCACGCTTCATGTATTGCTTTATGACTTGAATCTGCAAATAGCCATTGCCAAGACAGCTTTTTTTTTTTAATTCATTTCACAGGATCAAAAGTGAAGCTCCTAAAGGACAGATCAAATACTACCTGAACAGAAAATCTTTACCATGTTTACCAGGGAGTTTTCTCGATAACAGTGCTAGTAACGACTCTGTCGTTCCGCTACTTCTCAACGCTGAGCAATATTACAAAGAATATATAGCCACTTCAAATCCCGTTCGAATAAAACACATCACTCGATTTTTAGTTAATCTTGATGCACTTGAAAACTCTGAAGACTTGCTGTCGGACGACCTTGGCTCCTGGAATCAAACCAAGACCCGAAAGAAATGATACGTCACGAGATGTGACAAAAAAGGGAAAGTTGAGAAAGTGGTTAGAGTTCGTGAGAACTCCACTGATGCCTACTTAGTGTGTCGCCGTCCATTTGTCAATGCAAGTGACAGGTCTCTGTACAAAACAATTGTTGACGTGACTCATCCAGACGGCAAACACCACAACATCGTTTTCGTCAAATATGAATTCGTTGGCGCTCCGGAGCATGAAGTGAAAGTCAAGCACCACGGCAATGCGAAATCGTGCAGTATCCCTTATTTAAGAACCTATAAGAGCACGCGTAAGACCTTAGAAAAAATTACCAAAGAAAAAGGCAAAGGCCTTAAAAGAGCTGTGCACGAAGTAGAAACAGAAGTAGGAGACATTTCAAACTGTAATTCTGTCGGGGCCTTGCCAAGAAATGAAAGACAAGCAAAATATCTCAAAGTAAAGAACAGTACAGGGCGTATTGACGATCCCATTTTCGCTATCACGGAAATGATGAAAACAGAAGAAAAAAAATTTATCAGAGGCTACAGCCTTGACGACGAATCACCCAAAGTTATCCTGTTCACTGATGAACAGGTGGAAGACATTGTGAACTTTTGTTGCAATGAGGTCGACGGACACACTTCTATGTTGTACGTAGATGTAACTTTTAAACTGGGGCCTTTCTTTGTTTTGGTCACAACATATCGAAACACTACTTTGTTCACGAAACGCAGTAATCCACCGACATGCCCAGTAATGCTTGGTCCGGTAATGCTGTGTATGTTAAAAGATAAGTCTACCTACTTGACTTTGTTTCAAAAGCTCTCTGCACAGGTACCTGGTTTGCAGATCAATTTAAAGGGTTATTGTACTGATTCAGAAGAAGCGCTGCGCCAAGCACTAGCCCAGGTTTTTCCAAATTCGACATCATTGTTGTGTAAAGTTCACGCCCAGAAAAACATTGAGGGAAAATGTCGCAAACTTCGACTTTCTCAGTACCTCACAAATGATATAGTAAATGATATTTTTGGCAGCTTGGTTTACGCAAGTTCCTACGAAGAGTACAAGTCGAGGTTAGATTTATTAACAGAGAAATGGGACAGCCAAGAATTTTCAGAATCGCCTGAGGCACCTGCATTCTCAAAGTATTTCAGACGATACAAGGCAGAGGAAATATGGAACCACGTAAGTGCTAAAGCATCGAGAGATGCGGGTTTTGAGGACGAGGTTCAGACGAACAATATCCCGGAGTCCGCAAATGCTTTACTTAAACGCTGGCAAGACTTTCAAGCCACTGACATGGCCAGTTTCATAGACGATTGCAAAGGACTTATTGCCAAACAGCGCCGTGATGTTCAGCGGACATTGTTGGGGCTTTCGAGTCCGTATATCTTAAGGCCTGAATATCAAAACTCCAAGAAGGAAGCTGACGATTTTTTTGACAACGAACCTGGTCATCGCGATCACGCCACCAGCAATTTGAAAGTTCTGGTTGACCCAGTGAATTTTAAGAAAGTTTACGGCCATCGTCCTGCCCCGCCACAAGCCCAACTCCACCAAAATGTTACAACTAACTTGAACGCGCTTTCTGATTTATTCACGGAGAAAGATCTACGGTTGCTGGGAGAAAAGGCACAGAGACTTTGCCAAGAGAAAAACATTCGTGCAGGGTTTGAAAAAAACGAATTTCTCGTAAAAAGCAGGTCTCAACAAACGCCCCACTTAGTTAAAACAGTTTCTAATAATGGGTACGTTTGTGACAGCCAATGCATGGGCTTCAAGTCGAGAAAAATTTGTGCCCACACGGTCGCTGTGGCCGCTCATAACAGGAGTATTGCATCATATGTAAACTGGTACCGAAACAAAGAAAAAAAAGAAAACTTGACTGCATTGACAACGTTTGCGGTCAACAAAAGTGCAGGTGCCAAAAAGCCAGCAAGAAAGCGTATTAACAAGTCACCAGATGTTATGACTTCGAGTATGTTAACAGGAAGCATGACACCAAAGACCCTGGGTGAAGTTGTGGAAAGCGATCACGGTGCGTCGCAATACACCGCTGAAGCATCTTCTAACCCGCTTAGAATTACGATTAGGAAAAGCAAGCCTCCAAAGCCAACGGTACAACCAACACTCAGCACCCCGTTTGAACTAGTTGAGCTCAGCAACCGGATCAAGAAGTGTGCTGCTGGATGCAAGGGCGACATAAGAGATGGACCGGACAAATTCTCTCGAGGAGAAATCGACGATAAATATTGCATCCGTCACAAGGAGCATGACTTCGTGTGGATCGCGAGTCACAATAAATATAAAAAAACTTTTGAGAATAAGCACTACCATTTGTATGCTAATTGTGTTAGGGAAAGGAATCCTCATTTCGAACCTAGTAAGGTGAACATTCTCTGCGCGTTAGAAGGAAACGCAATTCAAATTTTGAAAGACAGACTGTATTAGTTAAGGCTTGGTTGTGAAATTGTTTTCCTGAAAATTGTGAAGGGGGTGGTCTAACTTCTTAGCACTTATGGTTTCGTGATTTTTGTGAGCTTCATTGCCGTTCTAGGAATTTTTGAAAATAATTCTACAAAACGGCAAATTGAATAATTTGCATAATTATGTAACGACTCACAAGGAACAGCAGGTGGTAACGTTTGCGCATGCGTCAGGCTTGCTGGAAAGCACTTGTTGACGGGAAATCGTAATGGCCGAAAGCTGTTCTGAAGCACTTTCAAGGGAGATTTTTTTGCATACCCAATCAACAGCAGACATGTCTTATAGAATGGATACTTTGGTTAAGCCATGTGGAAGTGTCATGTATGAGAGAAGGACCATTTAGCCGGTTAATTTTCATCCATTTGGCTCCTCTGATGAAGCAGATAAAGCGTTCACGAGGTCGTTTGTTGTGATATGTTGATTTGTTGACATTCAAGCGGTTACGGATTTCTGGGTTATCGTCCATGATCTGCAGAGCTGCGTAACATTTAGGTAAGATATACCCTTTGATTTACTTTGTGAAACGTGAAGCAGCATCATCGCATGTGATGTGTTAAAATTATAGCAGCCTGAATTCAACGTATTTTATGTGACCCCGTATTTCTGTTGTATTTGACCCTGTCCGTACAGCGAGATCCAGTGATATATCCCACACAAACGACTAAACAGGGAAAACTTCTCTTTCGGTCACTCCGTATTTTCACTTTTAATGGTTAATCCAAAGGGGGGAAGTTCGAGTATTTTGATACTATTTAGCGGCATGAAATCAACAAGCAAATTTCCTACTCTTACAAGTAAGGCCGTAGTCGGATGTTTCCTTCCATTTTCGAAAATTTGCTTTTCTGGTTTACATTGGTGCTCTATGGCGGTTACTTATTCTCAGAGATTAAGAGATCGAGGCGGTGGATTGTGAAATATTATTTGCTAAAACTTCGTTAAAGATAGACAAATTTTTCTTGTCCTTTTCAACCTTGTTTTCAGATTTTTGGTGAACATGTAAAAGTATATCCCAACAAAACCTTCTTGTAAAAGCATTGTTTGGGAACACTCTTTCATTCTTGAATGTTTGATTTTGCATCCAAGGGGGGGAAGTCTGATGAATTTGCGTTTTAATAATCATGCATTGCAAGCTCTCAGATTCATTGTCAACAACCCTCACTATTTGGAAGATGATTTTATTCTGATAATTATTCTATGATGATTTGTTTATACCGTCATACAAAATTGGCGTCAAAAAGAATTTTAATGTTATGCTTAAAATGTTTACATAATGTCTTGAAACATAACTGAAATCAATATAAATATGAAAATACAAATATGTGCATTCTTTTCCCTGCCCTGCTATAAGAATGATAATTGTGATTTACTGGTAATGTATTTTCACATGACCATTACGATATTACCCCCACTTTGACACTAGCACAAGTTTAAGCACAAAACAATTCTTGCCCTTGTTCAGCTTTGCACTTGCTGGACTGCCATTCCTGTTTGAAGTGCAGAAAACACTGGACATAAAATCCCTGAATTTGATTCCTTTCATTGGCATCCACATAAGAATTAGCTTCATCACATACAATGTATTTGTATGCTTACAAAAATAATAAATGTTATTATTCCTTTTCTATCCAAAAGAGGTCTTTCCTTCTTGAATATAAATTCATATCCATGACACTTTAGAAATCCTGAAAATCTAAAGGGGTTCGCTAGTTGTTGGCAACAACAAAATGCCATAGGGGTAACTGCTCACTCTCCGATAGAAATAATTCTTTTGATACTCTGGGTCTCATATATTCAGTGTTTAGTTGTGCATATGAATTTAGGAGCACTTGGCTTGCCAGTGTCAGTTTGGCTGTGTATACACAGTAGTAGTGTATATAGTCATCTATCATAGGCTGCACAAGTTGCAATAATTTTATATAAAATTGCCCCTAAACAAGCTCATTGATTCTCCTGGTGTTGCAAGATGACAAGTTATGAAAAATTTCATTTGCCTTTTGCCTGTTGCAGGAGCTCCCTATGAGATGCTCAGCACTAAACCTTGTTGATTCAGGTGATAGTCCTTGAGGACGACTGTATTGTCACATTCAAACCAGTTGCACTTTTCACTCAAGCCATAGCAGAGCTGGTACAAAATGGAGACTATCTGTTTTTTATTTAACCCTATGCTGTCTGCAGAATGTGAAGGGTCTGCCACTCCATCCTGAACTGCATCAAATAGCCTTGGTACCCCAGAAGACACACAGACAAGCTTTAATTTCATTGAGTCATACATTGGCTCACTTGAAGCTACCATAAACTCAGATTTTATAAATATCAGTCTTTAAGATTCTTAAGTTCTCCTCATGTTGAAATTAAATGAAAAGGAAAAGTTAGAGCTCATTTTCAATTTTTTAGTCTTCAAATCATAAGAACTTGGCCCCAAATAGATATATGGGCAAGTCTAGGGAGCTAAGCCTTGTTAGTAATTTATTAAATAATTAACACATGTGTGGTACAAAATACCAACAACAAAATTTATGAAAGCAAAAATGAGTGCAAGCATGGAATTACCAGAAGCAGAAAATTCACTTCAATATCTCAGAGAGAAAATGCAGTTTTAGGTATGACTGTGATCTTTACTATTTTAAGTATTTTCACTGTTGTGTGCATATTTGCAATTTTCTAGTTTGTAGAGGTGTGGGGAGTAAAGGGAAGGATTTTTCATGGTTAGGGTTTCCTCAATAAAACACATCTGTAATTTGAAACATCCTGTACCACTCTCCTGTTTTGGCTCATCTAATTCTTTATTTTAGAAGTGTAAGGGGCATCTTGGAGTCAAGAGCCTCCATATTACAAAATCTGCTTACACCCTTGAATAAGTTAAGGTGTCACATACATTTAATAGATGTTATTTCTAGAGTTTGGGTCTTTAGTTGTACATCATCTAGTCAAAAATGGAAACACAATTTTATAGCCCTGGGTGGGATATCTTTGAAATTTTATCAGTCGCAGAATTAAGGGCACTGCACCTGGTCTGGACACCGGTGGTTAGGATGGGGTATCTCTGAAAAGTAATCACTGGCAAAATCACTGCACTAAGGTTGCACATCTCTGAGCAACAGGGCGTTCCTGAACCATAACTGACGTGAAATCGTATTATTGCAAGGAGATTGTCGCAAGAACTACAATCATGACTATATAAACAGTATAAACAAACTAGCATTTAGAATTTTTTTTCACAGCGTTTTATTCAAATCTTAAACGTCGGACGTTTTGTACTCGGTCACAACTTACATGAAGAGATTTTTTCCCAGTTATCTAGTGTTTTAATAGAGGAGTTTTGCAGCTGTTACACACAACCCCATCGAAGCTTGACGTGTCCGCGCGCAAGCCAAAACACGAAACAATAATCACTCATGGACCACAAACCGCGCAAAATTGTGAATGATCCGCGACTTATTAGCCTTGAGACCAATCTCGCAATTTACACAGACGACTTTGTCTTATCTGCACTCCACAAAGATAGAACAGATGACTAAGACGATGGTAATTTTGAAAACAGGCGCCATTTTTCTTTGCTGCATTCGCTGCGATCCAATACCACGACAAACTTCCGTCCAGCGGCTCGCGCATACTCGCAACGTTACCACCTGCTGTTCTCACAAGGAGCATTGAATATTAAAAATGCTTCTGTGTATGTGTGTGTGTGTGTGTTGCGTTATGGGTGGTGGGGAAGGGGTTATAATACACGTTATTAAAAAACAAAAGGAAAGGAAATTTGGTGCTTGCTCCGTGGTCCAAACGCTCTTTTTTGGGGTGATGGGGGTCGCCCCCCTGTTGACTCTTCAAAAAACTGGCAAGCCGTTAACTTTTTAAAACTGTAGAAAAGCGCACGCAAGTATGCTTCTAGCCCTAGAAAACAAGAGGCAGCATTTCGAAGAGGATCTTTGTTTGACTACAAAAGTAATTGCTGCGTGAGGAGACCACCACGTGCTACCCGACCATGTGCTAGTGTTGCTTGGGATCTCACACAAAAAATTGTTTTGTGAAACAACAGAACCGTAATTTTTGATGTCTCTCTCTCATTGTCAAGGGTCGAGGGTAACATTTTTTCCAATTTTTTTTTGGGTGGAAAGGTAACAATCGATGCAATCAATGTCATTAAGAAGAATTTAAAAAACAAATGGCGCGTGAACATCTTGTAGTTGTTGGATGGGGAGGGGAGGGGGGGTTGGAATAGAGAAAAGCTCTAGGAAATCCCAATCATCCCAATTTTTTTTTCGAAGAATTGCATTTATAACACCACGGAAATCCATACCAGAACACGTTACTTGAAAACGCTGATTTAAAAAAAAATTGTGTAAACGAAGTTTAAAGTGTCGTGAAACAAGAATGAGTGCGTTGAATTATGAAATTCTGGTCCAACCAACAAGAAAGGAACGAAAAAACTCTTATTGCGTTGTAAAATGTGCCATAGAATGTGTCATAAACGAACGATGCTTCCCTTTGCGTGCAAAATAGGAAATAATAGCTGAAGCCGTTGTGAAGAAAGTTTTTGCGCAGACACCTCTGATTTCTGTTTGAAATAAACATGTGTACAAAATTAGTTTCACCACATGACTTCCTATTATCCCACTTCCGCCATCAACTGCGCCGATAAGTGTTGGTTTTGCGTTCCTTTTGTGTTTCAGGGTGTTTGAAATTTCTACAGTAATACATTTTTTAAGCTTCAGAACATAACGTTGGTAATTGAAGGAGTTTATTATTGCGGCGCGACTCGGGCGATAGCATCAACTATCTACTTTTATCACTCCAGCTACGCACCTACGTACCTAGGTCACGATTTCCGGCGTCGGTGCGGATCGATGAGTTGTATTTTAAAATTTCATGGCGAGTTTCTACTTCATTGAAAGCAGGACAATTATTCCTCTCTCCATCGTCGTTCGGTGCCCCTGCCTATGCTCTATGACATTTTTTTTTTTGACATTTTTTCCTTCCTTCACAGGAAGGGAAGGGAGAAGGTTCTTTTCTTTTAATTCGAATGTCCACGTACTATTGAACAACAACAAGAACATCACATTTTCTTTATGGATGTTCCACCCACCCCCCCCCCCCCCCTCCCAACAACTAAAAGATGTTCACGTGCCATTTTTTTTAATTGATTGCATCGAATATTACCTCCTCAAAAAAAAAAATTGGAAAAAAATGTTTGACCACATGTCCACAAAAAAATAATGTATTTCTATTATTTTCACTCTAATTTTTTTTATTTTCTGTTTTTCTGGGGGTAGCCCATAGGGTGGCCCATAGGGTGGCCCATAGGGTGGCCCATAGGGTGGCCCATGGGCTAGCCCATGGCCCGGGCCCAGGTTTTGTCCACACCCTTTAATATATGGCGCGGACGACCTCAAAGCCACGCGACGATAGTGAGAAAGTACAACTAGGGGTATCTTCCGGCAAGTGCCAACGAGGCGAATTCGTTTATCTTTTGTGAAATGTGCCTAATCAGATCTTCGCGATATTTTTTTTTTTCATAATTTTAAGTTTCAAATGGATTCCACTATTGAAAAGGATGGCACCCAGCTTCAAAACAACAACTTTTGGCACATTGTAGGCTTTCACTTTTTAATTATTAACTGCAATAACAACATGACTTTAAGCTTTGTTGGTACATACATGAGCAAGTTATATTAATTAGTACTTATATTTCATGGAAAATTCAATTGTATCAAAACTATAAACGTTAGAAAGGAAAAGATAGTTCAAATGAGCCCTTTGACTGCTGATATTATAAACAATAATTAAATCCCGAGCATAGGCGTACGGGCAATTTTTGGCCAGGGGAGGCGGTGAACCATTTGCCCAAAAAATTCTCTCAAGCTGCCCAAATTTTTACGAAACAGTCGTCATATGATACACTAACATAGGCGTACATATAAAACACGTTAAAAGAAATAGCTCTCTCTGCCATTTCGACGGCCAAATATATCAATGATACGATCCATGTCTTTCTTGACTACAGAGTTGGCACATTCCCTTTCAGTGTTAATAAGTGCGATATTATTAACGCGTTGTTGCCCCATGGTGCTGCGGAGGTAAGTTTTCAATCTGCGCAACCCACTGAATGATCGTTCTGCAGAATGTAGCAGGTATCACTGCAAGGATATGTACCACACTAGAAAACTCTGGGGACATATCAAATAGATCATTCTCGTGCATTTTCTGCAACATTTCTGAAACAGTCATGTAGCCTAATCCACGTACACGACGAAAACTCGCGTACATTTTCTGCTCGGCTTCCAGAATCTCCCCGTCGATTTTGTAAAATTTAGCATCTCGGGAAAAGCGTTCTTTATCTGGTGTTTCACTCTGACATATATTTCCCAAATCACAGAGTATTTCCTGGTCATTTCCGCTAATCCTGAGCTCAAGGACGTGGTAAAGCCAGTTAAATACACACGAGACAGTGGTTGTCGAGCACGTGACTCAGATCTTCTGAGAGTCTCCAGTGGATAATCTACAATATGACTCTAGAAAGTTATGCCGAAATTGACTCTAATTAATTCACGACTGGAAATGCCCCACACTAACTAGTGCAGTGCAGCACAGTGCCCAACAACAACAAAATGACAAATATGTATATCAACATATGATCCCCTAACCAGAAACTGATCACGTGCTAGGCAACCACTGTCTCGTGTGAATTTAACTGGCTTTACAACGGCGACTTCAGGTTGAAACAGAAAATATCTCTTCGAAAAAAGATACACAGACACATGCAAGTTTCTTTAAAAACTAGCGTTGCCCAAATTTCTCGTGCTGCCCAAAAAATCTGAGTTGCCCAAAATTTGGGGGGGCTGCAGCCCCCCCCCCCCCCCCCCCCAGCCCGTACGCCTATGGTGTTAGTTCACCTGTGTAGCTAGTCAGTGACACAAACGGAAAATACGGACAAGCACACTTTATTGTGACTCGTTAGCTGAGTTCTTCCCGTTCAGAACTTGATTATATTCTCCAGAAAACTTTGCCGAAGGCGACCTAAACGAAATCAAAAAAATATTAAACAGCACCCAAACAAGCTTTTAGCACGCGTATTGGTTTCAAAGAACATTCATTGTCATAAGTAGATAATATACAAAATTATAGTTTAAAAAGAAAAAAGACCCAGGAGTGGCGGCGTGAATCAGAGACCTTAAGATCGAGGTTTGGTCATTTTAATGCAAGTGGACAAACCATAATTTGCGGTTAACGCTTTCACCGTCTGCCCATATTTGGGACTTAAGATTCGCGGGTGGTAGCTTGCGGCTAACATGTTTGTTTTCATTCGTCCACTTACTTCTATTTTAGCTGAGAAATTACAATATTTTGAAATAGAATTCGATAATCCATAAGCAAAAGGGTTCTAAAAAGTCGTATTCCTTCTTATCAAACGTGGGATTGTGATGTTTTAGGGTGCAAAAAACCTTGCGGTAAATCACTTACCTCTGGAGCGTTGTCTAGCCGTACAAACGTGAACCTCAATCGCAAACCTGACAGCAAGGCTCTGGTCACGTGACTTCTTGACGTTCGCGGTTCGCGGGAAATGCCAAAAACCCTCAATCTTGAGGTGTCTATTGTAACACAGAGATAAGCATGGGTCTATGAAGACGTTTTTTTGACGAAGCTTCGTCTCTACTTTTTGAACCAATGGTGGGCGGGGGCTGGGGAGCAAAGGGAAAGGCAGACTGTGCAAGATCGTCTTTGGTTGTCATTAAGAGGTGGGGACCGGGAATTTCCCCGGGCTAATTTGAGCGAGGCCCCAACTACTTTCAAAGGAAAATGGAAGAAAAATAGAACCAAAAGAAACCCCTAGCTGTTTGATTCCCCGTCTCATTTTTGTATTTACCCGTCAACTAGATACAACCCTGACATTTGTGATGCACGAATTTCTGTCCAAGGAGACTTTCTGGCAGTCTTGAACTACGCAAAAAAAGTAATACCTGAAAAAAAATCAAAAAGTAAACTACACAGTCCAAAACACAGGAAGTTGAGAGAAACTACAAAATACCAGCTAACCCTGTTTTCAAAAAACCAAGGTAGAATCCAGTTAGTTTTACGTTGGTCAACATGGTGGTCGTTAATAAATAATAAAAATGCATCTGAAAATTTCTTTGGCTATCTGGGGGACTGATTCTCTTGTTAAAACAATAACTATTTTATTCACAAATATTAGCCCCCTTGAAATACTTCAACTGTGCAGATGTGGCTGATTAGAATAGACTTTTTCAAATGCAGTTAGTGCCCAGCTTATCTTTTTGAGCTCAGAGTTTTGTCACAATGCTGTTTCTCTGAAACTCGTTATGCCAAGGAGGTTATTAGAGGATGTTAGCATCAACAACGAGTACGAGTACGAGAACGACTTCAAGCCGTACTCGTACTCGAAGTCGTTTTCTCAGCTTTCTATGTTAGCGATGACACCGAGTTCGAGTACATAGAAAATAAAATTATGGGATTCGGCATGACTTAGCACCAAATTTGAGTCGAGGTAGCGCTTCCACAACAATTTCGAAAACAAAAAATGACTCTAAAATAATACGTTCAATCGATTTTTCGTAGTAACTCGAAGGATGGTTAGTCGCGGTCTTAAAACACGCTAAAACCCATCAAATTCAACACAACAACCACACTGGATAAAGAAGTAAGTATTCTTTATTGATATCTTCGACTTTTGGGATATTTTCGACCAAATAATGGCAATTTTCGGGGTTATTTCGTGAGCCTGTGAGGCCTGTGGAGGGACATGAAACTTTCCCGGGTAAATGCAAATTTACTCTGTATAGGAAATATCGTGTTCTGTTGCTTTTCCTCGACTTCAAAAGCAGTATTTTACATAAAAGATAATATAAGGAATGTTCAAAATGATAAAGAGAGGCTAGAAACGAAAAAAAACTGCATTAAACGATCGGAATTTACCTTTGAAAACCAGCTCTTCCCATTCGTAGTTCAGTCGCTCTACCCACTTCGAGTTTTTGGTGAGAACTCGTCGTAGTGCAACTTGACAGGACGACTTGAAAACGTGGAGATGCGCAGAACGGATGCGCAGTACGCAAAATCGCTGATCTCGTTCTAGAACTCGTACTCGTTGTCGATGCTAACATCCTCTAATGAGTTGAAAACATGTAACTAGTAGCAAATATATAGGACGTCTCTAATTCCTGATCAGTCCGGTAAAAACAATTGCATGTCAATTTTTGATTTTAGAAATACGACTAAGTCACTTTAAACGGTCAATGTTGTGATTTTGTCCAGGTTCAAAAGGTTGGCGCCGACTCGTCCTTCATATCAGCAAAAGCAATTTTACAACCTCCACTTAGGAAGAAAAAATGCATTATTCACTTGAAGATTAATTTAAGATCAACCACATATGGGCACACTAGGTAGGACCCCGAAAAGAAGGATTTTAGTAAAATTAGCTGTAACAACTTTAATCTGAAATTTCAACGGGCACTGAATACGATGGCTATTCGCGTATTCTTCAACTGCATCAGTTTACCTTTCATGAGTAGTTCAAAGAAGCTAATTGAAAAAAAAGGGTAAAATTTGCGTGACGAACTTCCATTCACCCTTATGTTTTTTTAAGCTCCCATTTTCTAATTATCACAACAAAACAATGTGCGATGTTAGTTCATCAAGTGCCAGTCTGCCAACCGGTAAGGAAGTCTCCGTGAAAGTGCTTTTTTGGTTTCTAAGTGGACAAATGAATAAAGAGATAAAGTTTGAGACACTGTTCCGTCTATGCAAATGGTGCCCTTGCCACTAGCAAACAAGAGGAAGCACCGATACGGGATTTCCTTTGCATGTAACAAATGAAAGCACTTGTAGTCCTTCCGAATACTAGGTGTTAATTGATCTTTATACTTAGGCAAGCAAGTGAGGTGTGAGGCGATTTAACTGGGCGTTAACTTGGCCCTCTTGAAAAAACACCAACGTTTCAGACGTTTAGCCAAAATCTGTCTCTTTTCTGGTAACTACCTCCTCCATTTTATTAAAAGGAAAAAAAGTCGAAAGAGCCAATATCTGACGGACAAAGTGGCAAAGCTCATTTCTTTTTTTCGAATGCTTTGTCACAGTGCAAATTTTAAAAGCTTGAGTGTTTAATGGCCTTAACATTTGGTTATAAATAAGAAGACGATAATTCGTCTTGTACAGACGGGGTACAGTCTTTTCACAAATTACAGCAAGCGGACTTCTGAAAAGGTACACTGCAATATTGTAGATCGTGTATTACAAAATGAAGATCCGAGCGTTCATTTTAGCTTCCATCATGTTGCTGTTCATAGCTTTTGTTGAGGATAGTGAGGGGCAGTTTGGGCCAATTGATATCCCAGGTTACAAGCAAAGGGCGGCGAGACGTCTACCATCATCTGGAAACGAACCAAGAAGAGAGGTTTGTCCCTTTTACCCTTCACATCCCATCGGCCTAAACCCCCTCAGACACCTTAGATTTTACACAACGTAGTATTCTTTATTGCTTTCACGCTATTCACTACTTTCCCATTAACCATAATACATCTTTTTTAAGCCCCCCCCCCCCCCCCCCTACAAGTTCCAAGTGTTCTAGAGAGGACTCTAAATCCCAAGGGAAATATTGGAAACAATGCTTATGCAAAACTTTTGGGGGGTAAACAGGGTGTATTATGGGAATGTGAAAGTAGGCAATAGTGCGTTTTCACTCACGTGGTCAGCATGCACAGCTATGCAAATGTATTGGAGCAAAAGAAAGTTTTTTCATAAGAAAAACTGTTTAAGGTGGCCCGAACCTATGGATATGCGTGTTGCCAGCACATTCGCACGGGAAGTTTATCACTTTGGGATAAAGATGAAGACAAACATGACAATCGTCTTATTCTTCTCATAATCCACAACAGCGAACTGCCCGTGCGAATGTGATGGTAAGTCTTAAAAGCGTGAATAAATTAGCAGATAGAAAGGTTTATATTACAGCTGAAAAATGGATGGTTAGAAGTAGTGGAGGTGATGGCCTTATTTCTCTTCAAAACGGGAACCTGTGACGCTAAAAACTCTTGAAAGGTCTTGGTAGAAGCTATATTTTGCTTTGATAAGATTTGTTCCCAAAAGAAGTTCTTTAATATCACTGCGCACTGAATTGTTCTTCTTAAAGTGCTAACTGTATTCGCCGTAAGTTTCTGATTACTCTGTTTCTTGCAATAAAGCTTTGGGTAGGAATATCCTTTCAGATAGGAGATGGTCTGTCGGCAGTCTTCCTCTATTTGTGCGTCAAATTTCACAAATGTGTTAGCGTAGCATTTTAAGGTTAAATTTGACCAGCGTTTTGTGCAGCGAGTTCTACGGTCACGATTGCCTTCAAACTTACAGATGTAAAATTAGAGAGCTCTGAGGCTTATTTGCTGAAGTGAGGGAAAATTCTGTCGTGGGATTTCGAAGTTATTTACATTTTTAGTAAAAATGCGGTTTTAAATATATGCCGATATCTCAAAGGTTCTTGTACCTACAAGAATAACATTTTCTAAAAGTTGCGTTATTGTATATTAAGGATGCCAAAAATCATAGAAATCCGTTGAATCTTTCATTCTGAAAAACGCGAACCAAAAACATAACCAACACGCATATAAATAGGTTCGGGCCACCTTAAACTCCCAGTTTGTTTGGAACACCAACATGGGCACCGTTTTATTATTTTGGTACACCAATATACCGGACATGACGTCCTGCGCTCTATACTCCCACGAATTTTCAGTCTTTTGAAATTTCTGCTCAGCGAATATTCATGAAAGTGCAAGTCTCTTCAATTTTTTAGGAAAAAAGATCAGAATAGAGTGACTAAGAATCGAATTCGGGTGTAGTATCTGCAATCCATCTGCGCCTACACCACTACGCCATAGAGGATTTGCTGCTAACCCTAACCCTTAATAGAAGATATAAGTTTCGAGGCAGTGTTTAGCCTAATCACCATTTTCAGATCTTTACCCTTATCAGTATTGTCATCGTTAATCCTAATCACTATAGTCAGTAGTGCTCAAAGCGGCAAGGAATACAACGTTGTGTAAACTTCATAAGGAGGAGTCCAAGGGGGTTTAGGCAGATAGGATCCATTGCTAACCTTTTTAAGCTTGTATAAATTTGATCGCGTTAAGCCGCCATCTTTGAAGCAAATGGAAATTGAACTAGCCTCAGGGGAGGAGGGATGGAAATGGAGGAAGGGAGGGGAGGGGAGGGGAGAGGAGGGGAGGGGAAGAGAAGAGAAGAGGAAAACAATTGTCGAAGACGCCTAAGAAATTAACGAACACCTCCTAATTAGTTGCGCTTGATATGTTTTCCGAAAAAACAGAAAGCAATTAAGAAAGCGAAAAGGCGATAGGTATAGAATTGGTAATGGACCTTTCTTCCTTGCTTTCTTTCGTCTTTATTTTAAAGTTTCGGGATTCAATACCTCACAGATAACAGCAGAACTAGAGTAATTAAAGTGAGTCACTGCAGGCGTCTTCTTCGGTTGCGCGAATGTTTATGGTCGCGTAACTGCGATTTCCGAGTTCCAAGAACTCTCACTTTCAAAACGAGGCAACTTACAAAGCCTTTGTGGTGAAAATGACTTTTATTACAAAACGAGGCGGCGCACAAAACCTTTCTTATGAAAATGAGTTTTATTTGCATAACGATTAAAAAATTACCTTCATATTAATGGTTTCGCACTTTGCCTCGCTTTGAAACAGAGGCTTAAGGCAACTCGAAAGGTTAGCATTAGGCAACATCGGCTAAAGCCAGGCTGTTTCTTTCAGTAAAATTACATGAAGAACAGCTTGCTTAAGTCCAACTTAACCATGTAACCAAGGGTTATTTCTACCCTCTCCCCAGTCTTCCTCAGTGACAGATCAAAGATGGCAGCCACGACATTGTGAAAATAAACCCAGTAGCTTTCGCTCGCTCAAAAGGCTGGATTTAAGCTTCATTCAGATACTGAGCCTACTCAATCATCTGCCTCTCATTCACCAGTGATTTTCTCACACTAGTTAATTTGATTTATTTCAGTTTATAAGAAGCACAAAGAATATTTGTGCTGCAGCCAGAGCCCTGGACTGTGCAAGAAAAAAACTTGATTAACTTGATAAATGAAGAGGGAGCGGATTAGACCTGAAGTCAATGAAGCTTACGAAGAATCTAAAAAGAAATTGTAGAAAAAATGTAAAAAAAAAAAACTTGAAGTAAAAGAAAGGTAAACATGAAAATTAAAAAGCCTAAAATAGCCATAAATAATTGATCCAATTTTCTTGGGAATTATATAAATTTGAATACATATTGTTGTAATCCTTTTCTTTGTTCTAACCTTCAAATATGAGTTAACCTGTAAATGTAGTTTATCATAGCCGTGTGATAAATAACCGTATGCTAAATACCTCCGCCAACTGCATTATATTGCTATGAGTGCACTCACTAGTGCCCAGATATAAATCTTTTTTCTTCCTTGTTCGAATCATAAAAAGATCTTTAAAATCCTGGCCGCTCATAATAGTTTAGTTTCCTGTAATAGCGCAATTCTAGCCTTTATCCCTAGTCCTTAATCCATTGTCACAGTTTCTTAGTAACGGCTTCTATAGCCCCACGGCAACCGCGGTACGTCTACTGACGCGGAACAGGATTGATGAAGCGATCAGAAACCGAGAAGTATTTAGAATTAGAAAAATTCAATTACAGTCGAAGCTCGGCTTCTTACGAACATTTTCTCGTTAGCGGCCCACTCTAGTTGCAACAAACTCTGTTTGAACTGTGACTTAAGGTCTGTGAAAAGTTCTTTTATGGGTGACTCCTCCCTTAAAAGAACGCGGATGATTTTTTAGGAATATTAACCTGCCCGTATTTTTTCTTTGTCTTAAAATTATCGCAAATAAACCACTCAGTCAAGCCGTGTCTTTAAAAACATTTACTCCATGATTCTCTGGGGGGATACATAACATAAGCGATACTAATAGTTAACTACGAAGTCGATAGGTTACCGTAGCTAGTAAAATAAGAATATTTTTAAGATTATTTTATTAGAATGTAAGATTATTTTACCAGAATGTTGCTGAGTATTGGTTTTTGCTGAAAGTTCTCGAGACGACAGCGATCAATGCAATATGTTTATCACATGGCAGGTTCAAAAGCCCATTCTTGTAAACCTCTAGTTGTGACCAATATTTAAGAATATCCCAAGGTGGTCGTGTACGAGAGCTTTGGCTGTATTCGTATAAAAGCGTACAATGCTCAGTTGAGAACACTATACAACCGGACTATAATGGACTCAAGTGAGCGCGATCCACGCCCGCTATCGAGCTGCGAATCCGACCAGGTGGATATAGTATACGGACTTAATTCTTTCCGGATCGGGTAAAGGTATGGTTTCCTTCTCTTGAAGTAACCTGTAAACTCGACTATACAGTATACTATATACTACGCTTCTTCCAGTTCTGGGTATGTCGAGGGAAATACAAAGATTTTCGACTTTTCGAATTCAGTGTTATATTACACCTGCCTGGTGACCATTAACTGTGAAAATGAAATGTTGTTTCGGTCACTATTTACAGATTTAAATAAAATGTTTAATCAAACTAAAGGAGTTTGCAAAACTTGACAATTTTTCAGCACTGTAATGGAACCTAACTAAAAGAAAGGAAAAGTATCGAGGTGCTAAACCACTGACTTGTTTGATTGCAATAGGGTGGAGCGATTCAAGAAGTGACTGTATCTGCTGGCTGTATTTGTAGCGAACCCAGTTGTAGCCAGAGTTTGTTGATATCATCGCAATTGAAGACTGCTGGTTAAATATAAAAGGCTAGCCGAATTTCTTCATGAATTCTGTTTGCTATCGTCGTTGCGTCACTAAAGACTTTTAGCCAGTCTGGGAAAAAACAGGAAATAGATCAGTGACGTGTCGTTGTTGATGATATGCGCTCCTAATTAAGTAGTACTTGAACAGGTGTGTGCACTTGAAACAAAACTTTGTTCGTGCATGTACGTCTGACTCCCAAGCTCAAGAACACAAAAAGTGAAAATCCTTCAGTTGACGCCTTGGAGTACGTTTCTTGAGTGATCTCTTGGTTCAACAATAAAGCACATCAGTACATTTTCTGAATTACAACATTCAGTCGGATGAACCGACCCGCTTAACCTTCACATGCCCTTTCCTTGACCAGTTCAATGCTGACTTTCTGTAACACTTGATTACAACACTGTCAAATGAAAAATCAAAATCACAGATACAAGCGTAATACACGAGACAATTACAATTTACAACTACAGTTTTTTTACAACATTTCCTGTGATAAGAAGCCACTGACTTTGGGGCAGCTGGTCCAAGCATTGCGCGAGGGCTTTCAGAGGACGTATGAGACAAATAATGACCTGGTCCCAACGAAAACAAACGTCAGCGGCTTTATACATTTTGCGGGTAGAGCATTGCGCTCCGTTTATACAAAATCTCTTTGACTCCCTAAATGTCTCTGGCTTCTATTGCGCTCATAACTACGACAATCACTTGCCTTTTTCAGCTGACTTATCATAAAAACGTCGTAAAAATTTCTGTCATAACACACCTCTGGTAACATAAAGCAAAGTACCAGGGTCGGGTTGCAGAAAACATCTTAAGATTAAGGGAACTCGTGACTATTATTTCAAAACAATAGGTTATTGTTCCAGAACCAAATTTAAGAGCCCTCTTAAGAAGATTTTATGCAATCTGGCCTGGTGCATTTAGGATGAGACTTAACTCAAGAACGCAAACCCATACCCTTGTACATGCGCACTACTGCTACAGGTACGCAATGTGTGAATACAGTCACCCACTTTTACAGCTATTTCAAGAAAAGTTGTCGGAAAAAAAGTGCACGCGACAATCCCGAAAGGTAATATGGGATATGATCAATACACTGTTCCTGACACTGTAAGTGTCGAACCTGCTTTTGCTGCTTTTCTTTGGCACTCGCAAACATACGTCCATGGCCTCTCGTGCCATTCTTTCAAATTTCTTTGAAGGAAAGTGAACTCAAAACTACCCACAATACCTTTCTGGATTGTCGCGTGCACTTTTTCCGACAACCTTTCTCGAAATAGCTGTATTCCTTTAAGAGAAACCGTACGAATAGAAGTCAAGCGACCTCCCTGCCAAAACAGTTTTATCTGAATATAAAGTCACATTATATGATATCGTTCATTGCAAAATTTCTAAGGCTAGAACTACGCTTGCGTTAAATTACCCACTCCCTCCCCCCACCCCGCCCCCACCCCCACCAACACTCAAACAAGAAAATATCATTGATATTACGTTTACTTACCTTAACAACGCTAACCTCACGGTCTTCCTTTATTCGAATTATTATACTATTATTATAAAGTACCTACTTAACGATTTCATCGACCTTTGCTAAAAGGTTGAAATTCTCATTTGACATTGTTTATCAGCAGCCCTATTTAGAAGAGTTATTACCGCCAGAAACTACATTGTGGCCTTGCTTGCCGCTCTTCACTTATTCTGATATGATAACGAGGGGCAAGCTTCAGAAAAGAACGTTAAATTAAACAAATCGTGACAATAAGTAGTATTCTTATTGCTAAGGCTTGTAAGGAAAAAGATATTGCCAGTTTACGTTATGCAAATTCATCAAAAGGTTCAGACGGCAATCGATCACATATGTTGAGTGTTAAGAGCAATTCTCTGTAAGAATCAAGCAAAGTGGGAAATGAAAAATTTTGACCTCCCCTCAAATTTTGCATGCAATTAGATATTGTGGGGGGATGTCTAAAAATGCACTTTGTTTGGGTTGCTACTTTATTGTTGTCATGGTAACACCAACTGTTTGTTGGTGGCAAAATATCTAATATTTAACTAAGAAACTGTTGTAAAAAGTGCAAAATGTGTAGCTCTGTTTCTCAAGTCCATTAACACGCTACAACCCAAGACTTTAAGCAGATATAATACCATCATTCTAGTTTACATTTGTGTATATTGCTCTTTATTATATCAAATTTGCGTGTCATAAACGGTTAATCAACTACATAGAGTTTCGGCCATTTCAGTTGATGGCTAAAATATGGTTATCCTTTCCCTGAATTTCTCCAAAAGTACGGCAGTTCCAGAGCTAAAACTAAGCAGGCAGTTTACACACATATCCTAGTTACTAAGTGTGTAAAAATCTCTGCGGGGCGGGCTCTTCTGTTTGCAAAGGCAATTAACGAACAAACGCCAAATTTCAGTTTTTGTATATTTCATCGCAGTTGACAATCTATCTACTAGCCAACAAAATTTCTAAAACACTGAAACTACCTTCATTATCAAAGAATATTATGTACTGAGTCATTTTATGATAAAAGAATTATTACTGGCTTTCAGTTTTCTAAACAATATCGATCAAAATAAGGCTTACTTTACGGTTTTCTCTACTTCACCGCTTGAAGCGTAGCATTTACATTCAACGAACAGTCGGTTTCTCGAACCATTCTCATGTGTCTGGTTGTGCTGTTTCCCACTGTAAACCATTGTAAGTCTCCTCAGTCACTTAGAGCAAGTTATCAAGTGATACAGAAGCCGATAAAGAAGTCATACACAAGTCCTTGGCAAGCCAAGCCACATCTTGTAAACACGCACGCTTCCACTTTGCATTTACGCAGTATTTCTTCATTGGATGCCATCAATCGCTCCAGAGAGAGTTAAACCTCATTAGGTTTTAGTCATTAAGCCCACAATAGGAATTGCAAACGTATTTGATAAAATCCGAAACTTCCAAGTCGAAAACCGAGCTGCTGAGAAAGACACTCGTTGACATCTCTGTCAACATGCAACCTCTCCTGGTCAGCGATGTTAATCAATGCAACATAAACAATTTCCGGTAGAAATAAAATCCTTTTCCCTTCGCCTCCTGGAGATAATGGGAAAAAGGACCGCCTGATCGAAGGTTACATCCCTACCTTGCTCAGAGAGTGAAACCAAATTATGCTTTCTTAGTGAAAGTAATCGTGGTGTTTGTACCTATCTGCAAACTTACGGAAGTTGACTTCCTACTCTGACTTGCCGGTAATAAAGTTCGTTTTATTTTCTTCACTCTTCTGTAAAGTACTAGGGGGGAAACAAAAATTTGAACAAGGAAATTTAGGGAACATAGACTAGAAGTTATTTGAGAGACGGTAATTTCTCAGCTTGTGTATTGCTAGCAACACTAATTTTGTCTCCACTCTCCGTTAGAGGTTTCAACTCCCAGTAGATGGCTATTCCTTTTTAGTCACTATTTGGGTTGTAAATTGTTCACAAAGAATTTTGCAAAATGACACTTTACTTGGACGGCTTGTCTTCTTGCGGTAAGTGTTGTTGGGACACTTTGCAGGTACATTCTCATTTTTTCCTCGTTTTCCTTCATTTGAATGCTGACCCCTCTACTTTCTCTGAAGTTAGGATATGTAGCTAAGCCTGCACGGAGTTTCTATTGGATCACGCTTGCATAAATTCCACCCCCCGCTTCAATCCCTTTTACGCCGGCCACACATGTGAAATATAGCTAGAATAAGAGTATAAAAGAATGTATAAGAGCAATATAGTTTCAGCGCAATGTGTACTGAGATTGATAATTTAACATCAGTTGTAATAAAATAATTCACCTAATACCGAATAACGAAAGCTAGAGATTTGAAGTACAGGTATACGTTTAAAGTACTTTGTTGTAGCCAGAACCCAGGGACAGTCAGTCGTGTCAGGAGACAACAGGGAGACAACAAATTCTGAAGCTACTTGCGTCGACAAGTGTAAAATCGAAAGCTCGTAAAGAAGGTACGGAAGCACTTACAAAACAATATGCTCCTCATGTTATCATGATATTTAAGGGCCAGGAAAAAGTGGCCTGCCTTGCTTTTAGCTAAAAAAAATTCCACAGTAAACTAGCTTGAGAGTGTATGTATGTACGAATCCGAAAGCCGATTTCTGTAAAAAAAAAAAAGCTTTCTTCTATATTAAAATATATTTAAATATCTCATGTCCATGTTCCCAACATTCCGTTGTTCCAGATTTTCTAATTACTGTATTTCAAAGTACAAGTTTCAAATTCTATGGTGAGTGGCCATAGGAGTTACTTGAGGGTTTCCCCCCTAGTATTTAACAGAAGAGTGCAGAAAATAAAATGAACATACCTGCACGGCAGACGGTAGGAAGTCAGCATGCAACTCCATTGGTAATACCTTTTCGAAATTTGCTAAGCCCGTAAGTTTGCAAATAGGTAGAAAAATTGCGATTACATTCACTGAGAAGGAAAAATTTCGTCTGACCTTCCATGCAACCTTCGTTCAGGCGATCCTTTTTCCCCATCATCTCCGGGAAGTGAGGGGAAAACAATGTTACCGGAAATGACCGGAAATTTCCGGAAATTGTTTATGTTGCGCGATTAACACCGCTGACCAGGACAGGTTGCATGTTCACTGGAATGTTAAAGAGTGACCACTAGTTCAGCTTTCTGAGCTTCTCGACTCGAGATTTGGATTTTAATACGTAGATAATTCCAATTGTGGGCTTAATGACTAAAACCTAATGAGGTTTAACTCTCTCTGGAGCGATTGATGGCATCCAATGAAGAAATACTGCGTAAATGCAAAGTGGAAGCGTGCGTGTTTACAAGATGTGGCTTGGCTTGCCAAGGACTTGTGTATGACTTCTTTATCGGCTTCTGTATCACTTGATAACTTGCTCTAAGTGACTGAGGAGACTTACAATGGTTTACAGTGGGAAACAGCACAACCAGACACATGAGAATGGTTCGAGAAACCGACTGTTCGTTGAATGTAAATGCTACGCTTCAAGCGGTGAAGTAGAGAAAACCGTAAAGTAAGCCTTATTTTGATCGATATTGTTTAGAAAACTGAAAGCCAGTAATAATTCTTTTATCATAAAATGACTCAGTACATAATATTCTTTGATAATGAAGGTAGTTTCAGTGTTTTAGAAATTTTGTTGGCTAGTAGATAGATTGTCAACTGCGATGAAATATACAAAAACTGAAATTTGGCGTTTGTTCGTTAATTGCCTTTGCAAACAGAAGAGCCCGCCCCGCAGAGATTTTTACACACTTAGTAACTAGGATATGTGTGTAAACTGCCTGCTTAGTTTTAGCTCTGGAACTGCCGTACTTTTGGAGAAATTCAGGGAAAGGATAACCATATTTTAGCCATCAACTGAAATGGCCGAAACTCTATGTAGTTGATTAACCGTTTATGACACGCAAATTTGATATAATAAAGAGCAATATACACAAATGTAAACTAGAATGATGGTATTATATCTGCTTAAAGTCTTGGGTTGTAGCGTGTTAATGGACTTGAGAAACAGAGCTACACATTTTGCACTTTTTACAACAGTTTCTTAGTTAAATATTAGATATTTTGCCACCAACAAACAGTTGGTGTTACCGTGACAACAATAAAGTAGCAACCCAAACAAAGTGCATTTTTAGACATCCCCCCACAATATCTAATTGCATGCAAAATTTGAGGGGAGGTCAAAATTTTTCATTTCCCACTTTGCTTGATTCTTACAGAGAATTGCTCTTAAATGGGTTTCTCTGAAGTACCGCCCTTGCCTTCAAAGAGGCCCTTAACACACTCACAAAAATCTTTATAAGTAACGAAGAAAAACCAAAAGACCGATCGTAGCTTTAGTGCTAATACGAGTTACTTAAAGGTGATTGTCAGATGAAGATCCAAGCGTTTATATTCATCACCAGCATTTTGCTGCTCATCTCTTTTGTTCATGAAAGAGAACAATTTGGAGGACCACTAAAAATCCCTGCACCTCCTGGGAAACGCCAACTGAATTCCAAGGTTTGTGGAATTAAAACGTCGTTGATAGTATTCTGTACATATTTGGGTGTAAGTCAGGGATTCGTGGAATAGATACAGAGCCCGATGGATCGAAGGCCAATAGGTCCTTTGCCATTTAAAATTATGTATGCCCATTGTTTGTCTTGTCCCAGTGCGACTTTTGCTCTCCAGCACGTCGGGTTTGTACCACTCCGCGTGAATGGCAAAGGCAGTATTAAAACTATAAACTAGCCTAGGATAATTAAAAATGTACCCCACGACTTAATTTACGTTTTTATCGACAGTTCTAAACTGTTGTTGAACTATTAAGTGGGTAGATAGCAACCTAGTCTTACAAGTGAATAGTTTAGTGTTCAGCTTTCTCTGAACAATTTCAAGGACTGCCATAAGCTATCGTAAATTTTATCACCCTGGCCCGTTACTTAAGAAACACTGTTTTTTAAGTTAGTTTTAAAATTACGAATAAACAAAATGAACTTATGTATTTGGGAAGTGAGGATTTAGATTTGAAAGCGGACGTCATCGTGAACTCGCACTCAGCTAAACCAGGAAAATTTTGAATCCTGACCTTTGCGATAACCGGACGCAACGCTCTATCTAATTGAACAGAAGCACAGGACCTTAAACAGGGTAATACGCTTCTGAATTGAGCTAATCAAGCCATAGGCGTACGGGCAATTTTTTGCCAGGGGGGGTGGTAAACTAGTTGCCCAAAAAATTCTCGCAAGTTGCCCAAATTTTTACGAAACAGTAGAAAAGAAACGAGGCCAAACGATGCAACAACGTAGGCCGTATGAACGTGGCTCGATACTGTAACAGTTTTTCAGGGTCAATACCTCCTAATTTTGAGCATAACTATACGTCGCCATAGACAAACATTTGGAAAAATTGCTACCATAGTTTTATTAGATATAGATGAAAATTTATCATAGGGTTTTAATGACATCGGAGTAGTCATAGCAACGAAATGACGCCATTGTCTATAGGGTGCGTTCGATTGGAAAATCCGGATTTAGATTTTCAAAATCTAAATCCGGACACCTCGCTAATCTCGACGGTTCTTTGTTCAAATTTTTTGTTGAACAAATCGGGAATCGTTCCAATACTTCCAGTCGCGAAAGTACGTCTGATTAGATCTTTATTTTCTCGAAGTCTTTAATCGAAGTTCTTTATAGCAGCAAAACAACTGTTCTTTGCTGTAGAATATTAACTTTCTGGAGTAATCTGGACCTTAATATCGTTTCAACTATACGCAATGACCTTTGCTTTACCTTCTATTTTGGACATTTTGAATCCGGAACTTTAAAAAGTCCGGGAAAATCTGGTAGTGCCAGGCTCCCGCGCGATATGAAATTAGGCAATAGCCTGAATTTCATCCAATTACTTCGAGCCGTTATTTCTCCCTCAGTAACGTTTGAATCGACCGGCCGTTAATGCCGTCCAGTGACGTCACTACTCCTTTGCTTTAATTCATGCAAAAAGTTAAACACGATTTTCAAGTGGCAAACCAAGAAATATCGTTTGGAAAAGTCTCGATCGTAATTTATGTTTAACGTTGTGAACCGGTTGTAATTCCATAATCAATGCAAACTCGGTCGCAATCACGCAATGAAATAAATACACACACGGACCATTTAGTTAAAAAGCACAACGATTTGCTTTAATTGAAAACAAGCTATTTGGTCCTGAACGAAGAAAAAAAGAAAACAAGGAAACAAGAAAGAAAAGTTAACAGAATCATTCACACTAGAGGGTGAAGATAGCTACAAGGTCGAATTTATACAAAAATTGGTCTCAGGAACTTCGCATAAACAAAATAACTGCCGAAACCACAAAGACGGTCTAAATGAAAAACCTGCTGACTCTTCGCGCTGATTCTTCATTCGCAGTTCACTTTAGCAATTCAGTTTCGAAGACAAGAGCAGTTTTGCTGTTTACTCCACGCAAGCATGCCATGGATGTAATCCGCTGAATATCAAACGACAATCCCGCTAAAAATTTCGATAATTATGAGAATATTTAGACAATCAACCAATCAAAATTACTACCCGGTTTACGTCACTGGACGGCATTAGCGGCTGGTCGATTCAGACGTTGCTGAGAAGAGAAAAAGGCTCGAAGTAATCGGATGAAATTCAGGCTAAGGACGCTAAGAATTTAGAATTATTTTGAATGAACAATGAAAAGGATCGAATTCAACTTTCGAATCAGCCTAAAATTATGCAGATCTCGGAGACCGTTTTAACAACCCCGTCGATCTGCATTATTCGTCATATCATGCTAGTAATCAGGCTCATAAAACAATTGTTAAATATTCGCCAGCCATTTCAGTATAACTTTACATACATAAAGTGTACCTGTATGCGTAATATTGGCCCTTATGCATCGCATGTGATTCGTTTTCTTTAAGTACTTAATTTTTTCGCTACGTAAGTCCTCAGGTAAACAGTAATAATTTAGTATCAGAAGCAAACAAATAATTAATTGTTGCCAGAAAACGAAGCAAATTAGCTTGACGAAGAACTTTACACAATGGCAACACTTCATATCTCAAAACTCTATGTACAGCAGCTGCAGGTTTTTTTCGTTGTCTGCCGTTTACACGATTTTCTGCTCTCTGACTACCCATTATAATCACTAAAAGAAAGAAACGACTGTCATCTGTCTCGTAATCTCCAGGTTAGAATGATACACATGATTCCTTTTTACCCGAAAGGCGCTTTATGACCAAAACGACTTCAAAAGGCATCTTTTGGGGAATTAACTATAGGAACAACAGCTAGGCGAATGTGATGTAACTTGGACAGTGAACGGCTTTACATTTACTTGCACAGGCTGTACCTTATGTCAAAACTATATACACAGTTCGTAGTGTAATCAATAACATTTTTGTGTAGTTGCTTGAAAATTTGCCTTGCACACTTGATCTTATGATTCACTTAGCCAGCACTGGTCTAATGAGCGTCATCACGAGGCTCAAAAAATGAGATCCCACCACTAAGATCGTGCTGATTTTGCTCAGTTTTAAAGCAGTTTATGGTTTGATGATATGGACAATACTACGGACGGTAAGTAAGTGAAAGATAAGAGACAGTTTAAAAAACTGGAATATGGCGAATATATACACTAGTCAGACCGACAGTCGCATTCAGTTTTAAACTCTATTCTATACTGTTAGTTTTCAGCGGATTTCTTATAAACCCAGACTCTTTCTAAACAACTGAAAAAATGTTGAAGGCATTTCAGAGAGGAGCGCAAATTGCAACGGACGTTTGGCTATGATTATTCGGGAAACTGCTCAGTCCGAATCTTTTTTGCAGACTTTACTAAAGGTTTTGACCTCATAGACCATTCAGTATTATTAGATGAGCTCAAATCCTTTAATATTGATCAAACTTTGTTTTTCTGGGTACGGTCCTTTTTAACCAATCGAATTCAAGCTGTGCGCGTTGGTTCGTCCCTGTCACCATGGAAACAGGTTAACGGAGGTGTGCCTTAAGGGACAAAACTAGGATTAACACTCTTTGCTGTCATGATAAACAAGTTGCTCAAGAACTGGCATATGCGTACTAAGTATGTTGATGACACTACTGCATTCGAGATTATCCCAAGGAACTCCATTAGTGTACTAGATATAGTTGTCCGAGAAATTCATGATTATTGTATTGAACATAAGATGAAGCTAAATCCAAAGAAATGTAAAGAGATGTATGTAGATTTCATGAAAAATTCAATCACAACTTTACGACCTATATCTATTGGAAACAAAGAAGTAGAACGTGTACGAACATATAAGCTTTTACGAGTTATAGTTAGTGATGACCTTAAATGGAATGCGCATGCTGAATACGTAATTGCCAAAGCAGCTAGGAGATTGTATGCACTTAGATTACTGAAGCGCGCAGGAGTAATGCCAAAATACATACTAAAAGTATACCTATGTAATGTTAGGTCAGTATTAGAATACGCTGTGCAGGTGTGGCAGGATATCCCTGCATACCTATCTGACGCTATTGAATCAATACAAAGAAGAGCCTTGGGAATAATATTTCCTAACTCTAGCTACCAGCAAGCGCTGTATCAGGCTAAGCTTACATCTTTAGCTAGTCGTAGGGAACTTTTATGTCAAAAGCTAATGGCTGCTATGAGGGATGTGAGCCACCCAATATCTTTCCTGGCTCCGCAAGAGACAATAAGAACATTACCATATCAATTAAGATCAGGGAATACAATACCAACAAGAACAATGAAAAAGACTAAGAGAGCGAATGATTTTTTCACATTTAGATTTGGATAAATTATACAATTACTGTATTATTGATCATTGGGCTTGTAAATGGTTTTAGTATTATCTTGTAAATTTTTGTAAATTTCACTGTTTATTCAGTTATATTATCTGCTAGAAGTGTCAATAAACTATTATTATTATTATTATTATTATTATCATTTGACTCAAGCTTCTTTATGCTTAGTTCAGCTTCGCGCCCATTAAAATAAACAAAAAGGGCCTGCGGGCATATTAATTTAAGTGTTTTTGAAAACGCTCAACTGGAGACTAACAACTACAAGAACTCATTCAATTTATTTCTTCACTAAGATAAGGTTGCTTGTTTGTTTTCTTTGAACTTTGGGGCGAGGGATGAATTTAGGCTTTTGTTAGGTTCTTCTTTGAATCACACATAACATAACGCTCTCGTCAAAATACTACAGCTCATAAACTGCCCTGACTCAGTGGAATACACAAGTAAGGAAGAAGCCGCTTAGAGCGTAGTTCCCAAATGGATCACAAATACTGCGTGAATGACTTGTTTGGAAGAAAATAGTTTGTAACATGACTAGCCTGACATACGCTCGTTTCCTTTCTACTAGTGAGCTCATCAGAAAACTTTTAGACCGCGATGTCCAGACTCTTTCAAACATTACGTTAGAAAACCCTCTGGCAGACTGGCCTTATACCCCCTCACATTAAGACTCCCATTCAGTACGGTAATCAGCCAATGAAAATATCCATCTTTATCTTCTAGACGGTGTGAAATGTTCTAGCTTTTAAAATCTGGAAAAAAAATTATTGACGACGTAGATGAATCAACACCCTCTGAAAGCAACATTCGAAACATTCTAGAAGCAACACTTCTATGACATCGTCATCATCATCATCCTTTGACCTTTGATTTTTTCCCAAACACTACGTCGCTGTACTCGGGTCCCTGCTATCAAGTCCTGAATCCCTAGCAATCACTTTGGAATGACAAAAGAGCCTGTAGTGCACGCACTCATTCATGAATATCCCAGAGGGCCTTGTCTCATACAGCTGCCCTGGTGGAAAATCATTGTGAATTTGTTTGGCAATATTTACGGATTCTAGAAAAGGTTCATTCTAGAGAATTCTAATGGGAGAAGGTTCATTAGCTAGAGTGTGAGGTCGATTAACCTATTAACAGTTCAATAATCTAATTGAGTCTTATCTTGAATTAAGCCCGAAATTAACATCTACATGTGCCAATCAATCACACACTTGTATGAAATCCTAAGGCTTGCTGATTGAAATGAAATGTATTAATTACAAGAAGTTACAACAGGCTTTCCTGCGGTTATTAATCTTTATCCGCTGCTCTCAATTTCCACATTACATGCAGTTTTCGAATGAGCGTAAATACTTAAAAGCCACTGAGCCGACAACCCAAGACCACGAAAAACTGGTTATTTCATCGAAAATTTCAAATCAAAACGGGAATTTCAAATTAGAAAATAACTAAGATTTTTTTTATTTTTATTGAAGTATTAAATTTGGTTTAAACGCACGATTGTGATGCGTACTTTAATGGCTTCTTCTTCCCACGCAGACCTGCATTTTACGGATTTCCGAACACTTAAATTTTTACATCTCCAGGCTTTTGTTTGCTGCAGCTGCTTTTGTTTAACGTCCATTTTGCTCTTCAACGGAAAGCAGTCAGACTGAATATTAAAAAGGGTTCGAGACTTCTAGTTCTTGGCATAAAAGAGGCAGTTGTTGTCTGTGACGCTTTTTAAAATGAGCTCGCAATTTTCTTTAATCTACTCTTAGCGCGTACGTTAATTTGCCGCTATGAACGCGCGAAGATTAATCCAACCCTTATAAATGATTAAAAAGTCAACTTAAACTCAAATTTGATGTATGAGTCTTTGAATACCTGAAAATTTACTTCCGTAGGCATAGTCTTATCAAACGAATTAACGCTAATGAATTATTTAAGATACCACCGAAAAAGGAGTTGTCATTCGAATTTAAACGGGGTTGAAACCGCTGCAGGTTGTTTCCAAATCGACACTCGTTTAATCAAGACAGTCGACACCGTTTCGTAAGAATTATTCGTCTCTCCTTTTTAAGAGTAATACCTGTTTTAAGTGGAGAAAAATTTTTCAACAGGTGGAAAAAATTTCGTCCATGAACACATTGAACTTTCTTTTTCAGAAGTCCATCATTGACCCTGATTTTCATGCTACGTTATCATTCCATAACTTTAAGAAATTAAAAAGTGAGGAAATATGCTCCCCAGTGGAAAACTGAAAAAAGCCCGTAATTATAAATAACGAAACAGATTTAAAAGGCCTTTTTAATTCATCCTGAAATGTTGCAGATAAGCTATTCAAGTTCGAAGAAATACTCTTTAACAGCTTTCATTTTTACAAAATCAGACCAGTCACTGCAGGCTCTTTATGATTACTGTTTAGAGAATCTAAAGTAATAAGCGGCGCCCATACTTGCACCATAACATCAGTTCATGTGAACATTTATTTCCTTAACGAACCACGCTGGTGTAAAAGAAGATAAAAAGTAATTAATATTTGCATCAAACCTAGCTTTAATTTAAGCGGTTTCCGAGCATTTTTTCGTCTTTTTGTCGTAACCAGGTAGATAAAGGGCGATGTCTGGTATAATTACAGATAAAATTTCAATTAATGAATGGAAGTCTTTAGTCTTTCTGATTAAAACGAGGCATTCTGGAACTTTCGTGATCCGTTCCATTCTGTGTTATTTACTGCTCTTGTGGGTAGAGTCTTGGAAAAACTAAACAAAGAAAACCAAACCAAAGGAGACCATAAACAGCATACTGCGATTCGCAACTAATGTGGTTATACCCGCAACTAATGTGGCTATACCCAAGAAAGCTTATTTGTTGTCTTTCTTTAGCAGGCATTATCACAGGATAATGAAACTAAAATGTAAAGCACATCTATATTTATCATTGTTTTCTTGCAATTATGTGAGTCATATGACCAATATGTGAATTTCAAACTAAGTAAAGATGTTGAGAAGAATCCAGGACCTACTCAATACAACACTGATCATCATGAAGTAATAATTAGACGTTTTATGCAAAATCACAGCTCAACAGCAGTTGACCTCTCCTATTTCCTCTGAGAATTTGATGCAGTCAAGATTAGGTGAACTTGGTTTACAATCAATAGATGTTGGCGGTGCAGGTGATTGTTTCTTTAGATCTGTATCACATCAATTATATGGCAACAGCAACCATCATATGCGTATACGTACTGCTGGAGTTCAATTTATGAGAGACAACCCATAGAGATTAATTGAGAGCAATACCGAAAATTCATCGCTAAGATATCTGAATAATATGTGTATTCAAGGAACATGGGCTGATGCACTTATCATTCAAGCAGTTGTAGATGATTAAATGCTACTATACAAATAGTAGAATCTAATCAAGGCCTTGCGCCACTTATTACTATTTACCCAGTCCAGGAAAGAAATACTTCCTCTACAATTACCATAGGTCATTTTGATGAATGCCACTAAATTAAATTCACAATGTTTTCGCAAAAAATAGATAAATGTGATTAATAAATCTCCACGATAAACCTGACGATAACGTACTTGACAAAATGTGAAATTGTGATAATCCTGTAGCAAATTCTTTGCAAACTTTGTCATTACCATTCAACCCAAAACTGTCAGTGATTTTTTGCTTATTCACTCAAACTTAAAAACAAATAGAAACCTTATACAGATCACACTTATTGACATCACAGTGTAAACACACTACTATAACACAGACCGTTAGCTGTGATAACACTGAAAAAACTTACGACAACATCCTCCTTTCTCGTGCATTTTGTTGCTTTTCTTCTGCATGAGTTAATTCAGAGTAAGTATTAGCCTCCACAGAGGAGGAGGGAGGGGTGCGAGAGGTTAACTATATCTATGCAATCCCGTGTCCCACTGGGCCCTGGTAAGTTCCACTTAGTGGTTCTCGTTTTAAATACAATCACGTTTACTGCAATTGTAAGCACGTTCAACGTGGCCCGGTCTTCCTTTATTTTCTCTCACTTTTCGTACTAGTACACAGTAATAATTGGCTTCATGTCAGTCTTATCCATAAGAATTATATTACGCGCAGGTTACGTTTTATTTCCTCATTGTAGAAATTGCCAACCTGAATCTGACATTTGACCTTCTTTTGTATGGTCTTAAAAGCAGCCAAGAGAGAAAGAAGCTCATTCTCTCTTGAAGCAGCTTAACGGCTTAAATTAAAAGTCATTTGGGAACTTCTCATCCCTTCAGAATGTTCCTCGTCCGTGCCGTTGTATATTCCACTTTGAAAATGGTTGAACCCGATGAGAGTGGTAAACGCTTTCTTAAAATCTGGCATCCTGATCGTATACAGGATTGGATTTACAAACGAGTTGGCAAAAAACAGAACCTCGCAAACGCTGCGCACACGTAAAAGTGCTTCCGCGGAAAACGTCTTTGTCAACTTCATCTCCAGAAATGTGAAGAGCACGTAGGGTAGCCAAACTGTCATAGAGACTAGCGTGACAATGGCCAGTGTCACGGTGAGATTCCTTTCTTTCCTAGCGTGGCGGCTGGTGGTTTCTGGCTGTTTACGGCAGCGCACTGCGAAAAATATAGCGACATACCTGACGCAGAGAATTAAGATTGACACAAGGACACAGCCAGCCACTATGTACCAAATATACAAGCCTAATAGATTAAAATGCAGAACTGCAACCGTGAAAGACGTGTAAATAGCTGAGGCAACCTAAACTCCAGCTATCCATTTCTTGTATGTTGACGCTGATATCAACCGATGTCGAAATGGATTTGTTGTTGCGTGCAGTCTCTCAAGTGATATCGAGACCAGAAACACAAGCGAACAGCCAAAGAAAAACGTGTCAATCCCATAGCTGGAAATAAACCATTCATAAGTCATGTCTATCTTCCAAAGTTTGTATGCGTTACCGCGACGAAATATGGAGATGGGCATCACGAACGCCCCAATGCATATATCAGTCGCTGCTAGGTTTCGAGGGAAATACGTACTGCGCTTGCGCAAAGTTGGGTTGGTTAAAAAGACAACCATGGTCAAAATATTAAGTATGATGATGAAGAGTGCTTCAGCTACAAACAGTGAACACCATGCGTATCCCTCTTCGCTGTTGATCGTTGTTGTTGCCTCTGGCGTTAATGTTGTGTTGTTCGTAGGTGCCATATTCCTTAACCCTTGAAAACATACAAAAGCGAATAAAAGGGGGGTAAACAAGAGGAAAAAAGATGCAGTTCACGCTTTTATCTACCGGTTTCTCTAGAAGAGAACTAACATGATAATAAATACGACAAATAGAACACAAATGATAACCCTGTGGAGTGTTTCCTTTTTAACCAGTATAGATTAATAGTTTGCGGCTAGTTAATATTTTATATTCGGGCCAAGCAATTGTTAACAATACCAATTTTACACCGAAGCACACATACCAACTCCGCAGTTTAACTCCGTGGTTATGGCCTTTAACTTACGCATACGCACAACCATACCACCCGGGCAGTGGTACTCATAAAGGGTCTTTGACACACGGGTTCGCCTTTTCATAGACCTGACGGCTATACCATACTGATGAGCCCAAATAAGGTCGACGAAACAGCTGACCATCACTGCCACTGCCAGGATGATATGGTTGTGCGCATGCGTAAGGTAATGGCCATACAGCGGAGTTGGTACGTGTGTATGCTTCAGTGCTTTCAAGTAGCTTATGACGTGCATTGAAGCCTTACCACGGTATGGCCAAACGGAAGTGGAAATTGTATCGACATACTGTCGCAAAAAATAAATTGGCGATGCAAATTTCCTCAAGCATTTTGGTGAAAAAGTCAAAATTCAAGTGAAATTTTTTAACGACATTTGTGCGAAACGCACAATGTCCAAAGAAATTCCATCATCCAAATTCCCATCAAGACGGAAACTAGTAAAGTGACGATGGTTACACGAATGAGATATACTATAAACAAAAAGGCAGAGACAAAAAGAACAAAATTTTCTCCTCTGTTAATGCTTCAGTCTGCACGGCAGCAAGAAGTACATAAAGGTTTCACGCTTTCCCTTACTTTGCTGCTAACAACCAGACTTAAAAACCGGCGATGTTACTGGTCGTCTGAGACGTCGACGACCAATACGTGACTTAATTGACCAATCAGGTCATAGCCTGTTCACAAACCCTCTATTTTCTCTTCAAATCCGTCGAGCGCGGGTGACAAAACGAAAAGAAAAATAAAACAAGGTCTGTGTAAGGACTAATCAGGTCAATAGCCAGAGTATAATATACCATTAACTGACGTGATACAACTCACTTTGACTCTGAAGGTGACTACGACGACTACAGACACTACAGCACAGGTTGTCGAACGTCAGGCACTGTCAACAACAACAACAAAAGTCCTATTCAGGACTACGTTCACCCGGACCGATCATACTCAACCTACTTACTTGCTGTGTATTGTATAAAGTAACATTTGTCAGGAAGGTATCATAATAGCAGCTCGAAGGTAAATTCACCATGCTTTTGTAAGCTCGAGTTACATGTTCTAAGACAAACTAATTGGCTTAAATCAAGGATACTTAGGCTAAACTTGACCTGACTTACTTTGAATGAATAAAAAAATCCACGTATTTCAAGGAGAAAATTGTTGTAACGTATGCACTGTCATAATGATTCTTCAGATGTCACTAAATAGATGTAACTGGCTAAGAAAAGTAATGCAAACTAAACCTAAAACAATTTTTAGTAGTTTGAATTGGGTGTACAGTTAACTTACTTGCTAAAGTTATTTCGCAGAGAGATACCCAAGGCAGGTTCATCACCACTGGGCCCGAGTTTGTCAAAACTTAAAGACAGTGGACAAACGCAATGCATCGCATCGGATAGATGTCGATCCAATGGATAGTGCAATTTGTTTCCCTAGTGAATAATAGTAATAATAACAATAATAATAATGTTTAAAAAATACAAAAGGTAAATAGTAATAATGATAAAAATAAAACTCTTAATATATGTAAAAACAATTAACAACAAATACTAATACTAAAATCTCATTGAACACTGTTGAACTTAGGATAGGATAGCTGCTTTATTATCAACAGAGCGCCAACAGACGCAACTGTTTACAACGATAACAAAGATTTTAGTGCAATAATTACAGACGCTGAGGTGTACGTACTGATTTGTAGAATTTATACAATTAGACAAGGTTATATTAAACGCGTCTTTCTCCTTCGCGCAAGCGATCACAAATGTATTTGGCCGCAATTTTTTGCGTTTTCTCTCCTTGCTTCATACTTATCAACGTTGCAAAAGCAGAGCTTAGAGTCACAGAGTCAAGAAAAAGATTAGTTTCCTTTTTTAGCGTATTGAACGTATCTCTGGACGGTTATTTATCCGGTGGGTAGCCCCATCCATCCACGGTCTTTTGTACAACAGGACCCTGAGCCACTAAAAGTTGAAACATTTTCATCCTTGACTAGACAGATGGAAAGCTTTCAGAATTCACTTTAATACGTAAGAAAATGGCCGCCTACACCCATGAACTACTGTCATTTGTTTTTCAGATAGAAGCAATATTATGGCAAGTGAGAACAGCACAACATCAATATCAGCCCAACTAGACGATAAAAAAGCAAATATGATTAACAGAGAAGGGTATGTTTGGTGTTCTCTGTTTGTGGCAGAGGCTGTTCTCGTCATCGTTCTCAATATTTCAACCATATTCGTCTTTATAAAAAACCGACGTTTACGCAAACGCAGCAACTATCTGCTTATTAACCTATCTGTGACTGACGTGTGTGTTGGAGCGTTCTTTATACCTACTAGTGTATTTCTTCGTGGCAACACTTATAAACTGTGGAGCGTAGAAATGACACACAAGTGGTTTATTTCCACCTACGGGATTAACACATTTTTCTTTGGTTGTTCACTCGCGTTTCTCGTCTCGATATCAATTGAGAGACTGCACGCTACAAGAAATCCATTTCGACATCGGCTGGTATCAGGGTCAGCATACAAGAAATGGATTGCCGGTGTCTGGGTTGCCTCAGTTATATGTACATCCATGATAGTTTCATCTTTATATTTCAAGTTATTTGGTCTGTATATCTGGTACGTGGTGGCTGGCTGTGTTCTTGTGTCGATTTTAATCCTAAGCGCCAGCTACATTGCGACTTTTGTCACTGTACGCTGCAGTAAACAGCCAACAGAACACATTCCCCACCACGCGAGGAAGGAAAGAAAACTTACTGTGACACTGTCCATTGTGACGTTAGTGTCTTTGACAGTGTGGCTACCATACGTACTTTTCACATTTCTGGAATTAAAGCTGACACAGATGCTTTCCGAAGAAGAACTTTTGCGTGTGCGAAGCGTTTGCGAAGTTCTGTTCTATGCGAACTCTTTTGTAAATCCAATCCTGTATACAATCAGAATGTCAGAGTTTAGAAGAGCATTTTGCTCCCTCCTGGTATCCAAACCTCCTCATAGCGATATGAACAGTAACTTGAATATGTTAACTTTTAGCAGTCATGCAAAAGATAATATCAGTTTAGATTTACACTAAAAAGGTTCCAGGAGAACTGACTAGTTAAGCAGCCAGTGAGCATAAACATCACACATCTGAGCCTGGACCCCTGTTAATGATGCATGATACTGAATTTTACCTTCCCTGCAGTTATTAAAAAAACGGTTATTGTAGGAGATGTAAAATGTGAATTTTTGGTGTTACAGAAAGCGTATTGTGTTTGGTATGTGAATTGTTCAGCGTCATTTTAATCTCTTTCTTTCAAGTCCGACGTCGATATGCATGCGCCAGAAAAACTAATTTACTGATGCAAGTCAACAAGAACCAGCAGTATTAGTATGTCCGTTATCCCGGCATCCCTAGATGTGCTAGGGCCACTTGAATTTAAATCGTATAGTATTATGTTTTGGATTATTTGAGCCGATGCCTATGAACCATGCGTAACAATGCAGAAGCTGCCGTCATACGACTTTTGAAGTATTCACAGTCATTTGAAATATTAAATGATATTTGAATCCCCAAAAGTTATTTTAAAAAGTCCCTTTAGAAGTTAGCTCTGCATAGGATAGATACGGAAACAAGCAAAAATTATTTGCCTAATATGTCCACAATCAGGAAGCTTTGCGGCCAATCCGTTTTCTGAATTTCATAAATCAAAAACCAGAAATTGATGGCAGGTATTTTCTGATTGCCGAAAACAGAAATCAGAAATCTTAAATCAGAAATCCGAAATCCGAAATTCGAATCAGAAATCAAAAATCGGAATGAGAAATCAGAAATCAGAAATCGGAAATCGAAAATCCGTCTGTCCAAAGGCACGTGACGTGACGTCATAACCTTGCAACCTAGTTCCCAGGACAATGATAGAAAACCCATTTTGAGGCTTACTTGTCCCCAGGTTTCTTCGTTGCACACACGTCACAAGGAATTTGTTCCCAGTGTATTGTGGCGGGTTTATTATTCGGTGGGATTGCATGTAAAAACATGAGCGTTATTGCTTCATTGGGAGTGAAGGAGGAAGTTAAAAATATTCTTGACTCTGGTGGCTTCTTGAGAGAAGTTCAACAGCACTTGCAGGTAAAATTTCCGCAAATATGCGGAATTTCGAGCAGAAGCGTTCGTCGATATTGCCAAACCAACGGCCTGCCACGGTTTTCGGCCAAGAAGTTGAGCAAAACGGAACAGGAAAATGCAGTAAATAGAGCAAGCAAAGAGGTACATTTCTCCTCACCTTTTTATCCCCATATTTGTTAGTTACCGTATTTATTCGAATTAGCGTCCAGCCTCAAATAAGCGCCAAGGTGATGCATAATTACAAGTATGTTGGTCACGATGCAATCCACACACATTGATTTCACTTTCTAAATTGTTGGTTTTCCCAGTTAACGTAACAGCGTTTAAAAATTTAAGTATAGTTATGTATCAGATCAGGAGACGTTTGGTTTTTTTTTCCTTTTATTATTTTCTGTCTAAGAATTGTTATAGAGGAAAATGTAAAAACGTGCTGACGTAAATGCGGCCAGCTGAGTCAAACCACTCCAATTAAGGAATAACCCCCACAAAAAAAATTCATACCGCTGATAACGTCTATAAGGGCAGTTGTACTTTTGACTTTGACTTTCCAATAGTCGCGTCGATGTTCGTGAAGTTAAAACGGAATCTATAAAAGAGTTATCGGGATATTTTGGGATGAAGTTTTAGAAATATGCTAAAACAAAATCTTGATGTTTGACCGTTTTCTGTAGAAAACGAATCTCTTTTGACATGCAATTTCACCTCATAGTAGCTTCAATCTTTTTAAAAACGTGTCTAAAAGATCATGGAGATAGCTCCGGCCGATCGCTAGGGAGAAGGATTCCATTTCATCAGTATGCAACGAGGTGCTCTTGTTAGCGGTTTTGTAAACATTTCGGTCTACTTTTATAAATTATTGTTTGATAGATTATTAAAAACATTTAATATTCTTCTCGTAATTCGAGCTGAGTACTAGTCAGACACTTCTTCATTTTCACACTCACTGTCGCTGATGCTATCTGCCATACACTGTTCCACGGGCGGAGATGATTCTAGAAAGATATGCGAAAGTTTATTCTAATTAATTCACGACTGGAAAGAGCGCATTCCAGTCAGTGCAGTGCAGTGCAGTACAGTGCTCAACAATAAAAAACTATAAATATGTAAATCAGCAAATGATATACCTTCCCTATAACCAGAAACTCATCACGTGCTAAGCAACCACTGTGAGTATCTCGAGAGAAAGTAACTGGATTATTACGCTGACTTCAGGATTTTTTCAGATTAAAATAGAAAATATTTGTCTCTTTAAACTAATAAAAAAACACAGAACGTCTTTAAAAAATGGCTTTGCCCAAATTTTCTCTTGCTGCCCAAAAAATCTGAGTTGCCCAAAATTTGGGGGGGGCTGCAGCCCCCCTCGCCCCCCCGGCCCGTACGCCTATGATCCCGAGCAACAGCGTCATCAGGGATAAGAAATGTTAAAATGTTTCGCGTGGTATATGCGTAAGAGAAAATTGGTGTAAAGTAAAATGTGTGAAAAGCGCAAGAATAGGGCGGAATGTATCAGAGGTATAAAAATATAAACTTGAATAAAATACAAAGATCTCATGAGCGACTGTCACAGGACAAAGAGTCTCTTGAAAGGCACAATGATAGTCTTCAAAACAAAAGGTCCGCAAATTCGTTGCATTCCTCACGGGAGTTTTGGGCTGTCTCAATGTAAATCGAGCGGCAAAAAAAAAAAAAACAGGTTGACAAAATCTCTCGAATAAATTCTAAAATAAAAGGTCCGCAAATACGTTGCATTCCTCACGGGAGGTGAGGACTGGCTCAATGTAAATTGACCGGCGAAGAACACGCTGGTTCTGATAACAATTTTGAGAATATAACCCTATGCCTTGATCAACTACCGCTTAAAATTCAATTCATAGAGAAAAAGAGAACACTGAAAACCCTGGTTCTGAGTCGAGAAGCGAACACTCTACCTCAATGTAAATCGAGCTGCCGGCAAAGAACAAGCTGGTTCTGACAAAAATTTGAGCGTAAAACCCTGTTTCTTGATCAGCTGCTGTTTCAAACGCAATTTATAAAGCACACCAAACCACTAATAGCCTTTTCAAACTGGAAATCGTATTAAAACTTGCTCACTTGTTAGGTCATCGATCTTCTCCCATGGACAACGAACAGCTGCAAACTGGATCACGCAATGTCGAACCACGAGTTATAAATACAAGACCATGACGTCACTGCCGAAATATGGGGTCTTACTTACACCCAAATATGGTCAAAAATGCAAATTTTAGAGGGTTACGCAGAATTTGAGAGTTTTTGCCCACATTGCGCGACGCTATAATCTTCCGCCGAGTCAACCTCGCTTCTTAGCTCGGTTGCCTCGATGGCAATTATGCAAATTAGAGGTGAAAAGAGACTGCTCGCAGCCTGGCTCGCAGTCTAGTCAGAAAGTCCCCTCCTGTCCCTATCTCGTTTGGTCACGGGCCGCCCTGACGTAGTGTGTGTCAATAACTTGTGGACAAAATGGGATGAGTTCGTCGAATCTCCCAGCCATTAACTAACATAGGCACGTTTTACGTGCGTGAGCTATTTTGAATGCTTCGGTGATCGGCAATCTACTGTTTTAATCCCAAATTAAGGCTATTGTTTGTGCGAAATTGGGTATTGCTGTACATTAATGATAGCGAGAACCGCTGCGCATAACTGATTCGTTCCTCATACTACCGACTCGCTTTTCTTTGTCTTTCCTTCAGACATCTGGTGCAAAATATACAAATTGTTAAAGTACTATGAATATCAAATCACCAAACGTTGCTTAGAGGAAAGACTCGAAGGTTTCAAGGTTTCTTCATGATATCTTAAAATAATGAAGCTCGTCGAAGACCGAATGGCGTAGAAATGTCACGGTTTTCATCATTGTTGTAGATGGTTGCATCATCATTATTCACGAGGTTGTCACCTGCGATTCTACTTTAATGAAACAGTCTTTAAGTCTGACGACTTAATTATATATAATTCTAAAATGGTTATAAGTTATTGCTTCTTAAAGAAAAGAACCTTTGCTTAAAAAGGCACTAGTTACAAAACTAAAGATGTCTTCATACGTTCAGGTTACTATTATAATTATTACCGTGAAAAGCCAGTCTGCATGAGATGTAGAATCATGCAGTTTGCACGTGCAAGTGTAGGACTTTGTCTCTTTCCTGGGTTGTACGTGAGGGAATTCGAGTTATCAGACCGTAATCTAGTAAACAAAATTATAAAAATAACTGATGCACACAATTTGCGCGTTAAGATGTTAGACTTTGGCCCTTTTACAATTCGTAAGTAAATAAACGTAAAATTGTATACCAAAAAATTTACTCAAACGCTTTTAAAAAATCAGCTCGGCTTCATTACAACAACTGCAATTAAATTATGCTTCATGCAACGTCAAGGTTGATGTAGCCAAACATTTATTAATTTCCAAGAAAATTATCAAACTGCCGAAATATCTTTCTACTCATATCATGTTATTCCACTCTATAAAACAATATGTAATTATTTTGTCAACTGGCTTCTTCCAAATTTAATTCCCTGACGGCTACCGTTTCGACTTAAGTTACGCATCTTTACTAATGAAATATAATGCGTTTCCATAACTATAACAACTCTTAAGGGGCAAGCATGTATCATGTTCCTCACCTAATTCATGTTATTTTTGCCGGTAGGAACTTCGTAAGGTCTGTTGAACTTTGAAAGCGAGAGAATAAAGCTTGTTTACAGGTTTAACAATACTCGCCTTGCTTTTCAAACTTCTAAAACCACAATTTATAGGCCGCAAAATTCCGAATTAAAGTCCATATCTAAATTTCAATTATTATTTCATTGGAAGACCTTTGAAAAATTAATATATGATCTTTTATACTCTATCTTGATGCAGGTGAAACAGAACTAATAAATTATGAAATAGGTGCGTTGTGCTGTTCTCAATAGCCGAATTAGGTCAAATGTCTTAAAGCAGCACCCACACTAAAATATGGACCCGTCAACAGCTGCATCACTGTACTCAGCGTTTGAATCACGAAGATATTTTAATGTTACGCTTCTAAACAACTTTAGCAGTAAAAAAAGACGTAAAAATTGTGAAAATCAAGATGGCGGACTCTAAGTGCCCCTGTTTGACCTTGAGCAATATCATTACGGTTAGATGCCAAATCTAATGGGTCCTTGCGCATCAACTCATAGTATACCTTCAACCTTATTGGGCTCTGCAACAAACATCCGAACATACGAAGCAACAAAGATACATACGCTCAAACCACTGAGATATGAGCTATTTTTTCAAAATAGCCCAAAAATAGTCCAGAAGTCACTCGTAGGCAAAACTCGACAAAACCAGTTGAATTCTAGACAGGCGTGACATAGCCGCATTTAAGCAGTGAAACTTTAGTGCTCGACTGTCGCCCACTTCGCTCGCCTTCTTCTTCTGCTTCACGATTCAAAGAATTCTTACTGGTCGAGTCAGAACAACTGTTTTAAAAGGTGTAATTTTTTATTTTGATTGCCTTTTTGTTTTCGGTCCAGCTTTGGCCTTAAGATGCCACCAGTGTAAGCCAGACTACAACACCGTTGTTAGTTCCCTGCAACAACAAGGAAACAACTCGAAAAGCTTGGGCTTTTGTGCCGAGCCGAGTGACACTTTGGATTGCAGTCAAGATCCATCGATAGGAAGCATGGCCGATTCCTGTTATTCAACCCGTGTCACCTTAAACACATCTCTTCCAATTGGTGACATCGAAATGTATGTCCTCAATTGTTCCGTACTGTCATATTGTAACTCAATGAAGCCTGATCTGTGCGGCATGCTGGGAAATATATTTGGAGAGATGCCAATGATGGATATTAAAAATTGTGACGTCAAATGTTGCCAGGGGGACCTCTGCAATAATCCATCCTCATCTTCATCCGCTAATACAACGGTAAAGTCGTCGGTGAAGAGCAGTGTTCCACCAGCAACCACTCTGTTTGGAGTTCTGGTTTTGATGGCTGTAACTATTGTGAGGTTTTAGAGAAGTGGACAATCTGTCGAGTGACTGCATAGTCAGGGACGATACTTTCTGTCATCACCTTTTTATCTTTTTGTTTCTAACTCTGCACTTTAAGAAATCGAGGGAGAAACATGCATGATTGTTTTTATTATAATTTCTTGAGATTTTGTCATTACGTTTTTACCTTATTTACTAACTCAGCACAAGTAGAAGATGTTTAAGAAATCGAGGGAGAAACATGCATGATCGTTTTTATTATAATTTCTTGAGATTTTGTCATTACGTTTTTACCTTTCTTACTATTAAACTCAGCATAAGTAGAAGATGTTTAAGAAATCAAAAGGGAAACATGACACTTTTAATACTATTTTGTTGAATAATTTCTGTTTTTTCATATTTATCTTATTTATCAACTTATCACAAGTGGGAGATGTTTAAGTTTTCGTTGAGACTTTCAATTTTTACTAATTTAGAACAACTGGTAGATGTAAAAATTGAAAAATTGAAAGATGTAAAAATTGAAAGTCTCAACGAAAACTTAAACATCTTCCACTTTTGCTAAGTTGCTAAGGCAAAATCCAAAACACAGCAATTGGGGATATTAATTCAGCACAGAAGTTAATATATAATTCATTTCGTTGAACTAAATTTTTACTAGATGACCGTCAACCGTCCAACGAAGGCCCTGAAACTTCCAGGTGATCTGTGACGTCATTGCGGGGGCCTGGGGAAAGAAATTTTAATGCCGTATCCCATAAACCAACGCGCGCACTAATTCAATTCAATTCAATCTGTTTTCGTCAGCTTTGGTTTATGGGATACGGCATTAAAATTTCTCTCCCCAGGCCCCCGCAGTGACGTCACAGATCACCTGGTTAGCAGTCAACCGTCAAAATTGGAAAAAAAATAACCACCGTCAAAGCTACCACCCCATCGAGACCCTCTACCCACGCCACAACACAAAAGCGAACCAAAAATAATTTCCACAACACGAAGAACACCCCATAGCTCCTGATCTTACCCTACAAAACACCCTAAACGTTTGGCCTCGATTTTCGCGTTCAAATGTTTGAACGGCTAGTCGTCTAAATTTTCGTACGACTAGTGAGGTTCCGTGTGAACAGTAAACCAAAACTACGTGCTAAAAACGTCCGGTACAGTTTGATCATAGCCTTAAGTCATAGACTAGAACTATGTAGGCGCTTTTGGTTAGAGCGGTTTTCGTATGACCTTGAAATGAAAACGCGCGAAAAAAAAGGAAACAAAAAGCGAACGGATACAAACGCACGTGGCTATTGGTTGGTTAAGCGAACGCTCGGGTAAAAAACACTTCACTTTCTAGAAATCAATCGATACTTTGCTTTGACGTCATAAACTGCAACACGATTGGTCAATCGAGCAATGCTTTCTCCATATTAGGGTTTTCTTTGGCGGGAAAACGAAGAGGCCATGTTTTGATCATTTCATCCACTGGCTGCCAAATAACGAACACATGAACAAAGATCCCGATCCCGAAATGATCCCCAACCCTCAAATGATCCCCAAATTGACCCCGAAATGATCTCCAATTAATTTTTGGAATAGAATGATATGTTAGAACTATGGATCGTACAAAATGCACAACCAGGGGGGGGGGCTAGCAACGGCCTTTGATCTTGCCGCTTTTCGGCTTTCCATGATCGCCCCAGTTAAGAAATCTGTCAATCATCCGAGAACTGTAGCGAGCATGCGCGTAACTGGTTGGGAATAACAAAGTAAAGTGTGAAGTGAATTCGCTTTTGGTCCTGTTGGTCTTTGCTTTCTTTGCTGTAACTAATTTTTTTTCTACGGGAATGTGGAGCTTACGTTTTCCTTTCTTCTGGTCTTGCGTTTGTTATTACATGTGGTTTTACTAAGAACGAAACCAGTGAACACGTTCCTCGATGTCCGGCCTTTTAATTTGCCTATGTGTTTCTGTCTAGAAGACCCACAAGACTAAAAGAAGGGCCAACCCTCCAATACGTATGTAGAAGAGTTTATATTTTCAAGTGAAAGGCCTAAAAGTAATTCTTCTCGATATTAAAAAAGTGCGGTGGAGTAGAAGCGTTGTCAGAGTTGTTTACCGTCCGTTTACTACACCTTTAAGATGAGAAGAAATGATGATTGAGATTCTTAATTTTACATCCTTGATTGTGAACTTATCGTGGCCGAGTTGCGTTGGATGATTGAGTGGCATGGTCAAATCTCGTAGTTTATGTATTTTTTTATGTACTAGAAGGTAAATAAATTTTGCCAAGAGATTATTCTCTCTTGATTTTGCACATGTTGATATGTTTAAGTTTCGTTCTTCGTGTGATTTAATTTAAACTTTACCGTAGTTAATGAATCTTAGGCAAATGAAAGGGTAACTATTTTTGGTGTTTGGAATTCTCTTTTCATGACAGCAGTTATTACACTGCATTCAGTTTGAGTCCTCGTTCAAGTGTCTTTTGTTGCAAACAAAGAGGGAAAAATTATAAATTCCAAAATCTACACTAACTACCCCTTGGAACAAGATTATGGTCAGAAAAATTGTGACATTTCTATTTTTGCCTTTAATTCCTTTGGCCACTGTGATCAGTTTTTGCCATACAGTTGCACGTAACTTTTTACACCTTTGGAAATCAACCTGCCAGTTTAGTTTTTGTCTGTATATAAATGTAGTTAATGAAATTTTTTTTAAAAAAACCCTCAACTTAAAAATTGCCTTGTACTTGGATGTGAAAACACCATAGGATGCCTTGGAAAAAAATGTAAAATCATATTATTAAGATAATATATATATATTTAGTCAACAATAACAGTTAGAAACCTGTGTTGAGGCAGGCAAAAACATTTTTCAGAGACCATAAACATTCACTGACTTTGCTGTTACAACAAGTGGTAAAAGGGTATTTTAATACCCTTTTAAAAAAAAGTGAGATCATCTCACTGGGCGTGCACTGGACGAGTATGGGTAGTACATACATACATACATACATATATTTTTGATGAGGCAGGTCAGAGTCTGGCAACCCAAAGGGCTGGTGTGGACCTGCCATAAAATATATACCTAAAGCTAAAATCTAAAATTATCAGAACTGCATCCTTAGGATTCAAGAACTACTAAAAGATAATCTAAGATGACTTAAAATTTACATTTCTATTAAAATTAAATATAAAAAAGAGTGTTTTAAAAATATAAAAATGCGCTATCCTTAGATTCAATAAGGCACGCCTCTTTCTCGAACTGTATTTGGTCCAATGTTTTTCAGGCTAGTTTAAGTTTTTCTTTAAAAAGCTGAAGAGAAGTAACGTTTCTTATGAATTTTGGGATGGAATTCCACACTATAGGGCCTCTATACCTTATGCTATTTCTTCCTAGTTCACTATGATAACGTACTAGCGAAAAGTCGTTCGAGCGCCTTAATTTGTAACTAGTCTCATTTGAGCGAGTTCCAAGTAGGGCCGTAAGCTGAACCGGTAGAATATCATTATGCACCTGATACATTATCGATGCGAGCCTCCGCTTGTAGATGTAACTCAGTGGCTTCCATTTAGCCCTTTTAAGGGCGTCACAATCAGGAGGACATAGTAGGACATATTGTTTATTTCCCTACCCTTTTTAAGGCAAGAAACCTTATTTTATAATTCTGATTCATTTCATTTAGCATACAGAATTAAGTTAGCTTTTAAATTTAGAAACATGGAAAAAACTTGGGAAAAAAAATGGTGGTACCAAAAAATGTAACTATAGACTGCTCTTCATCAATCCCTTCACAGCCCAGACACCCTGTTCAAAACTCTAAAGGGTGAAATGGTCACCACCCAGAATCAGCAGCACATATCCATCTAAGCCAAATAACCCAAGGTTAGTATCATAGAAAGAACTGCTGACAGGATTGGGTTCAAGGGACAATAACTTCTTTTGATGGTTGGTAAAAAATCAATTTTACCTTGTTTGTTGTCGTTGTAAATCAAATTCATAACTTACAAAAACAATTGGAGTTGTACATTTTTCAAGCTCCTTCTAATTCTCTTTATAAACTTTGCAAAACACTTAATTTTCTATTTCCTGTTTTTTGTACTTCAGTCTTTTGAGGGATTTTCTCAATGCATATCCCTCTCTGATGTACTCACTCTTATTAGCAACTGGATAAGCCTCTTGTCCCCACACTAACCCATTATAATCATGTCAAGTAAAATTCAGAACTACAGGGTAATTTTTTTACAAACAATTTCAAGGAAATACTTGAATTGAAACCGAAGTCACTTATCCAATACAAAACTACTAAATACAGTATTGGCTGCTGTTGGACATTTATTATCACTCCAATGATATTCCAGTGAAGGTTTTGAAGGTTCAGTAAAAGGCTCGAAAATTCACGAAGCTTATAAATAACTGAACTTGCCGAGATGCCGAATCACGATAAGTGAAGTCACCCATGAACTGTTCATACATCACGCCTGCTGATGTCCAAAAATTCCATTAAAAATATTATTGAAAACCTATTCTTGATGTTTGGACGCGACAAAGCTTAAAACCGAGCAAAAACTCATCGTCCTTCCATGTCTGCACTCTCCGCCATATTGTTTTGAAGGAAAATGGTACCCAGTCTTACTCGGCCAAATTTCTTAACTGGGGCGATCATGTAAACTCGGTTCCAGATCTCGCTGCCAGCCCCCCCTGTGCAGAACATCATAAGTTAAATTTACTAATAATCTTCACTTGCCCACATTCTTTGATGACATTAATTTGGGATTACACTTTGAACTGGATTAAACTGACGAAAATACTATTTAATACAAAAAGTCTAGTATATTTTTAGTAACACCATGAACTGCAACTGATAACATCAAAAAACATGACATTTTTTTGTTATTACTTAGGTGATTATAGTCCGGGTTATAGAGCAAACTCAAGAACGTAAATGCTGCAACAGAGAACAGTAATAATTCCGTGACGGAATACCATTCCATTCCAAGAATTAATTGGGGATCATTTCGGGGTCGACGTGAAGCAAAATGGGGATCATTTCGGAGTCGATTTGGGGATCATTTCGGTGTCGAGATCATTTCGGGGGCTGTACACTCCTCCCTTCGTGGGGAGGAGCGTTGCATAGCGAGACAAAAACGAACGTTGGCTAGGAGCGTTGCGTGACGAGACAAAAGCGTGGACGCGCGAGGGGAGAAAAGGCTTCCTCTTCCCTTCGTGTGTTCACCTAGCGCAGCCTTTAAAAAAATTACCGACGCTTGCTACGCAGGCTACTAGGAGAGAGACTCTTCTCAACTAAAAGATGGACTGGTTCTAGGGCCAGAGCTATCCTGTTCCTATTGTGATATGGATCGTGGATTGCAGAACAAACAGGAGACACGCGAGAAGAAAGGGAAGTGCAACATCATCTGACAGCTTGACATTTAAATTGACAACAAATGGAAAATTTACTGCGATGATCATTCTTCACTTTCATCCACAACCGCAGTTCAAAATGACTTATTTCATTATTTCACATCATTTCACTCCTCACGGGAGATATGAACTCAATAAATTGACCTCGCTCCCAATGTGTGGCTTCATAGCTCAGTTGGTAGAGCAACGCACCGGCAACGCGGAGGTCACGGGTTCGAATCCCGTTGAAGCCCTGATTTTTTTGTTCAGGCTTCTTCTTTCCAATTGCTTAAATTGGAAAATTTACTGCGATGATCATTCTTCACTTTCATCTACAACCGCAGTTCAAAATGAATTATTTCATTATTTCACATCAAAACAAATGGTGTTGTCTTGTACTAAGAGATGATTGGCCGAAACCCAGCTATGCACACGACAAGCACGCTAATCTTTACTTTTCATACCGCTGCGTCTTCAAGCAAGCGTCCTGTCCAGCTACCATTCGTTCACTTTACCAGTGAATGTCCTACCACAATTCCAGCACAAAATGAATTTTCTGGCCTTTTCAGCTTTTTTGCTAATTGCAGCCATACAAGGAGGTAAGTTGTAATGTTACATGTGAAAACAAACTGATCCTGGGTCGTCTCGGGTAAAACAAATGCATCTTGGCAATCCTGAGCTTTTCGATAAAAATCTCGGACTCTCGATTACATCAGACAACACTTCTGCCTTTATATTAAAGTCCGGCCTCTTCATACTCGCCGAGCACTGTCATCCTCAGCTTGGTATGAGACTTGATCCCGTATGAATAGCAAATACACTTTGGTGTACAGGTCCCGTACGAATAGCCACTGGGTATTAAATATTGCATAACATTTTACTTTTTGCCGAATTTGAACCCTTCCTCTGCTTACTTGTAAGCTCTTACATAGTGAGGAGTTGGGACGCCTGTGATGAAAGAAACACTAGTGAGAGGTCTAAACAGATAACTTGACTGCTGATCGGTTGGTTGAATCGCACGAATGACCCATCGACTGATTGCGGATCGAATTATATCTATCTCTTGCAATTTTATTCTTGTTCGTTCTGTTGAGGGTTAGGGGAAGTTATGCGCTATTTCTGCGACCTTAACGACTTTTTGCAAAGCAAAATCCTAAATTATAAATGCAACTTCACTCAGTCACTGTAACACGTACCCAGCTGGGGTTATCCGGATTAAGTGACGGGTATGATCCAGTGGTTTGTAACAAATCAAAACCTAGAAACTTACCTGGACCAAAATTAACCCCCAAAAAATCCCATGCGGAATTTCCGAGCCTTAAAAATTTCCAGAAAACATTAAGTGTCAAAACAGCCCCAAGACAAGTTTGGTTCAGTTGTACTTTATGCGCTAAATAGCACACAACTAGCAATACATATATGTATTGCGAAACAAGGCCATTACAGGCCCAGGTCGGGTCCCGGGGGAGTTCCGCCAGAAACGGTACCTTTTTCAGGGCCCAGGTAAATTAAGTATATAAAAGGGTAGGGAAATCTGTCCTTTCAGTCTGTACAAAGACCCTTAAGGTCTAAAAGAAGAATTTATGGCCGTGACAAAGTCGAGAAAAATTTATGGTTTTGCGTTTTATTCATATTTTAAAGATAATGCATCTACAGCAGTCAAAAGGGAAACAAAGTTCAAAATTAGAAAAATGGTATATAAAAGGGTAAGGTGACAAATTTCCAGGGCAAGCGTATTTTAAAGAGCAAATTTTTAGATATATGAATGGACCAGTAATTTCAAAATAAGAGGGTCAGCAGCTTCTCCGGGTCATGGGCTCCTGAAGGTCCGAGGGCTTCAAATAACGGTTTTCCGGTCAAAAATAGGTTTTGTCAAATCCTTAGATGGCCCGACAATTTGTCCAGTCGTTTAAGTTGGTAAGGAAAAAAATTGGAGTTTTTTAAAAGTACAATGTTATTGGCGTTCGTGAACGAAGAGGGGAGAAGACGGTCGCGATACTTCACTACCAGACCAAGAACGTTTAATAAATGATTCTCATAAAATTCCCGGCTGTCGTTGCACATTTTCGCTTTGTCATTCATCAAGTCGTCACCGCAAATTAGCGCGTCTTGCGACAGATGGTAGTGGTGTGAATGATGTGATCTTGATCAATGGTTCTTCACCTGAAGACATTTCCGGTGATTCAGACAATCAGGACGAATGATGAGAAACAGAGGAAAGGATGACGGACTAAAGAGGAAACATTAGAGGATCAGTAAGCTCTGGAACATTGTATATATCAGGGGCACCCAACGTCAATTTTCGCAAAAGACGATCTGAGATCTAGAATTTTCGGAACATTTGTTGTGAAATTTCTTGCTTAACTGCCTATCCTTATACTACGAGTAGTCTCACATTTTTCCTGAGGGATAGTAGAGGGAGCGAAACGAGAGCGCACGTGAAAATCACCCTACGCGAGAAAAGGCGACACGCGGCGGTAATAATATAATATAGCGATAAGACGTAATCGATGTTTGTCCGGCCAAAGATGGTATATGTTCGAGCAAAAATAGGTTTGACTGGACAATTTGATTGTCGCCAGCCGGGAAATTATTTCAGGCCACAAGATAAAAGAACATTTGTTAGTGCGTCTCACTGACGAGTTTTCTTAGTTCGCTCGTTATGCATGTTTCACGGAAGTGCATTTCAGCTCAGCTTCTTTCCCACAAAAGTTAAGCCTTATCTTTTTTCAAAGAATCTACCTTTTAATTCATATTACACCGAGACAAATGGGTCTTTTCTCCCGCCGATGTATCGGTCGAAAAGTGGTTTCAGCCACGAGGGGGTGGGAGGGGTACTCGACATATGTTTATACGGGGAAGCTCCGCCACCAAGGTCCAACCCCTTACCCTTTTATGATACCATTTTTCACGAAAAAGGTACCACTTTCGTATACCTTCTATACAGAAATTACACCCCTTTCACATACCTTGTTTGGAACCTTGCATCCCCTTTAACTGCTGTAAATGCACTGTCTTTTAAATAGGAATCAATAAAAAAAATGGAACGTTTTCTTGACTTTTAAAATATAGCCATAAAACTCATTTGCTAGCCCTTTGGACCCTTTCACAGACCCAAACGACAGATCTCCTTTCTCTTTCATATACTTGAAGCCGGAAAAAGGTATCCCTTTCGGACGGAACCTCCCCATCCAGTTTCTAACCCCTTAATCTGGCGGGGCTTAGCTTGAGTGCTGCACCAGGGTTTCATTCCTCAATTAACAGGTTACTTAGGTTGCCGGATATGTTTTCGGAAGTGCGTTTCAATAGGCCATTTACGAGTCTCATGCAAATAAAACTCATTTTCACAAGAAAGATTGTGCAGTTGGCTTCATTTTGAAAGTAAGGGTTTTTGGAACTCGGAAGTGGCCCATTGGCCTCTTTACCGTCAAAGCCATTTTAATAGTCGTTTAGTTACACAACAGAAGTAACAGTTCTGAGGTTAAACTAGAACAAGTTACAAATATCGCAACTGGACCTAAATACAGGAAATAGAAAAAGAATGATACATAAGCTGTAGTATTCCAGGCGGAGTTAATCGATAGAAATCAATATAATCCACCGGTCGTTATCGATTGATTTCAGACATCGATAAAAATACAAAATTATTTATCGAGTTAAAAAATCAGCAACACCGACATGACTAGCCTCCCGCGCAGACGTTTTCAGTGGAGCTCGAATTTCTTCTTAATTTCCCCACAAACGCCTGCTCAACCGAGAACAACATTTCTTTCCCATTGTTTTATTCGCGTTAAGTGACCAATCAACAGATTTGAAATTACGTGTGGACAGTCTTTACACGAGTCATCGTTAAAGTTATACATCGCACGGAGTATTTTAAAATCTGACTAAATCTAACTTTTGCTGCTAAGGCGAGTGTAACATTTATTAGAGGTCGTAAGGCTTTGTCAGTGTCTCATGTAGATCGAGTAATTATCGGGTTACCCTGCGGTCAAGGTCAACCTTCCAGAAATTGGAAGGTACGATGTGATTGGCTAAGCGTGGCCGAGGAATGTTGTTCTCGATTGACCAGGCGGGATCATAATTGAGAACCCAAAAGGGGGGGTCACTGAAAACTTTGGAAGGATTCAGAGGGGGACCACTCAAATTTGCTTGGAAAATGAAGACATGGGGGAGGGGGTCGCGAAAGTCATCAAATGTTTTTAGGGGGGATCACTACTTTAGTGAAGTAACATTCAAAGGGGGGATTAGCCTGCGAGCAAGCTCTCCTATTTGGGCGAGTGAAGCGAGTCTCGTGAGGCTCACTTCGCTTACCCAAATAGGAGAGCTTGCTCGCAGGCTAATTCATAATCCACAATTTTCACTGAAAATTTATTCAATTAAATTTTCAATGTACAGTAAAAACATTAACCCTGGTTTTTCCCTTACTCCTGGCTATTTACTTCGAACTCCCGATGACTCCACCTTTACTCGATTTCCCGTGAAGATTCGAATTACTGGTAGTCGACTGCAATTATAGAATAACTGGTTTCGAAGCTGTAATATTACATTTTATTTGCTGTATTTTTGTTTGTTTTTGTTCTCAGCCCTGGCCTGAAGATGCCACCAGTGTGAATCATACATCAGCGACGTCATCCGCATCGCGGAGCAAAGTAACAGCTCAGGTCTCAGCTTTTGTGCCACTCCAAATAAAACTCAAAATTGCAGCCAGAAGCTAGATCCAACTTTTGGAACCGAAACGGATTCCTGTGTTATTGGCAAGGTGACATTGAACACCTCACTTCCAATCGGCGACATTGAAATGTATAGCCTCACCTGCGTCACAATGTCGAAATGTAGCAAGCTTAAGAATCAAACCTGCCAGTCTCTGGAGTCAATGTTAGGAGGTACTCCCAAGTTCGATCTCAAAAGTTGTGACATCACATGCTACCAGGGGGACCTCTGCAATGCTCCATCAATATCCCCATCGTCACCAGCGGCATCAACTGATTATCCCGTTGGCACTGGTACGACTGCGAAGTCGTCGGTGAAGAGCAGTGTTCCACCAGCATCCGCGCGGTTTGGAGTTCTGATTTTGATGGCTTTGACTGCTGTGAAGTTTTAGAAGAAAGACTAAGCTGTCCCAAAGAGGGATAGAGTGAGAGACGGCAATTTTTTATCATCTTCAATTGATATAATTATTATCATTATTGTTATAATTATTTGCTTCTAACAAGTAGATGTTTTAAGAAATCTAGCGAGAATCACAATTTTTTTTTTTAAATACTACAAACATTGCACAATTGTGATTGTGTAACAAATGCTATAATTACTATTACTAAGGGGCGAATCATTGCACCATTGTCTTTTTAAACCCTCATTCTTAACTAACTTTTCTATCAAAAATGGAAAAAGGTACAAAAGCTAGATTAGAAACTCTCTGTGCTGTTGAAAGAATCATGCAGATTAACAGAATTTCAAAGTTGACGCCAGCAGTTATTTCTTTTTACCTTATCGGCTGAATGGTAACCTTTCATCTCCTACCACTACCCCTACATTCACCGTTAATTTGTTCGCCTGTGCAAAGCAATAGTACACTGGAGCATATAGTGACCATCAGGGTCATTGATGCTAGGAGAACCAGTTTACTAGAATCAGTAGAAAATGATTTGTAGTTGTTGTGTTTGATGTTTTACAGGTTAACCACTCAGAAAAATAAAGTACTCACTTTTCAGTAGTAGTGCAGTGGAATGCTCAACAATCATTGATTGGTAATTTCAAATCAGCCTCGCGTTATGTTCCCAGCCAGTAGACTCAACTTCGAGGCACGGGGGATAAAGCAGAAGAATCTTATTATTCATTGCTTAGCGTCAAGATGATTCCTTTTGTTTTATTTCCCTAACTTCGGTACATCGAATTTGGTATATTTGAAATTACAAAAAAATAAAATTACAAATAATCCCTGAATTGCACTCCACTCAATCCAATTACCATTACTAAAAATTCATGTGTTTGTTTTTGCCTTAGCCTCGGGACCAAGTATGAATGATCCAGTCTTCTTTCCTTGTTAACAATATATTCTGTTGAATTGATTAGTCCGGTTACCGTCAGTCTGTAAAAATATGATTTTCACGGAAACGATTTTTCAAATCGATATTTCACTCGTTTGCTGCGCTTACTGGGAGTTGTCGATTTATTTGACAATCGCAAGACATCTTCCATTTTCCCACGCGCTCATTTATCAGTCATCTTCTATGTTTTCGGTGTTTTGAGAATGATAAACAAACAATTAACCAAAGTGCTTTTTAATACAACAAGTATTTTCACAACACGATGGAACCTTTCTGTCAACGTAATAATTGTCGCATTGATCACACAAAACATGCACGAAGTCTATATTAGCAGCCTTCAAATATCTCGCAGATTTTTTCCAAGCCTTTCTACCTCAACCATTCCATCACACAAAGGAAGTGTCTTGTCTTTAAACTCTTCAAACGATGGACCTCCACTTCAGAACTGATCACGATAGTGGGAAGCAATTTCTTACAGAGATACATTTATTGAACACTGTGGGGTGGGGTGGTGATGGAACGAAAACCACTAGTGTCTTTTTAAAGCAAAATTATTAAAAACATTCTTTATAGAGATATCTATAGCTATTTAAATAGGCATATTTTTAAGTGAAATATTAAAAAAAGAAAAAATGCCTCATCCCCGGGCAGAGGTACACTGACAAACTTTCCCACCCCACCGGGACCGACAAGAAGACAAATGCCCGGGGCCGGGGAGGGGGGGGGAGATAGGAACGCTTGGATTTGGCTGAGCCATTAACCCCGTTTTTCCTCCTAAGGCTGAATATAGTAAACAGAGTGTGTCGTCACTACGTTTTTCGAGGTACCATTCTATACTCTTCGTTACCTTTCCCACGGCCGCATCCATTGCCCTAATTTTGGCAATTAGTGAAATTTTACCGCTTTCAAGGTGGCAGTCAAATACCGTATCCCGCCAAGATCAGCCAACGTATCCCGAGAATACCTTTCAAGAAGCTTGCTAAAGGCTACTATGTATGAAAACTAACAAACATCAAATATGAAAAGAGCGTACAGTACAAAATCCTTTGGTTTTGGTCCCAGTTTTTGGACTGCATTAATATTAATCTAGCCTCCTTAGCACACTTTTTACACCTCCAGGGCTTCGTGAATACATCTGCGAATATGTGGGCGGTGGGAGGGTCAAATTAATGCGGCATTCCTATTGGTTAGTCACCACAAAATGATAGCAATGCTCAGTGCACTTCATGTATGGCTTATTCTCAAAAAAGGGGGAAAAAAGAAGAATTATTTATCAATAACGTCAGACTGGGGACATAACCTTGTTCTTTACAACTATGAGCAAACTATGAGCTGAATTCAATTTTTACCTGGATGGGTAAAGGCCCTCTCATGTGATGAAATTTTCTACATTTAATTGGACAATATTCCACTGAATATTTATGACACTTTTGAAGTTTTTAATCATTTACTCCAGCTGCAGATGACAAGAACCTACACATCGGAATCAGTGGTAGTTACTTCAGTATGCTCAAGATGAACTTTCTCTCTTATTTTTTGATAATTATGGCAGGCATTCATGGAGGTAAGTGGACAAATGATTATTATGTGAATCTCTCTCGCTCAATTTTTGCTCTTCTGATGGGGCTTAGGACTGCTCTCACTCGTGGCGTAATGTTTACGCGATTGACCTGATAGTAAAAAAAATACTCTTGCTTCGTTTTAGGACAGGACACAGCAATGTAAATAAGTGAACTGTTCTTTGCGTATCTTGTACAAGAATTTCTGCAGTTCCTATTTACGCAATATTTTTGGTTTCTTTCGATTATTTATCGCCTCTTCGGACTTAAACCTTTTAGCATCACGCGATTCAAGCAGTTTGTACAACCACCCATTGTAAAAGAGCAGATCCATTGCTTTCAGAAACTTAGTATGGCCAGATAAACGTCAGGTTTTAGTCCGCTTCAAGAAAATGCCGAAAAGCCGTGTTTTCGGGGTCCACCAACGCCAAAAACTCCAAAAGGTCTTCACAAACAGCATTTTATTATTTCGAGTTCATTTGTGAGCGCCAAAATAAATGCACGCTATTGTTGTTGTTGTTCGCGAGTGCTAGCATGATGAATGAGCTACTTGGGCTTCTTTTCGACCTCGAGGAACGGATTTGAAACGCTCAAGTACAAGCCTGTCGAGAGGTAAAAGAAGTTTAGGCATAATTTTCAGCGTAATACTAAATCAGCAGAAACAAAAGGTTGTGCATGCATGGTGGGTCAAGTCGCTCCCAACCTTCATTCACTTCACTTCTGAATCACTTATTTATTTGATTTAACCTCGTTCAGAAATGAATGATATTATTTACATCTCGGGTCAGCGGATTTCTGGAAGCATCGTCCTCAATTTCTACAACATTGACTCGTAATGTTGGAGATTATTTCAATCTCTACTAGTGCGAAGTTCAAGTTAGTGCGAGCATGACTCGACCTGTACACTGCAGGTCAAAACATACCGGCTATGCATAACACTCGGGTCTTTTAGGATCGTCTGAGGTACGTATTCAGTTCCTACATAGCTATGAGTAGAGGAGACTGGTTTTGAAAAAATATAATATAAGAGATAACAACACACGCAACAACAGTATTGCCGTTTATGTTGGAAGCTCCGTGACGGTACACAATCCTTTGTTTTTCGTTTTCAATTGTGTCGAAGTAAATTAATGCGAAGTTTTTATTGACTTGTAAGATCAAAATGATAGAAATATTCTCGCTTTTATCAACTTTGGTTATTCTACTGACGTGAAAGTTAGCATAATGGATCGTTTCCAGTATTAGGCCGGGGATAATGCTAAATGCAAACTGGTTCACAAATGGGACTGAATAGACGAATTTGACGTATATCTGTGGGTCAGTTAGTTCGAGATCTTAATCAATAGGACAATTGCACGATGACGATATTTGACTGCAACTACCAGAATTCATTTCGTTTTTGCTTTGTTATTTAAATTTGCCAATTCCCACTGAGGATAAAAGAACAATAGCCTTAATTTACACAAGAAAATAACACGCTCAAGGATTCTGGTAGCTGTAGTAAAATGACGTCATCGTGCAATTGTCCTATTGAATTCATGACTTATTCATACAAAACAGTGAGAAAAAAGCCAGTTTTATACAACTGCGTGTAGAGGCCAAAGTAGCAAAGCTTTCGAGTTGACCGGGATGCACGCTTAAAGATAGGAGTTCTAATTTTTCAACGTTGTGCATCACTAAGTCAAAAAAGGCGTCAACAAAAAAATCTGTCGGGCTTCATACTTTATTGAACTGAACTGCTTACTCAACAATATGCTCTGCTCAGCAGGAGTACCCTGGGTGCCAGAGGGTTTTTTTTCCTGTTGTTTGCGGTGAAAATTGAGCGGCGAAGCCGCAATAGTGCCGCTCAATTTTCACCGCAAACAACAGGAAAAAAATTGTTGAGCAATTGTTGAGCCATAGTTAAGAAAAATAACATTTTTGAGTATAGAATACAGGGTTCGTACAAAAAATTGTAACTATTTTTCAAGGACTTTTCAAGGGCCACAATAGATTTTCAAGGACCACCAACTAGGAATATAATTTCACAGATTGTACATAAATGCCATTCCTAGTCTTTTCTAATAAGGCTTTAACTAAAGGGTTGAGCTGTTTGCTTCACCAACTTCTCTTCATTTTTCAGTTCACTAGTCTTAAATTAATAGTTAGTAATATTGCATAAAACATTGAGCACTTTGTCGGACTTTGTGTAAATAACCTTTTAGTTCTCTGTGCTATGATTTATATTCTGTCTTGGACAACCAAAAAGCATCAAAGAGCAATTTTCAGGCCAAAGTTGAAGAAAATTGAAGGACTTTCGAAGGACTTCCCCTAAAATTCAAGGACTTTTCAAGACTGTGCGAACCCTGGAATAGGGTCAGAATTTTAAGAACCGGGCGGCACACCCCCTCCAAGAATCCCACTATTCATTCTGACAAGTCGCTTTAATTCTGTCATGTTGGAGAGACAACATCATGAAAATTGAAGTCTTGCGTGGTTCACTGTTGGGGTAATACATTCACCAACGTGACAATGTAGTTTCGCATTCGCATGACGATGGACAGAAACATACGTTAAAAATCCCACCCTTTCACTCATACTCCCACGCAGATTTAAAAACTACCTAACTACCGAACCCCACGGATAAGAAACACAGTGTTATAATTGCCCCCTCATCTAACCCTGAAAATGAAGAAAGCTACCTAACTAAATTGTAACGTCTTAGCTAATCAAACCCACCCTCACTTCAACCCACCCCACCCCAATACCAGCTTTCGTAACTCTTCCCAAGAATCGTGATTCCCACTGATTCCAACACTCAGCCGAACGTCAACTCTGGCCCTGTTACGACAGCGACTTTACCGTACATCAGAGGACTCTGCGACATGTATAACGTATTCTAAAGACTACTATCAACGTCTTACTTTAGAAATCTGGTTTACTAACTTAGAACAAACGCCACTGAATCGTAGCCAACAGTTACCAGCGCCGTACAAACGACTTATTGACGAGATCAAGCAAAACTAGCTACGAGAGAACGACCGGAAAACTGACAATTTGACTAACAATAGACGACTGTCTAACTGTGACAATAGAGGAATCGAAACGCACCAATTACTGATTACGAGTCTTCATAGCCAATAACATCACGGCTTAACTGACAGACGACCAATAACGTCGTGACGTAATTGACCAATCAGATCAATAACCAGAGTATAATACCATCAACTGACGTGATACAACTCACTTTGACTCTGAAGATGGCTACCGCACAGGTTGTCAAAACGTCAGTCACTGTCAACAACAACAGTCCTATTCAGGACTACGTTCACCCGGACGATGAAACTCAACCTACTTTTGAAATGACTCTTGGGTTCAAACCTTTCACAATATTGTTATAATTACCACCCACCCCTCCCCCACTGATAAAGAAAAATTAGTCACCAGCCCCTTCCTTAAAACTGGTCCCAAAAATGGTCTAAAAAAATATTCCAACAGTCCAAATGTACATTGGTCAAGTCCATATTTTACCATATACCTCCACCAGACTATATATCAGCCGTTGCGTTGGCTGGTGGGATATATGTATCGCAAGGTGTTTTTGCAAACTAGCAGCAACGACGCTACCCACGTTTTTTTTTAGGTAACCAGGTCTTATTCAAGCAAAAGGCAGTCAAAGCTCAATTGAGCGTACAATGTACGATTATAAACATAACATAGTAGTTGCAGCGCATGCAACGGTCTGATCGAAGATATCATTAAGGTTTGTATCAGATCGGAACAGACGAGATTTTATAAGCAACGGTAAAACGGCTAACAGGCAAAAGCCTGCAACTTGTTTTGCAACATTGCTGCAAAGTGAGTTGAATAGCGATGTTGCGCATTTTACTAGCCACGTTCAAACCTGTCTGGCAACAATTCAGGTAGTTGCAGGTTGCAAAAAATTTGTTGCAGAAAGTAGAAAATAGTTCTACTTTTAAGACAGAATCTGTACATGTTGCCCTTTTCACCGGCTTAAGGCAAACTTGTATAGCGGCAAGTGACCAAACGCGCGTGTATAGCGTGACTCCCGCGTAATTTTATCCAACCAGAAGTCAGTATTCACTCCACTTGCAACAACCTTGCAACAACCCGATTTGGAGGTAGAAAGGTTTTATTACGCGCAACATCACTATTCAACTGGTTTTGCACTAATGTTGCAAAACAATTTGCTCGTCTTTGTGGGCCCATTTTACTGTTAGAGTAGTCTTATTACCAAAAGTACAAATACCGTTAATTTATGATGAAAAATAACTTTCCATCTCTCCATGTTGCGTTCCTTATCGTTTATCTGCCTTCGAGCTCGATAATTTATCGTTCCCTAGCAATGGCAATTCGTGGAACGATAAATCGTTCTCTACGCGAAAGCCTGTTTGCAGCCTATGTGAAGATCCCATGCAAGCGAACAACTGAAGCGTTCGACGAATGCAAAGCAAGACGTAAGGAGAGGTCAGAGAGGGCGTCAACCCGTGGTGCAAAGCCGTCTGACAACTACCTAGAGGAGATGGTACCCAACATTGCTCCCAAAAGTTTCGTGGGCGTATAGGCCATTATTTTTTAAAAATTCAGTGTTTTTGATAACGAGACCAATATGTTCGCTAAAACGAGATTTCGTTATAAACACGTTCCGATTTCTACTATTTTACCTTTGAAGGGGCGAAGGATATCGTTTGTTATGACGAGGACTTCGTTATGCATAGTATTAAAGTTCGTTAAATAGAGCTTCTACTTTATACGTTACATTATATATTTTGTATTAAGAATTTAATACCCTGTCCTGAACACCTACGTGAAACCATTCTTTTCAGTTTGCATATGATAGAAAGATAAATACATGGTCACCTGATACAGTAGAACTTCTCCTTTGGGACACCTCTGTTCAGGGAACACCTCCATTTAGGGGACACAACATTTGGTCCCGGAAAAATGTTCACATAATCTTTGTAAATGTTACCTCTATTGACGGAACACCACTATTCAGGGGAAAGGGAAACTTTTTGTGCTTAAAAAAAACTGGGTATAACCTTCATTCATGGGACACCTTAGCAATCAAAAAGTGGCTGACCACAAAAATTATCTAAAAAGTGTTCACTGGTCATAATTATAGCGGCAGCTTTCAAAACATAAACTAACCCACTTGAATCCATGAATTGCACCTGTGGGAATTCAGCACACAACATCGCGGAGATGAGTTAATCATGATCTTTTTATACATTACAGTCGAAACACGCTTTACGGACACCTCGTTATTACGGACAGTTTTCATGTCCCTGGGGAACGAAAACCGTCACATTTTCTCTAAATTCAACGCGCTTAAAACGAACACCACGTCAATACGGACACTTTCTATGGCACCGGCCCTCGGTGTCCGTAAAACAGGGTTCGAATGTAATCTTCGACAAACGCCGCTTTCCTCTGATCGGCTGAGGCGTTCATTCGAGCGCTGTGTTGATTAACATTTTTGCTTCCAACTGCGGCGTTTAATCGGAGCTGTGCCTTTACAATTTTTTGATTTTCATTCCTTTTCAGCCTGGGGCATAAAATGCCGCCAGTGTAACCCAGACTTCAGCAACATCGCAAATGCTAATGACAACTCTGGAACCTTCACCTTTTGCTCCAAACCCACTGAAACCATCGATTGCAGCCGAGATCCAAATATAGGAAGCGTGGCCGATTCCTGTTACACCGCAGATGTAACGGTATCCGTAAACACAACGCTTCCAGGTGTCCCACTTACGGATATCCAAATCTTTGTCCTCAACTGCTCTGTGATGTCTTTTTGCAGCCTTCTAAAGAATCAAAGCTGTGGGGCGTTGGAGACCGTGTTTGGATCTACACCTCAAATCCAAGTTAAAAACTGTGACGTCAAATGTTGCAAGGGGGATCTGTGCAATGATCCCTCCAATCCCCCATCGGACAAGTCGTCGGTGAAGATGCCACAAACAACCACACTATGCGGAATGTTGGTTTTGATCGCTGCGACTTTTATGAACTTTTAAACACAGACGCCACAGAAGGCGAAGGCTTGACAAACTATTTTATCTTTTGAACACTAACTTTGCACGAGCTAAGGTGGCAATCTAAGCCCCGTTTCAAACGACGTGCTACTGTCGACTTCAGCGCGGAATTATCGGAACATTTAAAACCAAGCACTGATACTGCCGTATAGAACGGCGAAGCAACTCAATTCACGTTTTCTAGGTAGAAAAAAATTTAAAAATCGCCAAACCTGTTTTTTACGTCTGTGTTTTTTTCCCGTGACATGGAGCTACTTTACTGAGTGCGAAACGTCCGGAGTTTTCTTGTTCACGTGTTTTCTTTTTTTTTCTTTCGCCGTCCCCACTATCGCAACGCATGGGACAGGATACCAAAAATACCGCAAAATTCCGGAAATAAGCCCTGGGGCCCTTTTTGAGGGGCTTATTTTTGGAGGGGCTTATATTCGAGGGGCTTATCTACGGAGGGAAATTTGCGTTTCAAAATCGATTGGGCTAACCTTATAGCTGGAAGTAAATTTACCGTTTTTACTTTGTTTTACTTTGTAATTGAGGGCAATTTTCCCAGTACAAGCCCGCGGGGGGCTCATATTTGGAGGGGCGATTTAACGGAGGGCTTTTTGCGTTACCGGTTTGGGGGCTTATATTTGGAGGGGCTTATTTTCGGAATTCTACGGTATGAAGTCTGATTCAAGTCTTGGTACAGTCAAGACAGCATAGAACGGCAGTAGTAGGACGTTTTAAACGAACCTAGGAGCGCTTACCTTTTGCCACACCTACTATATACATCACTACTACAGATCTACTTATATAAACCACTTTACAGTAATCTAGTTTTAAAAATGCTTAAGCAACGAAAACGAGCGTCAAACGACGGCCTGGAAATATCATTAGATGGACTGAATTTTCGCCGAAAGCAAGCTTTATAAGTTTTGTTGAGTTAATTAAAGAGACGCCTCCTATGTATTAACCACCTCCGCTTGGGGGACAAGGCTGATATTTTGGCAAAGGAGAATTTGTATTTGGTAAACGCATTAAGATAAGCATTTATCGGGGCAGACGGTTACGAAGCTCTTTCAGGAAACAGTTTGTCAGTAGAAAGTACTCCCCTTTTACTGAAAATACTGCACTTGTAATACGCACACAAAAAAGTAATAAAACCAGCTATAATTCAAGTTGCAATGAGGGTTTATGTTAAGGGCTATAACCGACCGTAACAACCGTTCTGGCTGAGCTATTGAGCTATGACAACAGCTATTGCACAATTATTTTAAGAAGAAATTCCGGAAAGTTTTGCGTTAACAAATTTCTTCGTCGAAATGTACACGTACCATGTTCAATAAAATGTTTAGTTATCCCTACATTATTACAGTAATCGCTTTATTACATATCTAGATTGGTAGAAATCTTAATTTTGTACTACACTTGACAACATCCACAGTGATAAAACTGTAAAACCTTGATTCTTGAGATTTACAGCCAGACTTCAGGCCTTCTCTGTTAAGAAAAAGGCAAAGAAATAGTCTGTTTTAGTATAGTTGTGTGTGTTTTTTTTCTTTTTTTTTTTGCGACGAATTTGAAACAAGAGAAAACAAAAACCAAACCAAGAGTAAATTTAAACTATGAAATAAACACATGCCACATATTCTGACTTTTTACTTGTTAAAATGAAAACTCAATCAAATTTTTGTTAAACGGCCTTATTCGAGGAACGGACGAATAGACTTGGAAAAGGTCGACCGCTTAATAAAGATCCTGTTTCAGTGACAATTTAGTGCGCAGAGCCTCGCTAAACAGGGGGTGAGCGCTTCAAAGGATAAAAAGAAAAAAATTACAGTTTCCAAACTATTTTGAATAATGCTATGAAAGGTTTGAACGCAGGAGTCATTTCATAAGTAGGATGAGTATGATTGTCCGGGTGAACGTAGCCTGAACAGGACTGTTATTGACTGTGACTGACTTTTCGCCAACCTGTGCGGTAGTCATCTTTTGACACGTCACGTCATTGAAGATTACTACCGCACAGGTTGTCGAAACGTCAGTCAATGTCAACAACAGTCCTGTTCAGGACTACGTTCACTCCGACGATCATAAACAACCTACTTATTTTGAACAGCTTCTCTAACATGGGACAAGCAGAGCTAAAAAAAGCCGGCCGAGAAAGCGCCAATAAACGGGGAGAGGGGAAAGGGAATTAAGTGGGCTGGGGGAGGGGGGGAGGGGAGTAGGACAGGCTCCCATGTCTCTGTGTCCCGCCTGGGAGCCTGTTCGCAGGGTAAACTCAAATTAGGGTTTTGCTTTCCCTTTGACTAAATAGGCCATTTGCATAATGGCGTCATTTTGCTACTAGGACCAGAACCCTACGGGTTTTTGCTTTCTTGTGCAAATTAGGGCTTTTGTTACTTAAAGCTTGCTGGGATTACCAAATTTAAATGTGAAAGGAAAAACGAAAAGAATTCTGGTCGTAGAAGTTAAATGACGCCACCGTGCAAATGGCCTATTTCCAGAGAATTTTACCCACAGATTTATCGAGACCTGGCTATGGTGAAGAGTTGATTTGATTCCACTGTTTCTTCAAATTCATGCAGAAAAAGAACCCTCAAGACAAATGGATCCCGATTTTTGGAGCGTCCGAAACCAATTTCGTTTCCCCAAAGAGGTTCCAAGTGTTCTGATTCTACTGTTTCTTCAGACGAGGAAAGTCAACAATAGACCTGCTCAATTCTTTGCGTAATCTCTCACCGCCGCCACCACCACCATTATCAGCCAAAACTTAAATCAACTTCTGAAAGCTTATTTCTTTTTCAAGAAAATATCGTTATGTAGAATGAATTCCAAGCAACTTGTTAATCAATCTAGTCTTTTCCTCCTTTCTTTGGGATATACAGGAATCTATAAGACAGGCAGTTCATGTAACCCCTTGAATGGAAGACCAAGGTATTTTCTAGTTATAATATAGGCCGCTTTGCATATGATGGAATTTATATCACCTTATACACTTCATGGTAAGCGTTTCTCAGTAGGGCGTAAGGAAAACAAGACTCAAGCACGTCCATTGTAAGGTATGGAGATTCATTCACGATCTACCCAAAAAGAGATCAGGACAAAATCAACATGAATAAACACAAAGTTGCATAAAACCGCCTGTAAGGCGTAAGTAAAAGTACTAGAGTATGGCGTAAAAAATACAGTGGGACTAAGCCAAGAAAAACGTTATGGGACAGGGAGGTAATCTTCGGGCGTTGGCCGGGATATGCGAATTTCCCTAAGTTATTTTCCGCATATTTCAATCGATTGTTTGAAACGTCATCAAGTCCACGCGCGAATGTCTTAAAGCAAACAGTGCAGAACATGGCAATGGCGGCATATCAAGACTGCTGCATAACGTCCCATTACTCTCTCTTGACAACAATGAATAAACGTTTGAGGGCCTCAGTGAAAACCAATTTCCGATTGATTTCAAGCGTTTAATTGGTCTAAGAATAACCTTGGTAAGATACACATATCACAAGGGATAGACTGGTCGGTCCCTCTGTCCCTTTATCCTCTCCTGGCTAAGCTTAACGTCAGACGCCGGGTAGTGTTTACTTTCGTCGCTAAGATTGGTGCACCTGGAGCTAAAAACAATTGCTTCTGCAGAAATTAGAGCTACTTTGAAAAAAAATGTAAACTACCGTAAACACATCAGCACCCTCCATCAAGTAAGTGGCCCCTTGAGGCTAGAACCTTTTAATTAAGCAACCCCTTCAAATTAGCGCTTTTTTTACAGATGAGGATTAGTTCACTGTTTCAGTCTGTATTTTTTGGAAATAACGACGTTGTTGTCTTGTTTGGGGAAAAAAGGGTGTAACAACAGCTAATTGCAAATGTGAACTACCATTTCTTACCAGGTCTAACAGAAGATAGGTTGATTCTCGAGCTTTAACGTCTTTTTCCGTTTCAATGCCCAGCTTGAGCAAACTGGAGGACGCAATCTGTACAGTCAAAATATATTAGTTAACGTCAATATGTAAAGCATTCTGGAACAGGTAAAATGGCTGAAACGACAGAAATCAATGGAAAGCGACCAGATTTAATTTCCGTTTAAAAGAATGTAAACAAGTGAATTGCGTATGAACTGTACTTCGAGTTACGCAAACTAAACACGTTTTTGTGTTGGTCCGTTTTTCTTTTCTTTAGTAAAAATTTATTGTACCTCTTTTCTACATGTAAGATAAATAGGCAAGGCTAAGTGAAAATCTTTCTTGTGAAAGTGAGTTTTATTTGCATGAATAGTAAACCATTTTCATATCACTGAATGGCTTCGCACATAGCCTCGCTTTGAAACAGAGGCTTGGGCAACTCGGAAAAGGCTCATTATATGCCCCTACTGCGTAACACCTCACCGGGATGAACTAGGTTTAGAAAATGTATAAAATATTTGAAAATCTTGCCCACATACCGCTAAGAATTCTCTCAGCCTTTCCTCAGCACTGTCTCCATTGTTAAAGCAAAGCGCTCCTGTAATGCGATTTATGGCCGCTGCCATACAGTGGGCGTTGTTTTCATGTGCTGCAAAGTTATATCATATAAGTCGCTACAGAAAACAGATAATTGTGGAGACAGCTACGATTGTTTGCGTCACAGTAGAATCCATATTCAACAAAACTGAATAACGTGAGAAATTTCTCACACACAACTGGGAACAACCAGAACTATGGCACTACTTTAAATCCTAAAACAACCCAAAAAACAAATGAAGGTTGGGTGGGCGTTGCAGGTAAAGCATGTAACCTGAAGACCCCCGCACACTCGAACATATACTCCCAATTGTGCGTGAGAAACACGTTTTCCGCTTCTTTCGTTCCTCAGCCAGCGGAAAACCACACTTCTCTCTTTTGTGGTGTATAATGAACAATATTGTAAGTTTACTCTCTTTGAATGCCGAAGCCTTTTGTTTTCCCCTAGGTACACAAACGTACCTTCCAAAAGAGATTAACGACCGAAATGTACTGGGTGTTTCGTTGTTTATCGCAGCTGTTAAGAGTGTCCTACACGAAATAACAGCAGGATAAAAGAGCAGAACGAAAGCATTTGTACGTGAAAAGCGTGGGTGGGCAAGTCACTGGTGACTGGTTCCACTACTAACTGATCGGGAAAATGGAGACATGATGAGGTGAAAAAACAATATTAATCAGTATTGTATACTGTTGAGTACAAATTAAGTTGTTGTAATAAGGAAGAAAACGTTGTACCTTCCAAGTCTGCGTTGTAATCAGAGGCTTCTCTGTATGCAAGAGATGGAAGAGCCACTGCTACAAACACCTGCACAATACAAATACAAGTTTAGCTTTCCGTAAATTAATTCAAAGTCAATGACGGCGCTCTTACGCGAATGGTGTTGAGTACAACAAGAGACACCTCTTTCGATGCTGGAAACAGCAGAGTGCGACTGCCCCAATTTTTCGAGACCTTGCAAAGGCGTTTTAGTTAGGAATGACCATACAACAACCAAAAGAAGCTACCTTTAAAGCGAAAAGCTGATTAATTGAGGCTAATCACACACAAAAGTTGTGAGTTCTTGTTCTTTTGAACTTATCCTAACAATTGAATTCACTACTGTTCCACATAGGACTCGACGTTCCACATACTGAAGTGGGTCTGGCAAGACGCAAGTGAGCTGTAGTGGCTATATGACACAGTGGCCAGAAGCTTGTTCTGTCGAACCGTTTGAGCAATCAGAATAACCGACCGATGTTTCTTAAGTAATAACTTATTACCCTGGAGATATGACTTAGCAATGCAACCCCCCGCCTTCAACAGTTACTAGATTAGCACAGAGATACACAGGTAACACTCACCAAGAACAACGACCAAATCAGCGAATCTTCCTCGGGCCTCTTCTCTGAAATAAAAAAGTAATAATGTTCATAACTTTTAGTGCTCAGAAAGCAACTACAGCCAGCGCGTGGCCGAGTGGTCGATATGCTGGACCCTTAATCCACTATCGCATGTTCAAGTCTCGCTCCGACCACTAACTGGATTTGTTTTCGGTAGTCCCAAGTTCAACTCCTTGGCCACAATTGTCTATACCTAACTGGTTTGTCTGCAAACAGCTGGGATTCTTAGCAATGTCATATTTAACAGTTAATGAATGAGGCTGAGTATCTTATGAAGAATTATGGAGATCGAGGAGGGTGTTATCCGTCGAGGCCGTAGGTCGAGGCGGATAACACCCTCCGAGATCTCCATAATTCTTCATAAGATACGAAAGCCGAATTCAATAACTGTTTTATTATTCATTCAAAATAATTCCTAGTTTGAAAACGTAGCTAAAACATGCTTACCTCCATCGATCCATCGATGTTCAGTTCATCTTCGATAGTGTACGTTTAGGTTTGTCCAGCCCCGCAAATATTCTTCAAATAGCAGATGTCGCCCTCCGAGTTGTCTTCTTGCTGTTCTTGCCATGTTTTAATCTACTTTTCCGCCTAGTTCTTACTCTTGAAACGAGTGAAATGTCCGCCATTTTTCAAGTTCACAATCAAAACAACTCAGCCTCGTCCCCAGGTCTTCCCGGTTAACGGTGCCTTAACCTGCGAAAACGCTGCATTTTTGACGTCATTTCCTCGTTAAAGTCAAAATCCTTCCAAATTTGGTCATCAGTAACTGGTTATGGTGAATTAAACGTGTGCTTTTAGCCAATCAGAATCGCGGAAATATTTTGAATGAATAATAATGAATTTTCATGAACTGTTTCAGTGTTTTGTTAATGACCCTACCACTTTTTTTGCTATAAAACTGACGAGGGTAACTATTTCAGCACACTGAAAGTAGTTTTCGTAGACTCTCTCTTTGTACGACCCCGCGCTCGGAACAAAGTTGGACCAAACTTCAATACCCACATTCCTCCTTGGGACAGCAGATGGCGTAGCAGCGAGGCGTACACTGCACAGCTCCCTCCAAACTAAAACAAAGCTGTAATTATAACTAGCTGATCTAACAAGAAGTTCCACAAACGAATTGTTAGACGGAAGGAATCCCTTGTACATTCAACTCCAGACGTACTTTTGTGCGTTTTCTTTCACAATCCCTTAGCTTTAGTTTAAAATAAGGACCCTCTGGCAACATGAATTGAATGAACACTACACGCTTGATCAAGCACTCACCTTTATGAGCACGAAGCGCCTGACAAAGAACTGGGTCCACCTCGCACTGTAAGCCTGCAGATGTGGCCATTTCGTCAACAAGCTAAACAGAAAAACAATAATGCTATAACACGAGTGACTCGACGCCGATCGGGATAACTTGCAGAATATACACAACAAATAAAAAAACAAATTCGAAGCGTCGATAATCATTAGAAAGCGAAAAACAAAATATTCACGCAAAGGGAGCCCTCATGGCTTCTCTGTAACGTTGTCCGTAAGCTCAACGAAATGAAAAAGAATGTAACGCACCTATTTCAGCTTCTACGAGGTGAATTATTTTCGTGAGGAAACTCAATGAGTTGCAAGAAAATCCCATAACGTAAGGAAGGTATTACATAGTAAACTGAAAATTTTTGTTATTTCCTTGCGGATCTAAATTCAAGTTAACTCCGCATGCAAGAAGAGATAATTACTGACCGGTCGATCGTTGTTTCCCTGTGGAAAGTGCTCTTTGAAGTCGACAATTGAGTTCATCAGGAATGGTACCCTCTTGTTTAGAACCTGGTCACAATAAAAGATATTCCAATTCTCCATACTGAACATAACCATTAATCAAAGAAAGACTATCGTCAACTCGTGGGTACGTTGTTTAGAAAATAGTGAAATTGGCAAAAAATACTGTTCTTGTAATAATTAACCCACTGTTTGTTTATACACCGAAAGTTATATTCGTTTCTTTTGCGAGGGGACCGGGGAAGGACTGGATTGTAGATCCGGGTATTTTAAGAAAGATGATACGTTAGTTCCTCACGTCACGCCTTCGAAGCATAAGGAGAATGATGAGCATATATTAACTTTGAATATTGTGGTGTTACTACTGATGCTATTGTTAATACTCAGACTTGACGAGAAGATGAGCATTTGCTCTTGGCTCCGCAAGATCACGGGGAAATACAAATTCCAGCCTGTGGAAAGTGATCTGAAAGTGAGAAAATGTCATGCCATGCTACATGCATAAAAGAAAATAATCCTTGCAACAGGAAGGGACCAAGAAACAGTCTATTGGGAAAAAAAGGAATTTTATTCCTAAGCAAAACACTCATAATTTGCTCGTTGGCACTCTATCGATAGGTATACCTAGTTATAAATGCGAACACAGTAAAAGCTTTACAGTTTAATCTGTTTGGAGCTATGGTGACCAAGTTTTTAAAATATCCAAAAATGATCGAGTTCACACAGAGGTCAAGTTGTAGTCTGATGCATCAGTAGGATGAGCAGTGATAATGTCTTCTATAGTTGAAATATTTTCCATAGAGTAAAAAATCCAGTTGATAACTTCCTTAGTAGCAAAAAGTTCATGGAAGTAAAATTTCTGCTGTGATCTCTCTTTCTTTTTTGCCCATTGTTGTTTATCTTTTTTGTGATTTGGGTTCTCCTTCTTTTTTCTAATAAATGCCTGTCTTTTAAACTCTCTGACATGTTCAGGATTGTTTTGTTTTCTTTTAAAAAATACCTTTTTATTCAGCTCTCTCACATGAGTGGGGTTCAATGCCTTTTGTTTCTTAAATGTCTGTCTTTGGGATTCTCCTATTTTGTCATTGTCTCTGGCCTTTTTCTCTTTATCTCTGTATTCCTTAGATAAGGTATTCACCACTGTTTCATCTCCAGTTGCCTGTGCAAACTGACTGGTACAACTTACATTGATTTCTACCATCTGTTGGTTATAGGGAATTGTTGATACATAGTGAAGCTCATCTATGTGTCCAATATTTATTACAGTTGGTTCATGTCCTGGTAAAGCTACTGGACTAATAACAGTACATGGTGTAAACCCTTGGTTAGATTCTACTATATTGATTGTCATATGGAATGCATCAGCTACTGCTTGTATTACAAGTGCATCAGCCCATGTTCCTTGCTGTGACATGTTTGCTAAATAGCTTGCCCATGAATCCTCTGTATTACTTTCAATGAAACTTTCAGGGTTATTTCTCATATAATTAACACCATATTCATATGGTAGCTTGATTCACCATAGAGTTGATGTGATATTACTCTGAAAAAGCAGTCCCCTGCACCACCAACATCTAATATTGACACGGTATGTTGAGCTAACCTAGATTGCAGCAACATAAAAGCATTGACAGGACCTGGGTTCAACTCAATGTCACCTGAAGTAAATATCTTTGCTTTGGAAACACAATACTTTTCTTGCTGTTTATTGGACTTTATTAAAAAACAGTTAGTCTACAACACGAATCGATTTATTTGCATTTTTAGGTTTTTTAGTTTTCGTTCTTACAATATAAATAAGCTTATTATTAGTCAAAAAAGGTAAGTTGAAAGAGTCCTTTTTCTCACAGGGCTACTTTGACACAATCTAGTCGCAACGTACCTTCGAAAATCAATCGACAGAAAGCTTCTCATTGCAGAAGAATGCGGTGTATTATACACAATATAATGCTTAATACATCTTCTACATGACTTACTTTTCTTGAACATCTTGATGACTTTCTTACATTGCAACCTTGATGGTTCTCTGTCACGGCGGGTAACTCCATATTTAGAAGTTAACTTTGATTTAGTTCTTGATCGTTCCAATTTACCTGATTCATTGAAGCTTAACTCCTCCAACCGTTGTTTCTCGTCTTGGTTAGACACGCAAGTTCTTCGGTTAAGCATCTTCAAAGCGTACATCGTACTTTCAGTCGTCAGGTTGTTCAATAACAAAATCTGTTTTCGCTCATATAAGGATAAACGCTCAACAAACTGCTCACTTCGTTCATACAGATTCTCAAAGAATAGCATAGCATGACATTTTCTCTCTCTAAGATCACTCTCAAAAAGCTGGAATTTGTATACCCCCCGTGATCTTGGGGAGTCGACGAGTAAATGCTCATCTTCTCGTCACGTTTAATGCCTGGACGAGTCAAAGGCTCTTGAAATCCAATCCCCGAGTGAACCATCGTATTGACTTGAAAGACTCCCGCCTGTCTTAAACTTAGTAAGACGCCTAAGCGTGCTGTGGAAAATTCGCAACGAAGAAAACTCTGAGCAGCCCACGCGGCGATCGAAGTGCGTGTTTCTTCGGAAACGATAGGTCTTCGCACTCTCGAGTTCGGACCCGATTAATTACGAAACCGTCTACTACGAGTGAGCGAGTGACTCATTTGCATATCCTTGTCCCCCTGCAATAACTCGTGGTACGCTCGCGCGTACCCACGAGTTAAAAAGGACACGAAAAAGTTACACAACATTTTTTTAAGAATTACAAGAGTAGAAAAACATGGCATTTATCATCATCTAAACTAGCCTGTTCCAAGCTCCAAGATAGTTGGAAAAGCGGATCGAGAAAAGTTGCGCGAAAACCGCTTGGGGGCTGGGGAGAAACGGAGTAGTCTTTAGTCATTCCGGTATACCAGCTCCTGGTAAACCCTATGATTGATTAACTGTCACAGTTTAATTCAGCACTTAAAGTCAATTATCACGAAGAGTCGAACATGTCGAGCATGTGAAACCGCCCTACATCCTTTTGACGTTTTTTATATTTGATGACATTTTGACAAAAGAAAAGTTTTTTTCAGGAAACGGGCGCGATAATGGGGTTTTAAAAAGAAGCTATAGATTCTCTCCTTCCCTCTTCCTATCGTTTTTCGCTCGTTCACTCTTTCACTGCTCGCTCGCATTCTTCACTCGTCCGTAATGACCGAGAGCCTAGCACAGGTTACAGTGCTTGCATGGCCATCGGTCAGGCAACCATCCAGCCAACCGACCCACCGATCACAGAAAACAAATCAGATGAAATGAATGGCAAAAGCTTAACATTAAAAAAAAGAACTGCACTAGCGCTAAATTGAGTAACCGAACTTACCACTTCTAGAGCTTCTTGAGTGAGGGTACGGAAGGTTAGAATCACTCCAACGATAATGATTCGCATCACCAAATCTTCGATATCTAACAATCAAATCATTAACATTTAATATTTAAAAAAAGTTCTAAGTGAACATTAATAGATCTTCAGTGCAAATGGCTAAGACTCTTGCGCTTACTTTTCAGTCTTCTAATAAGCTCCAAACACTGCTCAGGTTTGTCAAAACTCGTCCGCAGGCTCATTAACACATCTTTGTTTTGAATGATGAGTTTCTGTTCCAAGCAAAGAAAAAAAAGAAAAATCAGTTGTCCGAACAAATTCGCGACAGGCCGCTAAAAAATGTCACATACAATTCGTTTTTAGAAATGTTTTTCAAATAATAATACAAAAATCTGAGTGCTGCAGGGTCGTTTGTTCTTAACTCGAAACAGATACAGTCAATCTATTACTGCGCTTTTCACAAACATGCGAATTCTAAAGTTCAAAAGTCGCCTTCACAATTGCGTTTTTCGCTGCCGTCAATCATAATTACGATCACAAGCAACGAACCTTGAAACACAGAAACACGCAAAACGGATCGAAATCCACCAATCACAAATCACAAACCATGACCTTTTGAACCCGTTAAAGTAAAGTTTTGTTTCCTAAGAGGTCTGTTGAGATGATTGACGGCAGCGAAAAACGTAATCGCCAGTTGGCTTTTGAACTTCAGAATTCGCATGTTTGTGAAAAGCGCAGTGATATGTTATTAACTTCTGAATAGACTACCAATGCAGGCAGCAGGGATCAGCATACTCAACACACGTGGATACGAACACTCTGCTGGGTTCGTCAACCTCTTTCCCAGGGTGGGGGACCAGAAGGAGATAGCCCTGAAATGAGGTTTCTGTGTTCGTATGCTCATACACATGCTCCTTGTTTAGTGTTTTTGGTGACACGCCAGGTCCATTCTTATGGCACTAGACGTTCGGAACTTTTTTATTTACTTCAATGCAGGACTAATATAAGAAAGTTCTCAATCAGTTTCCAAGGTCCTAAATTTTTTAACTCTCTTAGTTTTGAAATTCGAAATGCAATAAGTACCGCTTCCTTTTGCTTTAAGCTGAAAGCATTCCTCTCATCATAAATAGTAATATACTTTTTCTGTCACCTTCGCTTTTTTTCGCCTAGAACTATGATTAGTACGACTATCTAACATGTTTATTATAAGATTTACTGTAGCTCTGCCATTGACTTTCCCATGTGCAATTATGATAATATTTTGTTTTAATTATTTAACTGAGGGAGCCCATTCCTTAAAAGCCCTGTGGCTTCTCTTGGGCTTCCTCGCCATGAGAGCTTAATAATTTTTTTCTTTTGCTTTGTACAACTTATGGCAAACAAAACAATAAACAATATTTAGTATTTTTTCTTTTGTTCGTTTGTTTTTGCGTTGGGTTGAGAAGCTCAATTCACATTCGTTTGAGAATTAAGCCGTTACAGTCAGGGCAGGTCAAGCGTACCCCTCAAGATTCTATTAATGAATTGATTATTTGAAAAATGAATCCGTTAGTCATTCCAATAACTGATGTCAAATTCAAATCGGCATTCCTGCATGCGTAATGAGCAGTGAATATTTTACGAGAACTTCTCGGTATTTGGTCAGGCTGAAAATCTTTGAATGGATTAAATTTTTTAGAAGACATTTACATCAAATTCAGGAAAACTGAGCTGGTAGAAATTTCGTAACTACCTCGCGTGAGAATTCTCGGCTCATTACGCATGCAAGAATGCACAGATGAATCTGAAATCTACAACTACCAACGGATTCAATTTTCGAATGATACATTCACAGGAGCCCATAACCCGGAGCGTTCAACTGCCATAAATTCGTGCAACGGCGTTTTTCCAAGTGAGTTTATTTTTAGATAAGCTTTTCCCGCGGAAAATAACTGTTCCACGAGGTCAATTCCTGCATTTGATCGTCGCTTAGACTGTTAGCAGCTCGCTTGGACCTTTTCACGGTCGGCTTTTTCGAAAAGATGATTTCGATTTAATTCCCTTTGCGTGAATTATGCGTTGTCGTCGACGAACTAGACGTCCTGGCTAGGTTTTGCAAATCTTCTTCTGAACTGCTAGTTTCCGTGTAAATACTGAGATTGTCGTTTGAAGTACTGTCAGAAGACTTCTCTGAAGATTCCTCACGTGTGTCCGCTATGTTTTCTTCAATGTGAAGGAGTTGTCCTAGTTACGTATCAAAAGTTTATCATTGATGACGCAATTGCTAGTGATTGGCTTTTTGAAAGCAATTCGCGGGAAAAGCTTATCTAAAAATAAACCTACTTGTGAAAACGCCGTTGCATAGGCGCAGTATGGAAGTTAGACGCTCCGGGTTATGGGCTCCTGACATTCATTAATGGAATCTTGGGGGGTACGCTTGACCTGGCTTGACTGTAAGGATTTTCTCTGCGAGCAAGCTCTTTGGAATGAGAAGTGGGGAGAAGGACAAGATATTAAGGGTAGCGAAAGTTATCTACAACTTTTCTATTAGCTCTTAGATCACGCCAGCTCAAATTCAAATTCAGCAATTCATGAAGCACACGGTATGGAATTCAGTTAAGTTTAAAAGTGAAACTGTTACATCACCGGGTGCTAGAATGCCCTACCTTGATTTCGCCAACTTGGCTAGCAATTTGCTGCATCATTTTCTGTCCCAAATGTTTAATCCCATAAGCTCCAAGAACTTCGCATAGAGCTTGCAGTTCTAAAAGTAAGAAGTAAACAAACATCAGTTCTACTACTGATAGTTAGTAGCTATCAATTACCAGTATATCTTACAGAGTTAGGGAAACGAAAAGTAAGAGCCACTTTGTACAACTTTATAAATTACCACAGCTGCCTCTAGTCTTTGACACGGAATTAAGGTCCGGTCATCAGAGACCTTTTGAAACTAGGACTACTAGGAGTATGAGATTTTCTCAATACTAAGCAGCGCATGCGCATAAACCAGCGTCATTTTGGCGGTGAACGTGGTCGTAATTCTTCTTCGGGTTTAATGTTCTAGTGGCGGAAACCAGTTATGAACGGTTGGACGTTTTATCATTTTGCGATCGGGGCAGGGCTAAAACGCCTTCAAAAAAACATCGTGCTAACTTTTCTGGTGAAAAAAAAAAACGGACAAGAATGACGCATTCCGAGGTGTCTAGTTTTGAAGAGTACGCGAAAATAAGTTTAAGTTACATCTCGTCCTCGTAGTTGCTCTTGTCCTTGAATGTAAAGGCCGTCTCTCTTTATTGTTACACCGCGACATCTTTTTCAGTGGGTTATTTTAAGTTCGAGCTAGATGCCTCCTTCAGAAACTAGACAGGTCAGATTTATTGGAGTGCATGTACTTGGCCTAAATTTCAACAGCCTAAAGGATAAAATAGATTCGGGGAAGAGACTTGACTTAAAGCTTTTCGCGTATCCTCCAAAAATAGACACCCCGAAAAGCTTCACTGTACTTTTGATTCACCAGCAAACTTACGACTAATATCTGTACTCGCAGTATAATGACGACGGCTATCATGTTTTCCCGCCAAAATGACGCTGGTTCACGCGTGAGCACTACTTAGTATTGCGAAAATCTCGTTCTCGTTGTGGTTCTCGTCTTACTGAATCTAAAGGTCCCTAATGACCTACTCACCATTAACATCGGTATACTCCTCGGCTCTAAATGCCTGCCCTGGCTTGTTGACAAACGCACAGCGGCGAGGAGAAAATACGATGTTTTCTGTCATAACGCGTCGCAAGAAAACATCCAGATACCTGAAAACAGATCAATAAGACTCTTGGTAAATGCTTTTGATCCATTTATATGTACACCTTATATTTTTCATTATCATTATCGCCTTCAATCTAAATTCATTTCAAGAGTGGTTTTATTCACAAAGTTAGTTAAGATTCGGTGACTTACATATCACGCGACTCACTATTTCACTCAAGCTCCTTCTGTTCAGACTGAAGGGCTTTTCAATCCAAGTTTTCTAAAAGCTAAAACCCGCCAAAACTGGTCGACCAAGGTGAATCACTAGCAAAGCCGACTATTACTAATTAATGAGCGCTCGCAATTTTAACTTGTTAGAGCTGGGTTTAAATTAATTTATTATTCATTCAAAATATTTCCGCGATTCTGATTGGCTAAAGGCACACGTTTAATTCACCATAACCAGTTACTGATGACCAAATTTGGAAGAATTTTGACTTTAACGAGGAAATGACGTCAAAAATGCAGCGTTTTCGCAGGTTAAGGCACCGTTAACCGAGAAGACCTGGGGACGAGGTTGAGTTGTTTTGATTGTGAACTTGAAAAATGGCGGACATTTCACTCGTTTCAAGAGTAAGAACTAGGCGGAAAAGTAGATTAAAACATGGCAAGAACAGCAAGAAGACAACTCGGAGGGCGACATCTGCTATTTGAAGAATATTTGCGGGGCTGGACAAACCTAAACGTACACTATCGAAGATGAACTGAACATCGATGGATCGATGGAGGTAAGCATGTTTTAGCTACGTTTTCAAACTAGGAATTATTTTGAATGAATAATAAAACAGTTATTGAATTCGGCTTTCGTATCTTATGAAGAATTATGGAGATCTCGGAGGGTGTTATCCGCCTCGACCTACGGCCTCGACGGATAACACCCTCCTCGATCTCCATAATTCTTCATAAGATACTCAGCCTCATTCATTAACTGTTAAATAACTTTTACAAGTGTAATTTACAAGTGTAGTTACCTTGTTGTTTGCAGACTGTATACTAAAACCATAACATCATAAAATTTACTTTGTAGTTCGGGTGGAAAACTTATATTTGATTTTCAAACACCAACTCCGCAATTCCTAACTGCAGCAACTTAGTAATGAAAGCCAAAAATCATAATGACCTTTAGAATAGAAATTGCCAACACAAACAGCTGGCAAATATGACATAAAAGGCACATAGTCTCACAAGTGAGTATGGCAATAATCATGACTGACCATGTCGTGTACATGTTGGTGATTGTGATAGCACCCTGGCTGTCTTCGGGCTGTGTTTGTTGAAGTAACACATGATTAAACAAACGAGCCATGTCTACACCGGCTGTAATCACAAAAACGAAACAAAACAACCATTATAAGTTTGCAGCACTCGAGATTTACCAACGTCTGTGAGACTGTATATTTGACTAAACTGTAGTAAACCGTACTATTTCCTCAAAGTCAAAGCCTATGTTACTCGAAAAATTATTAACTTGAATCCAGGTTTAAGCCAAGCTTTGAAGGAAGCCTTTCTTTATCTAGACTGAATATAGAGCTTATGAAGTATTACAGCGCCCTTACACAGAGACGCGTTAAATGCAGTGACAACCTTTACAGTCAAAAAGAGAAACTCTTAATGAGGGTTATAATTTTAACCCTAGGTTGGCCGCGCAATCCTAGCAACCATCACGCTTACATTATTCCGGCTTTTTTAAGGACAAATGCTCCAAATAATAGTCGGTAATAATAAAGCAACTTCAAAAAAGTACAAAATAAGAGTTAACATGGTGAACACTCACTGAAGTTTTCTAGTCCTCTCAAAGTAGCCATCATTGCCTGCGAAAGGAAAATTAAACTTTATTAAAAATTTAAAAAGGGGATAAGCACTCTTACCCTAAAAGATTAAACTGCACATGAAAAAAAATGTTTCCCAGGGTCCTACCTTGCTCTGGGGGACGAGTAGGACAGGACCCTGGGGACGAGATTGGGGAAAGACGTTACATTCGCAAAGTCATGACCATGGACACAGAACAGAACAGGGTGGGATTCGACGAGCTCAGAACATTAGGGAGCTTACGATCCGACAACGGCGACGCCAATGAAAACAAAAGATGGGAAATTTGGTTGGAGCTGAAGGGAGGGGACCTTGTCGGAATTCAGACAGAGATAGTAAATTTTATCACCTTGCCGTTTCCATTCTAAAGTAAACTTTTAAATTCAGTAATTTCACGTCGTAGCTGTGCAGTGACGGCGAATGAATTTACAGAAAAAGCGTGATACACGTGCAGAGTTGTTTTGTTTTCTAAACCTATTGGGGCAGTTATTTAAACTGACTTTAGCCAGTGTTTAACAAAACTGCGTTCTAAGTCATTTTCAGTTTGCCCAACGCTTTTATCTAAACTCCATTTGTGGTGAACAGTTTCATTAAAGCATATAGTGCAGAATAAAAAAGCATTTATCTTCTCACAATAACCCACTAAGGAAAAGAACTGGAGGTCCATAGATTTCTTAAACCACGGTCTGAGTTGGGCTTCGTTTAAATAACCGGCCGACAAATTGCGTTTTAGGCATTCCCGTTGCAGTCGCCGTCGAGGTTTCGAAAGGTCCCTAATGATACCGGTTAGGGGGCGCTCTATCCACTGAGTGATTAACAAACTCAAAGTCATCTAGGCCATTTACTAGGTTCATGAAACAAGGACTGAAAACCTTACCTTAATATTTCCAAGGACCTCGGATGGACGAGCAATCCTCAAGTTATCAGCATCAAACTGGGCCATAGTGACCACAGACCTACCAAAGAAGGTCTTATGAATTAACGTACCACAGACTCACCAGTGGCAATGACAATAAGTTAAACCACACAGTTAGTTAATCAGGGTTCATTTCTGTCATAAAACTGCTACGAGGACAGAGGCGTTACAGAGACATTCATAACTTGATAAAACGTGTAACCAGAGAACCAACTTAACTGTTATCTGTTAAAAGTTATTAAATTACTGAACTAGGCAAATAGGTGAATTTTCCACATCATCTTAATTTCTCTCACTTTGTGAAGAACTCCTCCAGCTGAGAGCTTAAGTATTCGCGGGGAGCAAAGATGTGTTCCCAAACAGGAATAGCCTCTGTGTATGTGATTCCGCGGCAGATTTCTGTCAAAGCAATCAGCTTCCGATCCAGCCTGGGAAATTTAAGGACATTCAATCAATTACGTTGTATTTGAATTATTTGCTTCCAAGTATTTAAGTGGAGTGCCTGTAAACTAGCTGGATAGTGCACCTTCCACTTTGAACAAGCCTTTAAACCTTTTTAAACCTTTTCTCATAGACAAAACAAAGTTGGGAAAGGGATGGCTCCTTTGGTCTACTGCTACGCTACTGAACAGGAAAGAGTGAGAGCTATACCACGCAAGACAACATTTATGGAATCTAAATAACTGAGGACGAAAGTACCGACTTTGCTCAGGCTGCAACCGGCTAGTCCTTCATGTGGTTAGGATGATAATGGCTCGCCGTAGGGCATGGAATAATAGTGTCCTCAATCAATGCTTTGTGCTTCACTGTGTCTGGTGAAGGTCTCTCCTTTAAGCAAAGTATACTCACGTTGTCAGGGATTCCCGGCTCTTTCGGAAGCTCTCACTGCCGGGTGGAACAAATTCACTGTGAATGTTCTTTTTATTCTTGTCTTTCTTCCTGTCTCCTGAGATCTCCGTCATCAAACGAACAGCTTGTAACTGCCACAGCTACACACAATAACAACAAAAAAACAACATCTTATTTCACAATTATGTATAAGTTTACTACTAGTACAGCAAAATCTAGGTTTGGCGCTTAAACTGAATACCGATGTAGCTTAAGCTTAACAAGGACGCGCAAGAATTAACAGTAATTTTAAACAAGTCGTCGCCCACTAGATGTCGCAACAAAAATGCGAGAAAAGTTGCAAGAAAGATTATGTTACAGAGCACAAAGGCAAATGCCCAAAGACATGGTACAAAACACAAAAAAAAATTCTCTCAACACTTAAATTACCAAGAGTGACCAAAATCAGTGTATAATCAAAGAAAAGGTTACGAGAACTATTAATATGATCAACGAAGGGAAATTGCTTTGATCTCTTTTTCCAAATCTCTCAACTAATTCTTTAAAAAAATGTATGAGATCAGTCTGGAAAAATTTTATGTGGATTAGATTTGGGGCTGAAAGGGATATTCACTAACCTGCTGATTGAGTTGGATATGATCAGGACACAGCTGACTGAGGATATTTCGGGCTTCTTTTGCCATGGAGTCCAGAAACAGGTTAACAGCAGACAAGCTGCGATCTCCAATTGGATGACGCTAAAGAGTTAAACAATCATAATAATGAACACAAAAAAACATTAACGGAAATACGGTAAGACTCTTGCGTTATGAGGCGACGAGACTAGCGGGTGGACCGCTGGAGTTACAAGCCATAGGTCATGACACTGATTCCTACCCAGGTGATCTGTGACGTCATTGCGGGGGCCTGGGGAAAGAAATTTTAATGCCGTATCCCATAAACCAAAGCTGACGGGAGCGACGGGAACGGATTGAATTGGTGCGCGCGTTGATTTATGGGATACGGCATTAAAATTTCTTTCCCCAGGCCCCCGCAATGACGTCACAGATCACCTAGACTCTGCTTACTTAATCGCCGATCTGACCAGCGATCTAACGGTAGCAGGGACGCCCAGAGGGGGCGGTCCCACTTTCTCGGAGCCTGGAACGGGCTACAAATTTTCTGGCTACAGGTACCCTCAGCTATGTACTAGCCAACTGATCAGTCTCCCAGCAGAGAAAAAGGTGTTTAAAAGAATGTCTAAGTTTACTTTCGTGCTTCGGCCATTTTCGGCGGGTTTTCCGAGCCAAATGTGAACGTCTTAGGATACGCAGTTAAGGCAGCATCGGAGGAATTTTCGACCAGCTGAAAAATTGGATTGGACACTTCGTTCACACGGTTTAATATTTTCGTCCCGTTCACACGCAGCGCTTTGAAGAGCTACGCGTCTAAATTTTCGTACGGTTAGAGTGATTTTCGTGTGACCTTGAAATGAAAACGCGCGAACAAAACAGAAACAACAAACGAACGAAAATAGAGCGCGTGGCTTTTGGTTGGTTACGCGAATGCTTCATGCCCGAAGAAATTTCTATAAATCAATCGATACTTCGCTTTGACGTCATACTTCAACACGATTGGCCAATCGAACAATGCCTTCTCCACATGGCGGGGAAATGAAGATTCCATGTTTTGATCTTTTCATCCATTGGTTGATAAAACAAATAACGAACACTTATCCGAAACCATTTTTTCAAGGTCATACGAAAATCGCTCTAGCGCGATTCCGTGGAACACCTTGACGTACGAAATTTCAATCGGTGGAAATTTTGTCCGATGGCTATTGAACCCAGCCCAAGTATTCGCGAGTTGAAGCAAAGGAAGACATGTATTCGCAACAATGAAAACTGTTGTTCCACTCAGCACTCAAATCTTTAACTTCCCGTTCAGTCCAATTAAGGCAAAGATCGCTGAATTTAAAATATACTAAGTTAAAGAAAGTACCTCCTCAGGGCAAAATTCACTAGTACATGTCATGAAGTGACCACATATCAGCGGAAATGCAATAGAATATCTGAAAATAGATCAGAAATAAACGTTGTAACTCAGCTTTTAGGTTCTTATTTATATAAATAGAAGCTACTTTGCAGTTGCTTCGCTTTTTGCACTACTATCTCTTATAACTGGCTGAAAATCTCGTGTCAAAGAAATCAAAACCAACTTTTTTTCATGATCGCAAGGCATCTTTCCGCGCTGGCGCCGGTTACATCATTGCTTCGAGATCTGATCGCTTCACGTGTTTTTAACGGAAGATCTTAGATAACAACGACCTAAACCAGATTGTTTCTTTCAGTAAAATTACATGAAGAACAACTTAAGTCCAACTTTACTGTGTAATATAAAAGTGAAATAGAAAAACTCCACTGTGATGCTTTGAACCCGGGTCACTTGCTTTATAGCCTACATCCATATCCACTACACTATCGAGGACTAGCTGCCAAATCAAGTAATTTTTAAAATATACAGTCATGTTCTTATATATGCCGTACCCCATTACAATATTCGAAAGCTAACCGTTTTCAGTTCAGTGCTTAACCCCAATCACTGTAGATCAGTGCTTAACTCTCTACTGTGTTCTCTCCATAACTGGAGCTCTGTAGTTTTGGTAGCCTCATTCATTCCATTACGGAAATAATGCGTTGTGTAAAATTCATAAGGTGTCCAATCTGGTTTAGGTCGTTGTTATCTAAGGTCTTCCGTTTTTAACTGGTGTTGTGATTGGCCACCAGTGTAAGGGACCCTTTCCAGCTTAACAATCACATGCGACAAACACAAGTTGCTGGAGAGCATGAGACGCAGTTACAAAGAGTTTAAATGAATTAAATAGCTAGTTTCCTTTCCTTTCAAGGTTATTTGCCCTCTATCAAAGTGTTTTGGACTGTACCATGTGAAATTTTAGCTGCAAAGGGCCCAATAATTTTTATTGTACTGTGATCAATCAATTAGTAGCTTAGTGGTTAGAGCATCCGACTAGTGTCTAGAAGGTCGTGGGTTCAATTCCCATCTAGAACTCAGAATTTTTTTTCTGAGTTCTTCGCCCCACACATATCATTCTATTAATTATCTGCAATCAATTGTTTTTTCAAGGGTATTGTATACAAGACAAAAAAACACGTTTAACGTTACCTTGAATAGTTCGGGTCTTCTACACACTTCAAGAATGTTTCCTCGAAAAAACTGGGATAAAAACTGCAAAAAGAAATTATACACTCGTTAAAGGGGTAGCCACAAGAGCTGGAGAGCCGATAATGGTATTTATCGCTGCAGTTTATATCAGATTGATATTCATGTTAAGTGTTTATTATTCCCACGACAATTCTTAATCCTACAATCAATAAACAACAGTATTAACTTCTGTTCGAAGATAAAGGTTATCAAAGCACGATTGGTACGTAACCTTGGAGGCTTACCAGAATATCGATAAGTCCGAAATTTCGTTTAAAAGTCTTTCAGGTGCATCGACCAGTTTAGAGTGGAACGATACATTGTTCATGAGCACTGCGAGGTCTTTGTTGTCCTTTAGCTCTGGCGATGCTCCACGGACACTTGTGTATGCCTAAAAAAAGAAGACAGCTAAAGCAAACCGACTGTAAATTTGACCACCTGAACTGCCAAGTAAATTTCAATTATTAATTCAAAATTACTTGCAACTGTAAATTACTTTCAGACGAGTCATCACATGACCTGGAAGGGTCTCTGATAATCTGGGACACAATCAGTGACCGGTCTGCGTCACGTAGCCTGCGCGCAGACGAATTAAATTCTGGTTAACTCCGTCTGCGAAACAGCGCCGAAATCCTTGTTCTGGACTTCCAGCTGTGTACCCAGATTTGAGTACGCGCCACGATTGGCCAGTTAAAAAAGGCCTTTGTTTTGTTTGTCGTGATCGCCAATCAGGTTGAAGGGAAATTCGAAACGCTTTTCCGGTAATTCGTTGAGTCCGTTGGGGGTCCAGAACAAGGATCTCTGCGCTGCTTCGCAGACGGTACTAATCAGAGTTTAGTTATCGTCTGCACGCAGGCTATGCGTCACGTTGCATACGTGGAATAGTCGGCATGCCGGGTGTAGGGGACGCTGCGGTTGGGGTCCCGGGGTCTGTGGAAAACACGGGGTGACGGAGTCTGTGGAAAACACAAGGTCCGTCGCTTTTTAAATGATTGCATACCGCAGCCGGGACCCGCATATTCCACAAATCCCCAGCGTCTGAGGTGGTCTGAGACACGATCTAGATGAATCTGGTTCTACTTTGCCGACCAAACAGCGCTGCCGAGCAATGGAAATGTTTGTCTGTGATGATCATATCTGCAGCATATCAGCGTGTCTCTGATCATTTTTAAGCCAATTTCGCGCAAATCAAGTCAAACAAACGGAAATGTCTGCCGTCGTCAAAACAAATGGGAACCTTTCCTTATGATGTCTCGGATGCCTGGAGGATATATCCCCGACGCCGATAAGATTGTCCCAATTTGCAATGTAATGCGGTTGTGATTTTATAAAATAAGGCGTTTCTTTCACCAAGTTGTAGTTTAAATACCCTGCTAGCAGAGGCTTTTCCCTTGCGTTTCTCAGCGTTGTACTGCCATTCTCTTCGCGGTTTTGGCTGCACGCGTTTTGTTTTGGTTGTTTCTGTGCCGAGGAAAAGACCTCTGCAGACAGCCGTTTGGGATTCCTGTTGAGCATGCGCGAGATGAAAATGCGGTTACCACGGAATTTCTGGGTCACGTGTCGGTAATACGATGCCGCCGCCGGAGTTTGCTCATGTATTCATGAGTCAATTTTCCCACGGGAAAGACTCGCACTCGCCATGTTGATATAGCGGGCTCACTTTTGCACAGCAAACTAGTACAAAAAAGATGCGCGAGTTGATAAAACCGGTTCCACAACCGGTTTAGTCATGTGATTACCTCCTAAATCTTGGAGGTATCTAATGCGCATGCTCAACAGGAATCCCAAACGGCTGTCTGCAGAGGTCTTTTCCTCGGCACAGAAACAACCAAAACAAAACGCGTGCAGCCAAAACCGCGAAGAGAATGGCAGTACAACGCTGAGAAACACAAGGGAAAAGCCTCCGCTAGCAGGGTATAGTTTAAAGCGCGCAGTTAACGGAAGTAAGAAAACCATTGAAAAGGCTTGATCCCTGTAAAAAGCTAGATTCCCATTGTCTTGCGAAACAACAGGAAACACCAGCTATTCCAAATATTCTGAGACGTAAGAAAACAAAAGCGCTTTCCTTGAATTACTGAATAGTCTATAATAATATGAGTTTTACCTGAAGTCGCATCCAGTCCAATCTGAGGCTTTCAAAATCAAAGGTATCTCCAGCTTCAACTGTTAAATACAAGAAAATTCAAATAAGCCTCCAGAGCGTAACTTTACAGGGTGTATCTTACGACTCACGCTATTCGAGTTTGTTGCGAAATCTGAAGGCACTAACGCGCGAGGAAACCACAAGACATTGCAAATTTTGGCGCGGTAATTGAATGCGTGCACAGACCGTTAAGTAAAAAGAAAAGTGTGGGTTAATTATTACGAAAATACTTCGGAAACGTTCTTTGAACAAGCTTTCGCGCTTGGAAACGATTTCTAATTGTTCTAATTCCAAGTCTCTGTAATAGGGCACACACGTATGAGATGTTGAGTCAAAAACTGGCGGGAACACCACGTATTAGACCCTCTAATGGGGGTTACCTTGTTTAACATTCAGCTGCGACAGATCCTCGATAAAGGATGTCATGATTATGGAAATGTCATCTGAGCAGACTGAAATTTTCTGCAAGGTAAAACATAAAGAGTGCTTCAGAACTTTGTTTCTCGCCTCTCGCGGCTTCATGGCTTGTGAGATACGCATGACTCCTTCATTATGTTTAAACAAAAACCACAGGACTAAACTATTTGAAACAAGTTGCAAGAGAGTTTCCTAAATTGTATCTCACTTCTAAAACGTCCCGGTAATCTCAATTTAAGGATGTATGCCGTCAATTTTGTATAAACCTATTTAAGGGAACATGACACAAGGCCGGGTATAAAAGCAAACTGATTTTAACTCACAACTGTAAACAGCAAATCTACAGAAAACAACCGCGTAAAAGAACCTATTTTTTAAGTCTGACAAAATAGGTTCTTGTATTTTGGAGTAGTTATTGGCAATTTAGGTTAAGTAGTTTCTTAATTAGGTTCTTAATTTCTATGAACGAGATAAAGATGTTGACGACCAGAAAAATGAAGAAACTTAGTTTGGTCCTTAAAATAAAATACAATCAGATTTATTCACACATGTAAATTGCAAACCTCATTTATGCAAGACCCATGAAGACAGTTAGAGGGTGTTTACATGAGAAAACTCGCACCGGCGCGAGTTTCATACCGGAATGACTTTTTGATTTCGTATCGCGTTCACATGATGATTGGGTCATCTTATATCTCGTTATTGAAGGTACACTTCATGTTGATAAAATACACGTGTGATTCAAAACCGTAAACATTACGCATACGACTACCCGTTCCAGTCTACCGGCAGACCGATGTCACATCGAAACGGGTGGTCGTTTCGCGTTTTCATGATATCGCTGCGAGATTTCGTTCCGGAGTGAAATTCTCGCCCCGGTACAAGAACCGGGGTGACTCGCGCCGGCATGACATTTTGTGGTGGTATCATGTAAACAAATATAGAGCCATGAGAGGGAACCGGAGTGAACTCGCTCCGGAGCGAAAGTCGCCCCGGTGTCATGTAAACACCCCCTTACAGTCTGTGGTTTATTTCAACTTGTTTTTGTTTCAGGAATTACAGTAACTTTTTTTATTAGTAATGAGCGTTTGTTACAGGACTTCCTTGTAATATAAATTTGCAATCTCAAATTCAACGCGTTAGTTAAAATGTTTTATCGGTATAATTTAACTGTATCCCACAGACAAAAACCTGCTTGATCTTGCTTTGCTAAACCGGTTCTTACTTATAAGCGGGTGCTTACTGCAACAAAAAGTACACGAGTAACCGAAAGTCACCATACAATTTAATTACAAACCTGAACAACTTCCTTCAGAACAGCAACGTCGAAGCCACATAAGTACTGGACAAAATACCTTTGCAACACTGATATATACTTCTGAATCATACCTAAAGCCAGAATAAAAGATTCTTTGGAGCAACTTCGCCGGAGACACAATAAAGTAAACATCCTTTTTGGGGCATTTTGACCTAAGGACTATTTTCAAGAAACTTACCTCGAATTTCTTCCACAAATAACAGCAACTGAGGCAGTTTGCTGACAAAGACAACAAAGGAAAAAAGAGAAGAATATAATCGTTTCATCAAGACAAATCACTTATCGAAAAAAATGTATGCCATGCTATCAAATATAACTAGCCAGTCAGTGGACGGACTCGGAGCATAAGGTGAAGCAAGGAAGCGCAGCAAAAGAGGATCATGCGCACAAGATTAAGGCCTTTCCGTAAAATACCGTCATAATACTCTTTAATCGGGACTTATACCAGATTATATGCAGGTCTACCCTCAACTGGGTGCAGTTATACCAATGACCTTCGTTAGAATGACAAGATGGAATTTACACTTTGTGTACGCAGTGTTTGCTTGAAGACGGCTTGTTCAGTTATTTAAGAATCCTTCACGGTTATTTGTCATTGGAACAAGTGAAAAGAATGTTTCTGAACTCAAACAATACAGAGACTGAACTTGTAGCTGTAAGTATTAATCAAAATTAGACCAAATCCGAGTTTCCTTACCTGTCTACAAAATCTTCCTGGTTGAGTTTTTTCCCCTTGGGTGGTGGAGTGCAAGCATGTCTCACCAGCCAAATGATTTCATCTTGGGCCATGTTTAACGCTTCTAGCACTACGAGGATCTGATTACAGAAATTGCATCAACCTTGTTTAGCTACTAAAAGTTAAGGGCCTGTTATTTCAGTAAACGGAGTTTAGCCAGTGTTTGACAAAACCGTGCTCTAAGCCATTTTCAGTTTGATCTAAACGCCGGTTATTGTGAGCAGTTTCACGACATTTATCTTCTTAAAATAACCCACTTAGAGAGAGGTCTGAGGGTCCAATAATTTCCCGACCCTAAGGGTGAGTTATTTAAACAAAGTCTAACTTAGACCGCGGTTTAAGAAATGTTTGAACCTCCAGATATCTTCCTCAGAGGGTCAATTTAAGAAGATAAATGCTTTTCTAGTCTACACTATATGCTTTAATGAAACTGTTCACCTCAAGTGGAGTTTAGATCAAAGCGTTGTTCAAACTGAAAATGACTTATAACGAGGTTTTGTTAAACACTGGTTAAACTCCGTTTAAATAACCGGCCCTGAGTGTTTTGCTGGGTGAAATGGCTAAAGGAACAGTGTCACGAAATTTAGTAAACTTCAGACAGTTAGAAATACCACCAAATTGACTGGAACATAAAAATAACTGCTCAAAACATTAAAAGAGATTATAAAATTACAAGGCAAATACAAAAGAAGGCACGAATGGACAAACTTGAAGGGGATTAAAACAGGTTGCAATTGTGAATTTTGAAAACTTGTCTAACAGTTTTCCAAAGTTTATTTTTGTTGCTTACTGTGGTTTGATATAAAGTTTAGAAGGTACATTTGTTGGACACGAAGCTGAGATTTTGTCAAGTGATTCTTTGCTACAACGAGTTGCAAAAATGTTGACATGATACTCCGACGAAAAACGACCTTTTTTGCTTCAAATCGCTGCTAGTCACAGGTCTGTGAGATATAATACTGACCTCCCTCCTCCCTTCCATTCAAAGTTGTTCATCCAAGTTTTGAGCATGGTCTTGTATTGCTAGCAACTTTGATAAGGGGAAAAGGGGGGATCACAAACCCCCCGGGGGGTACTCCCTTATAAGGGCTTAATGGGGACGTGCGGCCGGCCAGGGTATGTTTTTCGGGATTTTGTCTTAAACAGGGTATCGATTTTATTTTTTTTTGTCTTAATCAGGGTATCGATGTTATCAATTTTTGTCTTAAACAGGGTATCTTTTCTTGGACGATAAACAGCCTGCGCGTATGTTCTGCAAACTAAAGTTTTGTGATTGTCAATGGATTAAATAAGAAAGAGCTTCCATATTTATTATTGCCTTACACAAGGTATGGTTTCGGGTTAAGTGTTTTAAACAGGGTATCAAAAATCGGAATTCTGTCTTAAACAGGGTAGGAAAATCAGCGATTTTTGTCTTAAACAGGGTCAGGGTATGAAGGGCCGGGCCGCACCTCCCCACCAAAGGATATATCGAGTACCCCCCCCCCCCGGGTCACAAGCACAGTGTCTCAAATACTTTCGAAACTGGTTGTAGCGTTAAGCTGAGTTCCATAGTGAATAAGGACACGTAATTGGCAATATTGACAAAATAAAGTGGATAGCCGTGACACGCGAAGAAAATGATTACTACTAAACGGGAGATCATAATTTTTACTTACGTGAAACCCCGTCATTGGAAAACAACAGGCGGCTTTAGACAAATTGCAAAGAAAAAACAAACAACTGTCGATTCATACTGACGTAAAGGCTGAGACGCTTGTGAGAAGTCAGCGCACTTAATATATGGCAATAAATTGTTGTTAAGAAAACATATCAATTATTTTCAGGTTTCTATCAACGCAACATATGCCGGCTCTAGGAACGCTAGAGTTTTGTTACTAAGTAAAGACAAACCTACCTTCGGTCCTAGCAGACCTGGTTGATCTGAAAGAATCAAAGACATTTCCCTTAAGGCTGTCCGCAGGTAATTACGTCGCTCTCTATGAATTGGGCCTCTGTGAATAAAAAAATCAGTGAAATCAAATGTTGTGAGTGGGAGCACAACAAGACGTGTCCTCTCTACATTATTATTATATAGGGAGCTTAAGCAACAGCGTTCTTGAGCGACGGACATCAACCGGAAGTGGACGTTTTGCATCATTGGGCGGTGGTTTGTTTGAAACTCTCAGGTAAATCGTCCTTATAAGAGAAAAGAAACTTATCAATACAAATTTCTTAGCGTCAAGGCGTAGCTAGGCGTATAGTAAGGGAGAAGACCTCACTTCCGGTTGACGTGCGTCGCTCAAAAACGTCTTTGCTTAAGCTCTCTCAACCTCGTTCCCAGGGTTCTCTCCTACCCGTCCCTACGGAGATGGGTAGGAGAGAGAACCTGGGAACGAGGTTGAAGCTCTCTACCAGAACCGTCATCACTTATAAAGTGAAGACGCGCTTTTTCCATCTCGTTCAATTTGTCAAATGTTGGCAATTATTTCTGGAGTTGAATTCTAAAAGACTGTATCGAAGTTCAGGAAACGAAAAAGAAAGTCGTTGTCTTGTGCTCACGTCCTCCTCAAAACGTGAAACAAGGTATTTTCACGTCGTAGTCGTGCAGTGACGCCAAAGAAATACATAAAAAAGCGTAATACAGGGGTTGAATTTAGAGAAAATGCATGTAAGGGCTTTATTTCTTTCTCCTGGGACAAAGCAAACTGTCCGTAATAATAAGGTGTCCGTATTGAGCGAGCGTCCGTAAAGCGGACTTTGACTGCACACTTGTAAGACTTTCATACAACTGATCCCAGGCTTAATACCTTAAGACTTTAATGGTAAAGTCCAAGTTTCATCAGTTCTTTAGTGTGGTGGTAAAACTTCTCACAATTATGTTTTGCAAGGACAAGAAGATAACTTGTTCAAAAGACAGCAAGTCTAGCAAGTGTCATGTTTGCTATTCCGTAATGCATGGCTGAATCCTTCCCATCATAAGAAGAGGAGTAAATTTGCGATTAGGCAAAAAGTTAGCTTTAACCTTAGTGGCATACCTTGTTGCTAGCGCATGCGTAGCAGAGTCTTGAATGTCCTTAACACGCTTATTGTATCTAAAAAAACAATAACAATAACGAGTTTAAATGGGGAAATGATCTTTGCAGTTCTTTGTCTAGGTCTTTGTCAACAAAACGTACAAAATGTGTACGCAACTGTTTGCTCGCCAGCATGCCTATTTTGCTCCATGTGATAATCTGTGGCGAAAAAATATTTCGTACCTACAGCTGGACTGTCACTAAGATTAAGGTTGCCGCGTGTATGCAATTAGTAAGTGGGGAATTTAACAGCTGGGAAGTTTTTTTGGTTTTATTTTAACTCTATTTCCTACAAAAGTAGCCGACTGTCATCAACATAGTAGTCAGGAGATATCTTTATTTCCCCTAGTTGATCGTTTTGTTAAGTCTGATAACCTTTTAACTGGATTATATAAGCATTATTGACCAAGCGGGAGGTCAAGATGGCTTTCTATGGGCCAAGTTCTTTTTTGCGTTTTCGTCTTGGTCATGCAAAAAAGAACGAGGGCAATATTCAGCCATTTTGATTGAACAAGCTTGGTCAATAAAAGATTTATTATATGGACAAAAAGACAACATTTTCTTGCGAGACCAATGCGGGAAATCCAAAGCAGGCAAGATATTGACGCTCAGCTAGCCAATCAGAATGCAGGATTTCCTTAATCTTGCCCGCTCATGGATTCAGCCAGATAAGTATTGACAATTAATGTTGGGAGAAAATTGATATTGATCACTCTTAGGACTCTCTTGAGAGAATGCAGAACCTGGGAAACTGCCCACCTATCCCTCCGCTAAGCCAACATTATCACTTACTTCTCACTTAGGGCAAAATGTTGGCTTAGGGGAGGGGTAGGTGGTCAGTAATTGATCTGCACTTTTCTCCTTTCACTGACTCACCCTTTCATTCCATCAAGTAAGTTTTGGAATTCTTTATGAAACATAATGACTTCATCTCGGAATAACTGAACACAATAGCCATCCTGTAATGCAACCTTCCATATATCTGTCACACCAGGCATGGCAAGCTGCTGATGACAAAGTGTATATCCAACTAAAGAGAAAAAAAAACAATAAACTTTGGCTAATACTGTTGACTTATGATGACTCTTAGACAAACCATCTGACCCAACAAGCTACCATGTTTTTGAGAAAGTCTACTTTTCACCATAAAACAACCAAATCTTTTTGAGAAAATCCACTTTTCGATAGAAAAAAAACAAATCTGGCCATTTAATGACAAATTGGGTGAAAAAATTGGCAAAAGGCGATTTTTTTGGGGGGGGGTTGATTAAGCAAAGTTCCAGGTTTCATTGTTGGGATTCTTCACCCTGTTAAGTTCAATTTGAATTATTTGTTTCAAGCATTTGCTCAGTCCCACTAGCATTAGTGGGCTGATTACTCTTATGGCATGCCTTTTTGTTCCTCAAAAAGTGCCATAATAAGCTTGAGTGCTTTGTTAATTAAATGCCGTTTATATTAAAACTATCGCTAAATGTGTAATCAGACTAGAATCACATGAGGTATTTCTATTGGCACATTTACTTATAATCAAGCACACATGAATGCCATCTAATGAAATTATTGAAACTGACAACTCTCTTAACAACTTTGACCAGCGTGCAAAGAAAGTCGTGTCCGACAGCCCGGGGCTAGTGGATTTTGTGATCGGGCTAGTGAATTCTGTGCTTAATTTGCCCGACGGGCAAGCGAAGATTTTTCTGAGAATTAAAATTACAAGAGTACTGTAAGACAAATGTTTTACATGTAAATTCCTAATAAATTCCTGTGGACCGTGAAAAATTTTTTTTGGGCTAGTAAAAATGACTTTCGGGCTGGTAGATGTTGGTTACAGCTTGCCCAAAGGGCAAGCTGTAAAATTAATTTTCTTTGCACCCTGTTTGACACTTGATGTTTTTCATTCTTGATCATGATACTCAAAACATCAAACATTACTTTTAAGATTTATTACAGATCAAAGTAACACTTTCCAGTAGGGAATTTTCTTTAAGTCATAATCAATGTACATACTGGTAATGTACATTTTAAGGCAAAGGAAGGGGAAAAATTCAAACTAAAACAACTCAAACATGTATAATGAACAACAATATTATTGAAAGTAAAGAATGATCATCGCAGTAAATTTTCCAATTTAAGCAATTGGAAAGAAGAAGCCTGAAAAAAATCAGGGCTTCAACGGGATTCGAACCCATGACCTCCGCATTGCCGGTGCGTTGCTCTACCAACTGAGCTATGAAGCCACAGATTGGGAGCGAGGTCAATTTATTGACTTCATGTCTCCCGTGAGGAGTGAAATGATGTGAAGTATATGAAATAATTCATATTTGAACTGCGGTTATAGATGAAAGTAAAGAATGATCATCGCAGTAAATTTAAGCAACAATTTGTTTTCAATAGATGATATTAAACCTTACATAAAATAAATATTTTATTAACTATTTTATGAGCAGCATTTTGAATACTTACACAATATCCATTTCTGGATAGTCTCCATTGATAAGTATTCCACTGGGGGCTGAAAAGAGGAAAGCAGCACTAACAAGTTGTCTTGTGGTTTAATTCTTGTATAAGACGTTAAAAAGTACAGAAGGCTGCTTTTTGTGCTAAGCGGTCATGTCATGTCCATGATGTCCGCAACAACGTTGGTTAGTAAGAAAAGCAATAATATTCTAAAGGCCAGACACAAAATACTGTATGATTCAGTTCACAAACAAGGAGAGTCTATTACGCTCTAGTCATTGCTTGTCATTTTAACCATTTAACTTTTTTCTAGTCAAAAACAATTTTTGCAAAAAGGGGTAACTGTGGTCATCAGTATGCTGTTGCATCGAAAAAGTTATTTTTTGCCTGGTGCAAGAAGTCGTGCTTCAATTTCTCTTCAATACTAGTCATCGGCATGCTATATGACATGAAGGTGAACTGTAACTTAATGTGTCAGATAAATAAGTGCCACCTTGTGCATAAAAATTTTTTCTTCCATGCAAGAAATCATGCTTTATTTTCTTCAACATAACAAGCTACGTTTCATGCCTATATGACACAGTAAGTCAATAAAATCACAAGCCAGGGCACAACAGACATAACAAAAATTGTATACACCTGCTCTCTTAAGAGTTATTTTCTTAAACATGTCATTCAGCAGAACAAGCTGTGAAAGGGTAAAACATACACATTGAAGAAATGTGTTGGCTTGTAGACAGTAATAAAAATCTGTATGACTGTATTGTTGTTTGTAGGTTGCAGTTTTGGGGAGAATTAAGCTCAAATGAGTCAATAAGTCAACAAGTCAATTATTATTCATGAGACATGAGTCAATGAGTCATTAGTCAAGTAAATTTAAGTAAATAAATGCTAACCATTTTGAGTCAGACCTTACCCCTTATAACTATAATCAGGCTTAGCCTCAATCACTATTTTCAGAGTTCAATGGTGACCCGACAAATAACTTGATTCATGACTCATTGAACCGTTTGACACAAAAAAAAAGCTTTCTGCCAGTTTTGGACAGTCTGATTTTAACTAGACATCAGACACTACTGGATCACTGTCCAGAACTTAACAAAAATAATCATCAAACAATGACCTTACCACATCACTTGTAGCTGGGTTCAGCATTTGCAATGGTGCACTGATTATGCTGACAATCTGAGACTGACGCCACTGAAGAGGGAAAATGGTAAATTTAACCATTAAATACTTCCCCCATCATTCCAGCAGGGAAAATGCCCATTTCTTTTACTTAATCAGCCTCCACTGTCTTATACATAGCCTCAAGTCTGAGGAACTAACAATTAAATATCAAGCCCCAAGCCCTGACAAAAAAAGTGTTGTGTAGGTGGTGACATGGCTGCATCTGTGTACCGCTTAAGTGCATCGTCCCTGATTGATTCAAGACACTTTCTAGATTGAATGGAATTTGGAAATGTTGGATTTTGTTAAGAGGGGAAACCAGAGTATCTAGAGCAAAGTGCTCTCACTAATAAAAAATCAAAACTCTTTCAATAGTTAATAGTTTAAAATTGCCAGTATAAATAACACCTGGCAGACTTTTATTTAAAAAAGCATGTAATAAGCTTATTACCTGCTCCCCTGTTGAATTTCTTCTGATGTAAACTTCATGAACCGAATGCAGTGCAGTTGAGACTCGCTGAATTCACAAATAATAAGAAAGGTGTAATAAGGAGAAAAAACTTTAAGTTTATAAAAGTAAACATTGTATTGAAATTTCTCAACCAAGGTTGATTCTCAATTTCCTTCAAATGTCTCCTAGCCCTTATTCATAAATACATGTAATTAGGGCAAGGAGACAAAGAAAATTGATAATTATTCAACCCACTAGGTTAAAAAATATTTAACCTAAATTTAATTTTGACCTGTTACATAAATGTGAACTATTGAGTTAAGACTTGTCTCTTTCAGAACCAAACTCAACACAACAAAATCAGTTCCTGTTATAATTATAGAAAAAGTATCAACAGTCAGGGCTTCTGATAGGTCCCAGAGAAAAAAGTCAAATTTCGCAGGACTTTCAGGGACAAATTCACAGAAAAATCGGCCAATTTCTCAGGATTTTCGCAGGTATTTTTGGGGTAAACTTCGCTGAGCAACAATTGATAAAATATGGCCAATTTGAGAGAATTTTCTGGGCAAATTTCGCTAAAAACCAATCGGTTTTGCGATAATCTGACAAGCATTTTTAACGTTTTTTCAACAACAATACCATCGAGAAATGAGCCAATGGCAAAGCTTTTTATATCATGGCTAGTGCAAGCGCCTGGTAGTTTTGGGATGTTGTTTGCTCGTTTCTGTGACGAAGTTTCAAGATAAATTTGCAAGTTTACAGCAATTAAACAGCACCAATAGCCGAGAAAGTTACTAATATGTTCTGCAGACATGTATTTGATATGATTCCTAGCTAATTTCGCAGTATTTTGTGTGTTTTTGGGAATTTCGCAGGATTTCGCGGATTTACCTGTGAATTTCACGGCTCCGCAACCGCGTGAAATATCAGAAGCCCTGAACAGTGTACTAAGAGTGCATGTGCAGCACATTAAAATGTGCATGTATGTACACTGTACAGAATACATGTAACTGTAGACAATCTTTATAACTCAGGCATGCACTGGAGACTACAAGCATTTTTATCTAATCAAAATGAAAAACATTTTACCTGTTGATGTGGCACAAATTGTTCAGCTACTTTCTTTAGAGGAGTTTCATACTCAACAATCATAGATCCAAGCCTTGGAAAAGAGTCTTCACTAAAAAAAATACAGATTAAGACATACAGCTAACATTCAGGTTTGTTCAAAAGGAGAAAAATGCTTATTTCGGTCAAACAGCTTACAAAATATGTTCTAATATAATATGTTCTAATATTATTTCATGCGTTAGGTTCAGCACATGAAAAATTTGGCATCTGAATCAAATTTATTCCAAAGTCACTCCAAAGTTGAAATTCCCACCCAGTTAAACAGAAGAATGGTTGAGCCATTCCAAATTGAAATAGGCATTCCTAATTGATTCGGACGCCAAACTTTTCATGTAATTAATCTAACATATATCATAATTTATTAGGTTCAGCTCATGAAAAGTTCGGCATCTGAACAGCGCCTAAAAAAATTTATTATTAAGAAACACTGAAATGATCTCCATACAGTGCTGGACTTACCCTCTTCCATTCTTCATCTCAAATGCATGATTATACAGGCCCAGTACAGCTTTTCGATCATCCACTCGTGATACAAGCATCATGAGAGAGGCATAGGTCACAATGAGATCTAAATAGGCCTTGGTCAAGTCATAGTTTAGCGTCTGAAGTAAAAAGATTTACAACTAACTTGTAAAATGTACTTCTTTGCACAGCGATTATAAAGTTAACACAAAAACAATTGTAAACATTTGGAGGCCAGGATTTAGCTAACATGCAGGCAGCTCTAATGTTCATCACAGTCAAATGGTCCTAAGGTCAAAACCAGCCATAAGCAATTCAATTGACAACACCAGGATTTATTTAATTGGTCCCTGCATACTAAACTCTGAGCCTCTCTATGGGTATTTTAAACAATCGCAATGAAACAACATATTGCCATAATTTCTGATCAAGGCTCAACAACACTAGTCATGCAATGATGGTAAGAGAGTCTGTCAAAAAGAGTTCTTCACATTAAGCATTCAGTTTTTTTTTTCTTATGACGCCTGTTGCTTTTTTTCTTTTCTCATTTTCTTCGTCATCGTTGAGGTTGCTCAAGCTTACTAGTGGTGTTACCACACACCAAAATTCTTGAAATGCACAAATTTCATCAAAAAACAAATCATTTGATGAAAAAGGCCCAATGAAAAATTTGTGTGAGGGTACCCATAGAAAGGCTGAACTCTGAAAAACTTTAGTGAATGCTTCAATTTAAAGCCCGTTTACATGTTGAAAGAGAAGGAACGGCTCGGTTAGAAACAGGTACGGGTTCTAGACAAAATTTCCTGTTTACACATACAAATTCTGTAATGTACCCAACCAAAAAAGGCACGTTACTTGAGAGCCCCTTGGAACGGGTACTAGACTGTTTACACATTGTTTTCTTCAAGACTGGTAACGATAGAGTCCGTGATAATTAAATAAAACTGCTTCGAATCATTGTTCATATGCGCTTACACATACAGTAGACTGTGCGTATCTCCGACAATCATGAATGCAGGTTTACAAGCACTTTTCTGGTTTATTCTAAAGTCAAAAGAAGAGAACACGAAATTCACATTTGACAGCGCGTGCGATTCTTCAAAGAAGTGCTTCTGAGAGAATGTACCAAATTAGGAGAAAAACAAGGCTTACGGTTCTCCTATTAACAGCCCTTGTATTGCACTTCAAAGTCGAAAGGCCACTTCACCTCGTCATGGACATTGTGATGCGTTTTTTTTTTTCGTTTTTTTTTTTTTTTCAGAAAAAACGTAACAGAACAGTACCGAAAAAAGGCAAACGTTTACACGTTGAAAAGAAAACAAAGATGTGGGTACGGAACTGCTTTTTATCAGTTCCGTTCCGAAAGGGGTCCGTAGCCACCTATGGACCTTTTTAGGAATGGAATGGATAAAACTGGAACAGGTCAAGTACTGTTTACACGTCAAATTTTGTCAGAGCTGTTTGTCTTTTAATCCGAGCCGTTCCAAATTTTTCGGTCATGTAAACGGGCCTTTAGTGTGCAATAAAAGTTTAAACACTTTAACATATGGTGCATTAATAAGATGCAATGGTTGTGGTCATTTTCTTCAAGAAAGAAAGCTTGCAAGACCCTTTTAGTTAACACAACTTTGTCAAACCAACCCTGAACACACAGTCAAATTTATTTCTAAAATTGTTTTCCTCTACTCACAATGTCAAAATGAACAAAACTGGCATCAATTAAGGTCAGAAGCTCACTTGTATTATCCTGTGAGAAAACAGTTACAAGAAAAGAATAAGTGATTATTGATAGTGAACAGAGAAAACAAATTTATTTGTTAAAATGCAATTATTTATTGCTTACTGCTTACCCTGAATTCCATGACATCCACAAATGTGTAGTAATAGTTAGATAGTCCTTTGATAACTTCATTTTGGATGCTATGAACTGGCTGAAGCTGAACACTCTGAAAATAAAAAGAACAAAGGGTTCCAAACACTGGAAATAAAATTATAACAGTGCTTGTGGGTGAATAGAGGAGACTGCACTGTTATCTCCAGGTTGCTATTAAGGATGCGCAGCACATTATGCAGCCTGCATTTTTTTGGACTTCCACTAAAAATTAATGGAATGCTGAGTACGCGATCTGATCATGCCTATTTGGATCTTCTGTCAATTGTAATCTGATCACACATGTTTTGACCTTCCATCGCGTGAAACTTATGCAAAGCACAACGTTAGAGAAAAAATGTTTTGTGAGAGTCTTGACACTCAATTGATCTTGCCTGCTTTATTGTCACACATTGTTTTACACATTTTTCACATTTTTCACATTTACACACACCCTCCCTCCCTTCACCTTAACCACTATTCTAGTGGAGACTCGGGTCAAACTTTCAGTAGGGATTTCATACTAACACCTGTAATGCCACAAAGACTGCTAGGTGAATCTACTGTTTTAATTCTCATTTTTTTCAACTTTCTATCTTTTTTTTACAAAGCACAGCATTAAAGAAAGAGTGTTTTATTAGAGACTTGACCGTCGACTGATCTTGCCCACAACCCCTTACCTTTGATTATTTACTAGTTACTGGTATTCTGTTATTCCTTAGAATATCGCATAAATGAAGTATAATAAAAACAATAATATTATTGTTTAGTCAACAGAGTGCCTAAAATGCACGCAATTCTACAACATACTTTAGTATCTGTCACAGGGAATTTCTTCACAATAGCTTTGATGGCAGGATCCAGTGCTTTGTCAGTTAGAAATCCTGGTCTTGACTTGGAATCTGAACATGCCTAGGAAGATAGAAATAACATTTTAAAAAAATGTTATATCATGAGAATTTCTTCTGTAACAGTGAAAAACTGTCATTTAATAGAAAAACTTCATTGAGGTCATATGACATCTCATGTTTCATTGAGGTCTCGTGACATCTTTCAATGAAACTGAATAGAGCACTATGCAAACGTACTAGTTGGATGAGTTACAGACCACTCTAAGCTCTTAAATAAATCCTTTCATTTTTTCTTTCAATTATGACCAATAAATAATTGCCTGTGGCTATTTGTATGGGACCTGTACACAGATTGTATTTGCTATTCATACGGAATTAAGTCTCTTCTTTCTTGAAATTTCTATGAAATTTTTAAGTTAACTCTCTTGAAATTTCTTCTCAACAAATCTTCATGAAAGTGTAAGTCTATTCAGTTTTAAGGCAAAAAATTCATTGGCAATTTTTAAGGAAAAAGAAAACTTAGTGCAGCAAGATTGAGATTAAAACTGGGGGCATCACTTCTTCAGTCGACGACTTTAAAAACCACTATACAATTGAGCATTCACTACTAAAGGAACATTTAATTTCAATTTTTACAGCAACAACCCCAACCCTAAATAGAAGCTAACAGTTTCAAGTCAGTGCTTAACCCCATAAATTAGTATGGTAACCACTTAACCACTATTTAACCACTATTTTAAGTGCCTAACCCCATCAGTATTGTCAGCGCTTTACCTTAATCCTAACAACCAATTGAAGAAAATTAAATTAAATTATGAATTTTGGGAACAAAGAAGCAAATCTCAAACAAAGAAAGTAGAGCAAACTGAACAGAAGAAGACGAGGGGAATGTCACTAAGCAAAAAAATATTTGGTAGAATTTGCAGTGTATGTCTGACCAATTTGATGACTTGACTTTATTTAAAACTGCTGCCACTAGACAAATCCAGCACCAGCAGAGAGGATTGATGAGATATCCATAATGAGCAATCAAACAGTCCTATCAGGGGCACCCAACGACTGTTTTCTATAATGTCTGTTCAGAGAAGTAAAAACTCCCTTGAATTTTCTATAGCTAGAGGAAGGCTAAAAATTTCTAAATGACCGTTCCATTCATGTTCAATTTTCGAAGCATACATAATAGATTCCCTACAATTTTCTAAAGTTCAAATCTTCGCATTTCAGTCCCCAGGTTAGGCTATTTTGAAGAAAAAAGGAAACCTAAAATTTTTGGATTCAAAAATGCAATGGGGAGAGGAATCAGAAACATTCTCGCTTTCGTAAAACTTAGAACTGGATCTAAAATTTTCGAGAAAACAATATTGAGGCCCTGGTAATTTCAAAAAGACTCAAGTTCCCATGGAGTGACCAAACAGAAACAATTTTTACAGTGCTGCTTAGAATTCTTTTCTAGAGATCTGAAAACACTCTGGATAGCCTAAAAAGTGTTTTCAATGCATTTTAGGAGGAAATCGTCATTGTCCTATTCAGCCCTACTCATCTGGACGATCATGCTCCATCTGCACTCACAAATTACAAAATCTCTTCACCATTAGAAAATTATAGCTGCCAATACAACTCTACAATTGGTGGATTAATTAATGGCTGTGACAGAGAGCAAAATCTCGGAAAAAAAACAACAACACAACTTTGCCAAGGGCAAAGCTACGGAATGACAACATATCTTACCATGTGCGACATCATCCAAAAGCACCCCTGATTTTGTAACTGTTCTCATATAAGACTAGCATCAATTTTTTACTTTATCCAGAGTAAAACCTGATCAAATTTGTTTCGATATTTCAGATGGGATGACAATTTCCAGAGACCTACGTACAATTCCCCACTCCCCACAGTAGAGCCGTGCACAAGCGATACTGTAGGCTTTGAGAACAGCTGACCGCAGCAAATGACTGTTCATTTAAGCATGTACGACAAAATTAAGAATAAGGCCGCATTTTCCAAATCAAAAACAGTAGGTAGCTTCCTTACTTTTTTGATGTTGTAAATTCTCGTGAGCATTCCAAGCCCTCTCTCATTCAAGATGGTCAGTTTCTCCGCCAATCTTTGCTCCGTAATCGACACTCCACGATCCATATCGTACTATATGTAGATTATTTACTTCCTATTTCTCTTTGAAAAATACACGTAACCAAAGACCGCCATAAAGTAAGTAGTTTTTCAACGAAACTACAGGAATGTTACAGTGACCAAACGAGCTGACAGGAAAGGAGGGTCAAACATGAGTCTGCTATGTGAATGCGGCAACACCAAAAGCCTAACATATGTTATGTAAAGGTCCTGAATGTAATCAACTTGAACCACTTGAACATGTTGAAGGACTCGCCGATCACTGAGAGATTATCCCGGAAAGGTTACGTTGAAGGCCTTCTTATTCTTTGGTTTAATAACCATCACTGAACAACAATTCAACATCAGGGGGAATAGGGATTGTGAATCGCGTGGGGGACGTGGAGTTTGTTTCGCGCGTGACTAGGAGCTGCGAGGGGCAGTTAATAAGATCCCGGCCACAACAGGATTGTACTAGGCTCTGTTCATTATCAGCCACTCGAGCCAAAGCGGTTACCCTTTAAGTAAGGACCAATAACTGCACTACTTAGTAGCCTGTTTCAGGCTCTCAGATAGTTAGGATTGCGCGTAAGTGAAAGGCACGCGAAAATATGAGCGCGTGATCTGGGGAAAAGGGACTGCGGAGCAGCTTCTAATGCTTGAATTGGCCTTTCTTCCATATTTCACAATTTTTTAGTAGCCCATTTATGAATTTCCTGTAAGAAAAGCAGCCAAATCCTTCTCCCCTGGGGCAGATGATGGGCGCAAAATAAAAGTAGCCAGGCTACTCGGTCAGCGGTTTTTAAGAGAAAATTCAAAATGGTGACTCCACACTCAGCGACTTGAGTTTCTCGGGTGAAGAGGGTCATTCAACCATTTTATTGGCTCATTACAATTTTTGGTTTGAATTGAGGGCAAAGTTATTTAGCAACGCTGGTCACGCGGCAAAATTGCATAAAAATGCTTAGAAATCTTACTTTTGTTGTACAATTTGCATATTTTAGCATCAGACCAAAAAAAGTTTTCGTTTCTTCGAGCAACTTTTGTGCAACTTCCGTTGCAAAAAGCAACTTTTGAGAAAAGTTGGATAATCTCGACCAAAATATGGAAAGCCCTAACCGCCCTTCCTCTGCCCAGTTCTCTCGTTCCCGTTTTATTTTCGCGTTGTCGCTTTCTCGACTATCTCGGAGCCTGGAACAGCCTAAATACTAAGTCATTTGACTACCCCCTTCAGCAATTAAATCGATTCAAGACCTCTTGTAAATTTGGTCTTCTCGTCCTTCTTTTCGATTCTTCTTAGCGCATGTCAGAAACCATGCATATTAATAGAGCACACACAAATTCTTTGTTTATTGTGACTGTCATATGACCTAAAATTTTACTTGCAGAACACATATGTATTGTCACTGAAAAGCCCCTATGGGGAGTTGTCAATAAAGTATTGTATTGTATTGTATTGTATTGTATTGCATTGTATTGTACATATCCTCCCGGGTATTTTTCATAACTTTCGTCCCAACAAATTACAAATACATTTTTACACAAAAACACACAAAGCAGACAGTGTAAAGCTTTTTAACAACGGATAATTTGCAAATGAAAAAATAAAGATTAAAACTCTTTTCCTACTTGATTTTAACCATAACGAAGAACAGCGACTGCAGTCGTCGAAAGCAAATGCAGATAACGCTCTTGTTCATAATAGAGCCGTGACATCGCAATAAAACGTTTTACATCTTAACATTAAAGAACAACGGAATTAGAAAGAATCCAGTTGTTAAAGTAAAAGGTTGCGATTTTTACTGCAAGAAATATCAAAAGATATGAAACGCAGGATAGCCCGACTCAGTGCTATAATAATTTCTTTCTAAAATGGACTCAGCGTTTTTCATGAGAGTTTCGGGGAAGCAGATTTATACGATTATCTAGGAATAAGAGCACGTCCTGAGTATCATTATTCAACATAGCACCAGGTGCTTTCTCCTCCGATCCTCAGGCTCTTCTTTTTTCGCCCAGAGGCACGCGCGAAACGTGAGTGACACGCGAATGACTAGTGACGAAGCGCAAGGGACTTTGGCAAGGACAAAAATGAGAGCCAAAGCGCTGTCTCGCCCATTTTCCCCTTCCCGCCTTCCTTTGAGTGGAAATTTTCATAGAGGGAGACGACGCTTGGGTATAAGGCAGGCACAAAACCCTTGTGAGGCATTTCAATGAGAGGCTAACCCGTGATCAGGAGGTCCTTCTTCCCTTTTTCTTTTGTACGGTCCGCAGACTTTCGCGCTCCCGGCCGGAACGCCTGATTCTTATTGCTAGGAGACACGCTTTGTTAAATAATCCGCGATACAGCGCGAAAGTCGACGGGTGGGTAAAAAACTCAAATATAGGGAAGACACGATCGCAGACTACATTAGACGGCAAAACTGTTGTCCTAAATGGGATACTGTACGTTCTGAAAATAAGCCCCGGGGCTTATATTTTTCAAAGGCCCTTTTTGAGGGGCTTATTTAGTTATTTTTGGAGGGCCTTATATTCGGAGGGACTTATTTACGGAGGGAAATTTGCGTTTCTAAATTGATTGGGCTAGCCTTATAGTTGGAAGTAAATTTACCGTTTTTGCTTTGTTTTACTTTGTATTTGAGGGTAATTTTCCAAGTACAAGCCCCCGGGGGTAGGCCCAGACAGATTGTGCTCGGCAACTTTTGAACTTTTTCCAATTTTAGCAACCTTGAGCAACTTTTGGCTTTCTGAGCAACTTTTGAGCAACTTTGTATTGATATGTCTAATAAGAATCACAAAAATTAACATGTGGACCACATGTGATGTGGTTGAGATTTTGAAAAGGAAACATCTATAAGATGCAAGAGCATTTAATATATTAAGTTTTGTTCTGCAAGTGTGCAAACCTTTTATATAATATACATGTGCCCAAGATATACACTTCAGATTAATATATTGAACTTTCTTAAGTTCCAATTATCCAAAAAGAACAATGATCGATGATGTTTAATAATATTTGTATGAAATATTGATATATTAAAGTAGCAACTTTTGAAGTTTTAGTAGCAACTTTTTGGGTTTTTGGGCAACATTTTAGCAACTTTTTGGCTTTAAAAAGAGCAACTTTTCATGATTTTGCGAGCACAATCTGTCTAGGCCTACCCAGGGGGCTTATATTGGGAGGGGCGATTTAACGGAGGATTTTTTGTGTTACCCATTTGGTGGGAGGCTTATATTTGGAGGGGCTTCTACATGGAGGGGCTTATTTTCGGAATTTTACGGTAACTTCGGAGAACAAAACAACCCACACCCCTCCCCCTCCACTCCTTTCAAAGTACGTGTCTTTGTTGCTTTCTACAGGTAGCTCGAACAGCGGAACAACATTGCATGGAGGGGTATAGGGGAGGAACAACTTTACTTTCCCTATTTTTAATAAGTTAGCAAAACGTTAAAGAGACGCTTTAGGGGAAAGTGTCTCAACTAATTTTGTCGCCGCGCCGATTGTAGCTTAAAAGGCGTTATAAAGCAACAGGCTTAAGAACACTGTGATAGTTCATGTTTAGTTCTGTAAGCTTCTATGAGACGTCGGAAGGAACAGCAAACCAACTAAACATAAAAATACTCCTCCTGTGACAGCCACAAAGATCACTGCTGGAGATATATCAGAAATAAAGTCATCAGCGGAAGCTGTAAAGTGAAAAAAATAACAATCATCATCAGCACTATAAGACATGCAAACATCCTCTGTTTCACCTTAAAGGTCTTTAGTCCAACATATCAGTGTGGACTTAAATGATATAACTAAAAGGCGCTAGTACAACGAGGATGGAATGGTATTATTCTAGAGCGATTTTCGTATGACCTTGAAAATGTTTTCCGTAAGTGTTTGTTATTTGTTTTATCAGCCAATGGATGGAAAGAACAAAACATGGACTCTACGTTTTCCCGCCAAAGAAAACCCTAATATGGAGAAGGCATTATTCGATTGACCAATCGTGTTACAGTATGACGTCAAAGCAATTTCTAGAAAGTTCTTCGGGCATGAAGTTTGTTTACCCGAACGTTCGCTTAGCCAACCAAAACCCAGGTGCGTTTGTATCCGTTCGATACACCAATCAAATCGCTCTATTTCCGTTCGTTTGTTGTTTCTGTTTTGTTAGCGCGTTTTCATTTCAAGGTCATACGAAAATCGCTCTAACACCTAGGCGATTCATGAGAGGTCTTTTGGGTAGTTTATTTATGCAACCACTTTATGACACATGGCTGGCTTGCATTGGCGAGCGACCAAGATGAGGTTGATCCTGTGGTCACCACTGGCTATTCCCCTCTTTGTTCTCGCAGTTTTCCGGCTTTGGCAATATAATACGTTTGAATATAATATTATAAGTTTAAACTTATTGACAGACCAAGTATGTTTGGTCTAGATGGCTAAATATTGGCCTTTCTTTCTTTTTTTCTTTCCCTTTATGTCTTTATGTTTCTCACCCGTCACTTTCACTCGATGCATGTATAAAAAATACCCACTAAAGAACTTGGCCCGGCAAAATCCCGCAATATTCCCAAAGAAGCCTGTCAAACAACTCG
>JBBMOI010000006.1:8757500-8885000 GCA_038088405.1 Porites divaricata
ATAATTCTACTTCTAAATTTTCCTGAATTACATCCTGGTTCTACTAAAGGCAACATAAAAATAAATTTTACCGCTACAATAACTGACGTTACGTTGATAAAATTCAAAGACAAATTTCCTCTACCTTACGGAAGCACGATGAGCTACGATACAAGTCAATGTATAATTGAACTGTTGAAAGTCGCAATAAATGTAATCCAGACAATAAAGAGCAACCATTAGAGCTGAGGCAGACATTCAATGCGTTCTCTTACCTGAATCTCCTCCACCGTTAGAGTGTTTTTATTTCACACCCCACCATATAAACTGTTTATGCGCATCACAATCACCTGAGTTATGTAAAGTTTTTTTGACTTAACCTGATCGAAATCACTCGAATCCTGAGCCAGGCCTCTATATACCGGTAGACTTCAGTTTCAATAGACTAGCAAATTAAACGGAACGAGTATAAATGACAAATTTCGGTTATGCAACCGCGTCGATCAAAATGTCCAGTTCTTAGATGATTTTAGGCGACATTTTTACCGGCTAAGAGATTCTGAAGTGAGCGCTAACAGGTTATTTTGGAGATAACACAATGCATGCTCAAATGGCGTGGAAGTTTGTTAAGCTTCAATGATGTTTCATGACAGGTGCCAGGAAGATGAGGTCATTTTGGAAAGATGCTACTTCTCTCTCTCTACTTTTGTCGCGCGGGTTTACTAACATAATAGCCGCCTCGTTCTCACGAAAGCCTCAATCGAGATTGCGGAAGGAAACAGGAAATGGACAGTTGAAAAAGTAGCGCGAGGCGAAAAATGCCATGCAGGCAAGAGACAAGTTCATAATCGGAGGTTAACAACAAATTCTCCATCATGAGTATCAAGCAAAAGAGACAACTTGTCGATTTTCAATTTTCTTTGCCAGAATAAAAGGATCAATATTTCCGGGGAATATGGTTTGTTTTATGTTTCTCGATATTAACCACGCGACGTCTCTCTTTTATTGTAATAACGACAAAGGGACTTTCTCGAGAGAGAGATAGACAGCCACAACCAAATTAGCACTAACGCTGGCGATGAAGCTGATTTGCCTCTTAAAGAGATGGATAAGTTATTAGGAAGACTAGGCTTTTATAGATTGTGCTAACATAATTTTTGGCATATATAATTCGTCATTTTATATTTCGAGCATAATTTTCATTTATTTGCACTTTTGGCTAGTTTTGCAGCACAGAATAAGTGTTACGGGGAAATCAGGTGTCATTCATGGACCTGGGTCCCAAACGGAAGTAACTGAGGAGCTTTCCACTGGACCCAACGCATGCGCATAACTGACTAGCTCGGTAATTTAACATGGTGTCCGAGTGCTGATTTTTTGTTTGAACTTTTATAGTTCTCAATAAATGAATTATGCACTCCTAAAGTTCCTACACGTAAACAGGGTAAATGTTTTTGCCATTTACTTGTTTGTCGCACTGTTATTGAGGTATTTTCACCAAATTTTATTTGAAGTAAAAAGTAGAAGAATAAAGTTCTGCATGTTTTCCTAAATTGAGCACACAGTGGAGCTGTTAGGTAGGAATTATGATATAATTATATCATGATGGAGAATGTCGCAATGAAAATTGTCATTTTTTTAAACAACTTTTATTGCGACATTCTCCATCTATATAATATTGTGATTCCTACATAAGTTCAGGAACATCAGTAAACCTGAAGAAGGCTGGTATGGCCAGCCAAATACTGTTATGAAAAACCAAAACAAGCTGTTCTGAATCAGCTTTGCAGTAGTCGTTGGACCTCTCGTTTTTGGTTCTTTACATTTTGACTGGTTAAATCAGAGCCGGATCTTCCTCCACGGTTTTTGCAGTTAATTCAATCCTCACAATCTGTCAAAGCCTATATAAAAAGACTCGAAACTTTTAAACTTCCTAGTTATGGGGTAGAAAGACGATGCAGACCCTGCACCAAGCAGGAGAGAGTCCACTCGTAAATATTGCAGAATCTTTTCGCTTCATTCTTTGACTCTTCAACTCCTACGCATGCATTCCTCGCCAAGGACTTGGGTGTGAGTATGTAAGACAGAGTGAGATCTGAGTACGAGATTAAATCAGAGCGCATGCGCAATTTAGTAAGGGCTATACCGTAAAATTCCGAAAATAAGCCCGGGGCTTATATTTTTCGAAGGCCCTTTTGAGGGGTTTCTTTTTTGGGGGGCTTATATACGGAGGGTTATTTGCGTTTCAAAATCGATTGGGCTAGCCTTCCAGAGGGAACTAAATTTACCGTTTTTGCTTTGTTTTACTCTGTATTTGAGGGCAATTTTTCAAGTACAAGCTCCCGGGGGGGGGCTTATATTTGGAGGGGCGATTTAACGGAAAGTTTTTTGCGTTGCCGGCTTGGGGGGCTTATTTTCGGAATTTTACGGTATCTCCGTTCAGGTCAGTGTAGAGTGCGAATTATCGTTGATGGTTCCCTTACATTCCTCATTCCGGGTCTTCCCCACCTTAAAGATTAGGACCGCGGGAACGACGCTCACAGACATGAAATCAAGATATTCCAAGTGACCTAAAGCCGGTCACCCTTTTCAGGTTTTAGAAACGCAACAACCGGAAATACGCCTGCACTCACAGGTAAGCTGTAAGCAGTGACCTATCTTCGTCTATTCTATTTTCTGTTGTCAATTATATATCCCGGGAATGCACGTACTCTTTACGAACCGGAAACGTAAACAGATCACTTGATTCTCTATTCCTCATTATGTGCTAGCCATAACGTCAAATGGAAAGTACGGACAGAACAATCTTGGATTCTCTTGAGGACGCAGGTTACATTAAGACATCCAGGAAACGATAAGTGGCCTAAATTAAAATGCCATACAGAAGTCATGCATTGTTTCTCATCCTGTTCCGATTTGTATGCTATTTATGACGTCATCACTGTCCCCTCAGAGGGAATCTTCTCTTTTAAAGAAAGGGGCAATCTTATTAAAGTAGTTTCCCTCAGTTTATTCTCTATGTAGTCAGTTTTCAAAGTGCAAGAGTGAACGAATTGAAGTAAACTGCTCTCGGCCTCCCGATTTCCAAAACTAACAGAAACCCATGAAATACCATGATGTGTATGTCCGTCCCTTGATTTGATACCAAACTATACAGGGATAACAAAATCTTGCTATGCAAGTAAACACAGACCGATGAAACAGGCTCGAGTTTTAGTCCAGGCATTTTGTCGTCAGACCTGCAACTAATTGCAAAAGAAGCTTACTCATCATTGACCAGTTAGAAATATCATCCTTAATGCCTGAAACAGTGGAATAACAAATCAAGCAATTAGTAAATGTAACGTTCATACTTTATTCTTTTATACAAACCATAACGACCTGGTCCAAACACGGACTTGTAAACATTATACGAACAAGCTACAGAGCGCTACAAAACGAGTATTGCTTTCCCACTAGAAATGGATACTTTTCCCTCAAAGAGGAGAGAGTTTTTAGAAGTTAATATAACGCTCGCGTGCACACAATTTACATGTCGTTTGTATTTCATAAAATATATACTCTTGTCCACACATCTGCGCTATGTACAACAGGTATCATGAAAAACTAAGCTTGGGTTGAAAATCTTAACAAATTTACAAGTGAAATTCAACCACTGCCAGTGATGAACAATATAAGTTTTCTCATTCCAAGAAAATCGCGAAAACACATTCCATTTCTCGAGCTCATTCATCGCCCACTACTTATTGGTACTTCATCATAATAATTACAAATTTATATGTAGTGAAGGCGACGACTGAGCTAGAATTGAAAAAGGTTACAAATCACACCATCCATTTAACTAAAGAAAACTACTAAGGTTTTAAATTAATCGCTTTCGTCTTGGGTTGAGTTCGTACTCGATTCGAACGTCGCATCGTGTGTTTCGCGTCGCGACATTTTTGACAAATGAACACATCGGGGACGTTCGATTTTCTAATCTTTGCACAGGATAAGTGTATCCACGTTAGACACTCGGAGCATTCGATCATTGGTCTACCTACAAAATAAAAACAGAGAAAATCAACAAAAAACCGTACAAAAAGGAAAAGCAACAGCAACAGAACTTTGCATTAAAAGGGCCGACTCGGCGCCTTTGTATTCAATGACACAAACACCATTATGAAAATCATGGCAAAAGGGATTGAATGAAATATTCGTCTTCGAAGGTCTGCCATGAATGAAACACAAACACTCTCGAACTTTATGGGAAAAACAACCGAAGAAAGGCATGTAAACGGGAAACAACAGGCGACAAAGTATATCATGTGTCAGATCAACATACGAGAAATTTTCTCTCGAGTGCATGCATCCGAATCGTCTGGGGTTTTACTTCGTATGGTAACGAACGACAAATAAGGGATTTTCTCAAGTCTGGCCCTGCATTACTAACAAGAAAACAGCAAAAATATCGGCCAATTAAAATGGCGTGGATAAGTGAATCAATGCGCAGTTTCCGAGGCCATGATCACATTGTACAAGACCATTTATCACACAACGAATAGCAATGGCCATGGGGACATGTCGTATTTTACTTTGAACTAATTTCAGGCAACATCGAGAGGCACGCACTCCTTTCAAAGATACTAGAGATTTTAAATAAAGCAAGTCATACAATAATCCCAAATCTTCGACCTGAATTGAATGACAGGTAATCACCAAGATTCACACACGACCACAGAACTCGCTGTTTTTACTACTTATAAACCACTAAAATTGCATTCACCTTTGCCGCTATTTCACGATATCTTGAGTTTTAAAATAACGCTAAACATATTTTTTTGTTGAGATACAATGTGAAAAGAACTGGGCTTCAATTATCGAGAGAGTGGGAAAGAAAGTTTCAAATTTGAACAAGCTGAGCGAATTGATTACTAGGAACGATGTTCGATTTCGACACTGGATAAGCATAAGTTCCGTCGTGGATGTGTCACGTATTATAACGCCGGTAGCAAGGTGAAAGATATACCAAAGAAACACTGGATATAAGAAATAAATAGGTCGCTACTTACCAGCGAATGGTTTTTGGCAGTAGCAAGTGATTTTATTCCATGATTCATCATCTATGGGGAAAAAACAGACAGGTTATTTCGGTGTTAAACTGAACTACTGCACGCGCAAAGCTCTCACAAATAAAAACCTTGACCATAAATGCTAAAACACAGAAAAGGGAGTTATGAAATTAAGAAATTTCTAATGAGAGAAACAGCGAAAAACTTAAGACGCGCGCCACGCTCACCCGAACTGTATTCTTCGTCAACATCGTCAAGCAATCTTTCGTCGCCACTTGAACTTGCTGGCGACGATGCCGCCTCGCTGTAAGCAGAATCTGTACTCGACGAAATACTTTCCATTGAATTTGGACTTCTGTTACGCTGCCGAACATCCTACAAACACAAGAGGAAGGTTAGTGAGGCACTGATATTTATTTCAAGTAGAAGCATATAACAAGACATCACGTTGAACGATCGACAAATGTGTCAATAAGAGTTTCATTTCAGTAGCTCAAGAAAGATTACTCAGTGTGGAAGAGTCATCGAAGACGAAACAAACTGAAGAAGTAGGTTTTGATACTTTTAAACTAATCGAACGCAAAATACTGCCTCATTCCGTAAAAACATATCTCACCCCTTGTCTGGCTTCGTACGCAAGAATGAGGCTACAAAACGTGTTAAAGTCTTCCAGGGTCCTCGGTTTCTTGGTTTGTGGGGCGATCTAGAAAACAAGAGAGGTAAATACATGTGAGCTTATAGTAGACGCAAACTTAGGCACTTATGAGAGGCGAACTTGAAAACAAGAAGCCAAACACAGGGCTTCTAACCGAAGTGAACAACAATAGCCACCTCAGCCATTAATTGAAGCGTTCGAACGAAGAAAGGAGACGTTACTTACCGTTTTCCCGTCTTGTTCCGGCGGGGGAAGCTTCCTAGAAACTGTTAAGAAGAATAAGGTTCGTATAATTAATAAAACAGTTATGAAAGAAACAGTCTTGCGAGCATGCAACGTAAAGTTTCGGGTTTTACATGGAGCAATGTTGGGTCTTCCCTTCCCAACGTAATCTCACTGCATGCTTTGAAACGAACCAAGACAAAAGAAAATTTGTTACCTTTCACGGTTCCCGAGGTCATTTTCTGTGACTGGACCATAAAAACGTCTGAAAATTGTAAAACCCAGAAGACTGTGCAGCTTCGAAACACTCTACAAAACCCGTAATTCCAGCACCGATCACATTAGTTGTCGAACTACACATCACTTCGTCGCAAGGGTTTCCCACAACTCTGAGCGCGCGTGCCTTGCCATACGTCACAATAAACTGTCGGAAATGGCGTGTTTGGATTGGTCAATCGCGACATCTCCTAGCAGGTCAATAACAACACGTGACGACCAAAACACTCACAAAATAAATATCCTTCAATTTATCTTCATGAATGGCCGAGAAATATTTGTATCACTTTCTTGTATCCTTTCATTTATAACGCGAAGCAAAATAATCAACTACACTAAACTTCAATTATTATTTCTTCAAGGTCTGATTACAAAACGGAAATAAATATTACAAATATATAAACATTACCAGCCGATGGTCTCCAAGAAGTTGGCTCTGTTTTTATCAAGACAAACAAGCATTTCGTATCGTGATGCATTAGCCGCTGATCTTGACGTCTTGTTGTATCAAGAGTTGCATATCAACAAGCCAACTCATGACCAACTGAATCCTGAAAATGAAGAAAAAATATTATAGCAAAAATAAGAATTAACACCTTCGAGTTAACAAAAAATAGATGACATAAACTAGCGATCGACATGGGTAAAACTTTAAAATTCTCCAATGAACGCTGGAATAGGTCATGTTTGTTGTCGCATATTGAATTTCAACCATGCGTGATTGCTTAATTATGAATGCCGGCTGGTTCGAAATGGCAAACAATCAACCCACTCTGTCTCATAAATTAAATGTTTTCAACATGAAAAAAATCTCGCAAATCTTACCTTCTGAAATCCGCTTTTCGATTTTCGGTCTCTTGGGACGTTCCTTGAAGGATATCGCCATATTATAGGGCGGTAAACTCTTTCTCGATTTAGAACGCCAGCGAAAGAATATGCGTCTTTTTGTGGCTGACACAATACCCCCTTATCTGCTGCGCATGCGAAGAAACATTTTCCTATTTTACCCCACGTCCAACGTCTCTCAAACCGCTGGTGGCTATCACCAAATCAAGTTTGACACCCGAACTAAACCATCCCATTCCTCTACCAAAACTTTTTCTCGTTAGATTCAGGCTAAGGAAAGTATTTCTCCGATTTCGTGAAGGAAATATTTCGTATACGCGTCGCCTTATGGTTTCACGCTTCGTTGACAGCTGCCCCCGATATCGGAGAACTTTCACGCCGATATGTCAACTGGTCATTGCTAGCCAATCAAACTGGATTTACAAAAAAAGCCGCAAGTGTCGTCACATTCCTATTGTTAACGTTTAGTTCCCAATCTTCTGGGAGTTCCTTTCGTATTCCCAGCTGGCCTCACAGGGGAGGAGTAAAGACTTGCAGTCTTCCCCCTCTCACTCCCGGAAAAATGTTCTGCTGTCCCTGAATCACTGAAGGCGATAAATTTCGTAGAAACTGTCAACCTCGTCCCTAGGGGTGCTTTTCCCTGGCTTTGGAGGTGGGCGAAAGAGTATGGCAAAATGGGAGGCTTTGTGAGCCGAGGAAAAAAAAAAAACCCCTCTCCGATCCCAGCCTCCCCTGTATGCGGCTTCCAGGCGGTTGAGAGAAGTAGCTTTCGCGTGACACCAGGAGCCTATGATGATGGACAATTAACCTAACAAGCGCTAGACTTGCTACAAGTCGACCTCACTAGTTTCTTAGCGAGCGGAGCGAGCTGAGTGCTCGAAACGTAAGCCAGTCAAGATCAGTTAAATTTCACAACAATGCCCGATTTATGACTTTATCAAACTTAATCGGGCGACTAAAAGTAATCCTACTCAAAAAGCAAGAGAAAAGCCCCCAGACATTTCATCGTGGACGATGAGAGCAGAGTGATTTGAGCAACCTACAATTTTGGACAAAAATGGCACATTTTGGTCTTCGCGCGGCTTCATCCGGTCCTTGATTTTGGTCGCATGTTCCAGGCTCTCACGTAGTGGTGAAGAAGCGCGAAAGTGAAAGACACGCGAAAAGTTGGTGGGGCGGGAAAAAGGAAAAAGTGAAGGGATTTCCTCCCGTTTTCTCTTCATGTTCGCGCTTTCTCAATTCAGTGGACCCGACTTTCTCGGAGCCTGGAACAGGCTATGATCTTGGGGGACTAAAGATAGCGAAACAGTGGTAGGCTGGGAAGGGGGTTTGCAATTGCTTTTCCTTTCACTGAATGTTTAATTTGTCCAAGATTGTGGGTACAGTTTGACCATCACTGGTTTCCCAGCGAAATGACGTCTGAGTAACAGGGCAGAGATTACATACTGATGACGCATCACTAGCTATTCTGATTGGGCGGTTTGTCCCATGGTCGCGACATGACGCATTGGACACAGCCAAGAGCATTATGGCTCTTGACATAGCACAATATGGTATGTATCAGCGAGCTAGACTTTGGCAAAGTCCTTCGCTTCTCGTTTACGATTCCGTTAGTAGGCCTCAGCGAGAAAAAATTGGAGCTCGACCAAAAGTCTATCAGTGAGTCATCGTGTGCTTCAACAATTTTGTTTAGGCCAAACAGTTAGGTTACAAGAGTATGCATAAAGGAATTTTTAAGGCTCGTATATGTGTCTATAATAATCCACACGATTATTCACCGATCACACGCAGCACAAGAAAAGACAAAAACAAAAAGCAGTGCAAAAAAATACTCAAACAAAATAAGCGATTGAAAAGGAAATACCACTTTAAAGTAAAAAAAAAAACATTATTTATTTGTTGCTTCAGCTAGACGGAACGATGGGTTGCGGGGTTCATACTCTGACAGGAAAGTAGCTGATCAGCATCTCATTTCTCAATGAAACATCACTGCTTAATTAATATTACGGTCATGAAAATAAAGAAAATAATCAACAAGTAAAGAATGGCTTGATTGTTTTAACAAATTATCCTCATCAGTGCTTCAGGAAATGTTTGGAGAACAGTGAGGAGAGAAAATGCATGTTGATATCCAAGTTAAAAGAGTAAAGCAAACTCCAAGAGCATACAAGTAATAAAAATAAGTTTATTGATAGAAGTAATTCTCAAGTTTCTTATCTGCATAAGCCCTTCATTTTGGTCTATATTATTTCTACCGAAGCGAAAGGACATTCTCTTGCTAATGTTAAATGAAATAGAAGATTTAATTCGACCAAAATTCCTCATATCTTTAAAAAAATTCTTTCCAAAAAGCCCGCAAGACGCCCTTGTATCTCGCGGTTTGCCGGTCACGCCTCGCGTGTAACGCGTGTCATCTCACTAACTTAAAAAAAAAAAAATATGAGATTGATCGTATTGAGAGGGGTTAGAGCGATTTTCGTATGACCTTGAAAAAGGTTTCGGTAAGTGTTCGTTCTTTGTTTCATCAGCCAATGGATGAAAAGATCAAAACATGGCCTCTTTGTTTTCCCGCCAAAGAAACCCTAAATATGGAGAAGGCATTGTTCGATTGGCCAATCGTGTTATAGTATGACGTCAAAGTGAAGTATCGGTTGATTTCTAGAAAGTTCTCGGGCATGAAGTTTTTTCACCTGAGCGTTCGCTTAACCAATGAAAAGCCAGACGCGTTTGTCTGTCCGTTCGATAAACCAATCAAATCGCTATATTTCCGTTCGTTTGTCGTTTCTGTTTTGTTCGCGCGCTTTCATTTCAAGGTCGTACGAAAATCGCTCTAATACGTTTTGTTGGACGACAAAAGCACGTTACATGTATAAAGCATACTCACAGTTCTGCTCTAGCTAATAAACAAATTCGCTAATTCTTTGAGAAAAATCTCGGAGGCCAAAAAAAAATTGTTGGGAAAAAGTACATGTAATTAGTTTATACTTTCAAATTATATCGATAAAGAAACCTAGCAAAATTCCTTTTCCTGTTGTATCATTACTACAATTAATTATTCGAACTTGAAAACTTCTTCACCAGCCAAACATATACTCCATGGCTTTGGAAACAAAGTTGGAATCTTTTTGCGGGGTCCTACTTCCATCAGGAACAACCTGTTTAAACAACAACAAAAAAGACTAACATATCGTGGGCTTAGTCCTACATATCACCCAAAGGAATTTCTACGAAGAGAAATTCGTTGTCCTCTTATTAATGGCATGAATGGACCACCAAACACTGGGATAAATATTCAATAAACATAAATTATACCATATTTGTGTGCAGATAAATTAAATTGCAAATATTTTTCAGACAGACGTTTAGAATCGGGGGTGGAAGCGGAATCATGAATCATGAGTCATACTTACAAAACATGTAAGAATCTTGAATCTTTGTTTTAAAAACTTGGGAATCCTGAATCTTTGCACTTCGGCTCCGGAATCATGAATAACGAGACTCAGAGAAAAGCTCAACAAAATACGCGTATAAATTAGTTGCGTTCAATCCAGGGAATGCAGGATATGGCGTTACCGAGAGTCCAATTTTCAAAAATTTTCCCGGGGGAGCATGGCCCCGGACCCCCCTATATAATTAGTGCAATCGGGGCTGATAGTCTGTTTGTTTCTCCAGTAACCTGGTGCTTAACTTTCAGTTACAAAAACAACCTCCATACCTAGACCAAACAAATGACTTATACCAAGTCTGGATGAAGAAGAAGAAGTTTGAACGCCGAAGAAACTATACAAAACGAGACAAAGTTCCCACTGAGAAAATCATTAAGTCAATAAGTGATCAATAGTCTTCGTGAATAATGAATCTGGAAGAAAATTCTTGTAGGAATCATGAATCATCGAGGCAAAAACGGCAGGAATCATGAATATCAAGATTCAAATGACTCCGCTTCTACCCCCGATTTAGAAGACAGACTAGGTAGATAAATGGTGGTGTGAAAATTCTAAAGCTTTTGTCCTTCAGAGACAACAGACAAGTCAGGATCAGTCTGGACAACACTAACCTGCATGGCAGATAATAAAAGGGGGAGGACCAGAACAGAATGGTTCTTCTTCATAATCATGGCAAAGGAACACAGAACAAACTAACCACAATTTTTAAGAAATGGAAGAAACTTTTGTCATTTGTAAGCTCGTAGAGGGGGAGGGGGCTGCATACGCGTATCACTTTACGTAAGTTTATAATTTAAGAAAGTTTGCATGTAACACTAATGTCTCGAACATTGTTGTATTGTTTCCTTTTCTCTTGTTGATGGCATTGTGAATGTTTCAATGTCAATTTGCATTTTCTTGTGGTTGTAACCTAAATAGCATAATATTATACTGAAATTAGTTTGGATATTTTGTTTTTTGTAGTGTTTTTTTTTTTTGCAGTGTTTATAAAAATAATCATGGCAAAGTGGTGATCTGGGGAATCACAAATTAAAAGTGGTCCAATTATGGGGCCAAAATATTAGAAAAAAAGATATACAGGTAAGAAAAACTCTTAACCCTTCAAGCTCCATTATCCATATAGATATTCTCCAGGGCCGGGTTGTTCAAAGCAGCATTAAGAAAACCCAGGGTTAGTGCGAAATTTGAATTCAGATATGAAAGCTTAAAGAGCAAATTCAGTTTTATTCTTTTTGTCTACAATTTGATGATTGGATATACTCTAAAAAGAATAGAGAAAGTTACCCGGGAAAATGCTTTTGAACAAAAGAAAAAGAAACCCAGGTTCAAATTTTTACCCTGGGTTAGCGCTAATCGGCCTTTGAACAACTCAGCCCAGACTGCCCTGCATACATTTCCTTAAAAAGTTAGTCAAATGAATTTGATAAAAGATCAAAGCATTTTTCCTTTGGTGATCATTTTAATAATTCTCATAAGCTTTTTCTCTTGATGATGTTTATAGAGTGTTAGGAGAAAATTGATGTTGGTCACTTTAGGGACTTAAAGGGTTAAGATTACACTTTAGGAAGTCACTGTGAATTTTATGTGATACGTGTACCTGATGGTCACTGCGAGCTGCTTGATAAGCTGCTGTCAGAGGCCGCATTGGAGCTGGTTTGTTAGATGCTGATGACGGCACGCTGGTTTCAGTCCTGTCAGGCGTGCTTAGTATGTTTTCTTTTCCGTAAACCTCCATGACACTCTAAAGAATGGAGTTCACATGTTACCAAAAAGGAGAATGAAGTGTACTCTTCGAAAAATGTTTGTATGTGGCAAAAATCAACCTTGATAGTAAGCAAAGCAATTATTAAAATCATCGTATGAAAGAGACAATAACAAACCCTCAAAGACATTTCCTCATGTCACATTGTAACAACTACACCTACTTTGACTCACTAAAAGAATAAGAATAATCCACTGACAATAAAAAATTTTGAGCCTCTGAACACACAAAAACACTGGAGTGAAAGCTCGACTTTTATTTTCCAAGGTTCTCTTTAATCCCCTTCCTTTTTCAGGTTTGCTGGGATGTTATTACACATAATACAAACAAAGTTCTTGACAAAAAATACCGGAGAATTTGAAAAACTATTTTGTTATCAACGAAGTGGCTATGAGAACAGAGAGTGCTCATTTCATCAAAGTTTGTGACATTACAACCAGTAAATGACCATGGAGCAAGTGACACCAAAGGTGCTACTTCAAAAATTACATTCAGGTCTGTGTTGTAGCAGTGCCCGCTGGCCCCTTCCACCTTACTTTCGCTCTTGGGAAACTAGGAAATCTTATTAAGATTTTCATAGAAATCCTATGTTGGGCTCCCTAGATTTCATATTTAGGTTGAGAGCAATGTGCTCCCTTCAATGTTTTGTTAGGAGCACAACCTTGATATTTCCATCATGTTAATGCAAGTTCAACAAAATTCCGGCAAACATCACTGATACCTACCTTCTCAATACAAGGTACAACCCCTACCATGATATCAGTGCCATACACCTTTCCATTCTTGCTAAGAGCCTGATGAGAACAAACAACAAGACAACTGAAAAATGGATATGATGGCAGCTTCACTAACCCTTCAAGTCCCAATATCCACATACAAATTCTCCAAACTGCTCTCTATACATTTCCATAAAGAATAAGTTAAGAGAATTTGATAAAATACCGATGCATTTTCCCTTAGGTGATCATTTTACCAATTCTCACAACCTTTTCTCTGGATTGTGTATTGATATTGTTTAGCAAAGAAAATCATTTTTAAGTTTATAGCTTGCCATTTGGGCAAGCTGAAGCTAGCATTTACTAGCCCAGACGTCGTTTCAACTAGTCGCAAAAGCTTTTTGACGAGCAGAATTGATTTCACAATTTGTCCTTTATTCAAATTGCTCAAAAAACATCACTTGCCCATCAGGCAAGTTAAAAACAGAATTCACTAGCCCGATAGCAAAATCCACCAGCCCGGGCTATCGGACACTACTTTCTTTGCACACTGATATGATGATGTTAAGTTCAAATGTTTTGTGAAATTTTCAACTCTGTATTTTCTTACTTACCTTTTTGGCTTGCAATTTGGATTGATATTGAAGGTGCATCCAATTGCCTTTAGACGTCTGCAGTAAAACAAAAAACCAAAAAAAAACAAAACAATGAAACTATTTAAAGCATTTTTGAAACAATACATATCTTGCATGCAACAAAAAATAACAATAATTCTTAATTCTAGAATCATTGTGATGATAAAACCGCTATTATAGTACTAGAGTCAAGTTTGTCTTTGCCATTACTTTCAATTGATAATTCTTTCCTCCAGTTGACAAAATTGCTTTTTGATTCTGGCCATCACCTCCTTTAGATGGACACGAGGGAGCTTAAGCAACAAGAGGACGGCAACGGCAGCGGAAATGTCACCCAAAAGTGAATTCGCTCTCTTTTAAACTTCATCGCTCTTATTCCAACTTTTTTTTAAAATTTGTCAAATGTTGGCAATATTTTCAGGAGTTGAATTCTAAAGCGACTGTTTCTAAAAGTTCACAAAAAAAAAACTTTGTCTTGTGTTCACGTCCTCCATAAAAAGTGAAATTAGGCATTTTCATGTCATAGCCGTGAAGTGACAGCAAGAAAATGAGCAAAAAAGCACAATGCACATGCAAAGTTGTTGTTTTGCTAACCTAAGACTATTGCTTTTAGCCGTTCTCGTTGCTGTCATCGTCGTAGTTGCTTATTAAAGCTCCCTACTGTCTGACTGATGGCTGACTCTTATTTGTAGCACTTTAGTGAGTGTTATATCAAATAATTAGGCAAACTCACCACACTTTTTATTATGTTGCCATATTGAGAAAACTGTTGAAGAATAAAGGATGATGCAGCTGGAGGAAATCTAAGAGCATTTAAAATATTTTAGAGAAAGTTTAACTCAATATAAACTACAAGGTACTGAAAAAATGCCAGAACCAGACTTTGATTAAGCAGATCCTTACGTTAACTGACACCAGAAACCCATTATGAGTTTCTGCTGACACTTATATGCACTTATCTGCAAAAGGGGTTTTAGGAGGACTAAGCTGTGGGGCTCATTGCCGGAATGGTACCAAAGCGGTACATAGCAGTGCTGATCAAAATATGTTTTACAGTTACTGGTATTTAATAATTTAAGCTTCAAAATGACACAAACAATAAATAGCTATGGAAAGAGTCACAAAATTTTCAAAGCTTAGACAAGCTTCTCTATAACATTGTTTAGGTTTTCTGAAATGACTGAAAGCAGGAGCCTTGAGTTGCTTGTTGGAAATATAATATGAGTTTGAAAAAATTAATGCCAATAGAGAGCTTTACCCTTCTTACCCAAAAACTGTTACCCAACATTCATCCAACACATCATCACTAGATATTGCCGTACTGAAAAAAAAATTAAATACATAAAAAATTAATAAGAACAGTTCATATACACCTGTCATGGTTCAATTTTCATTTAAGTAACCTTTGGCTCAACTTTTCTTTTACACAGGTGATTAGTTTCAAGCTCATTATGACACAAGGAAGGTCAGACAGCTATCTGACTTTTTCTAATAGTCCAAAGGTCTTTCACTTTATTCAGTGGCAAAGCAATCCTCTCATAAATTTTTATTTCAGTTAATTTTTGTTTTCTCTTTGCTTCAAATTCATTAGCATACCTCATCATAAAAATTATTCAAAAACAATGGAAAAATAAACATTAACTGAAATAAAAAATCAGAGTTATACAACAGTTATATTTTCTACAGATTGATTTTCATCAATGCTATCATCCAGTTCTAGCTTAGCATTAAGCTCCTTGAACAAAGCTTAATAAAACCATTTTTAAAGCATATTTGCTGGAATATCATGTTGCTGTTTTTGAAATTTTTACATGTCACATTACCATCACTCTTCTTCCTGTTTTGAAGAGAAACAAACAAACTGAATTTGGCTTGTTTAAGACCTTCATCTGGGGTTCACTGTTTGCTGTCATTTCTAACAAACAACTGAATATATAGCACTACCCCATTTAAAACTACTCAAAGTGTCAAAGCATTCTATGACTGAACACCTCGAATGGCAAACTGCTTTCAGCAAAATGCAGGTATCTGGCCTTAAAATACCTACAGCAAAGGGAGGGCTGAAAATTAAAAATTGAGCCAAGGCAATGTTCACAAGTTGAGTCATACATTATCAGGACACTGACTACTCTACCAGTGATTACTTTATCTGAGGCTAATAATGGAGGGATTTAGAATCATGCTTATAGGGGGACATTTGAGACAAAAAATTAACTACAACATATGCTCAAAGAATCAACCTCAGGCATTGCAAGAAAACATGAATGGAAGACCTTGAATTGATTGGTACAAACATTAACCACAAGGGACTGCAAAGGACCGCAAATGAATATGCCGAAGAACGTAGGATCTATAAAGACCTGATCAGCAAAAATAATAATAATATAGACATATTAAATTCTGCAAGCAGAATGCTGCAATGCTGATTGTACTAAGTAAAAATTAACTCTGTGAGACATCAACACGACACTGAAAGAACTCAAAACAGAGTGGGATTGGAGAGTGGAATCACGTCATGTCTGTGGTTGTTGAGGGTTCAGGGTCAGGGATTAAAATCAGAGTGTGCAGATATTTTTCATCAGAGCTTTCTCTGGTTGTTGCGCCATACTGACGAGCCCCAAAAAGGGAGAAACAGCTGTCTATGGCTACAATCCTAATTTTTACGTAGTACGATCAGAATTGCAGTATTCTGCTTGCAGAATTTAATATGTCTGATTGGTACAAGCCTGGTCTTTAGAAGCCCTACTAATTTCATCAAAGATTAACAGTCACAAATTGTGTAATCATTTACCATTAAGTTTAAAGTCTTAAAAATATTAACTTTTATTAACCTGTATAGCTTACTGGGTTTAGTGAACATTGCCTTAATTGTATTGACCTGTATTAGACAGAAGAGCGCAAATAAATGGTACTGCCGTCCCAGAAAGGATCTTCTCTTACTGAATACTGTTAGCTGAAAGGATGAAAAACTGCATACTGCAGGGCTAGACGATACCGCAATACATGTACTACACATAAAAGTAAAATAACTGAAATGCCGCTTGAAAAAAAGCTCAATACCATATTAAACCCCCATGTCCCCCTCTTATAGCAAACAGCAAACATCAGTTTGAAGTTGATAATAATTTCTTACATTTATTATGAAATGAACAGTGTATAGAACTCCCCAAAATGAGTTTGTAACACTAGCTTTAAAATGACTTGATAAAGATGAGAATTACCAATTGCAAGCAACTTTCACTTACCCCTGGGTGTAAAATGGATCTATTTGGGTGGGAGAGGGAAATGAACTGCCACGCTGAGGACTAAAGGGCTGTGAATCAACACCTGACATGGTTATGTTACTTCCTGGGGTAGTGTATCCAGCACTTTTCCGGATTGTTGTATTAACAACAGAAGCCATTGTCACATCCATTGGCTTTTTAAAAAAAGAGTTAATTGTTAGTTGCAAAAATATGTAAACACTCAGGGAGGGCTTTATAGAAGGTTTACAATCAATGATAATCTAATGAGAGCAGGAATGGTTTGGTACATGTTGTCGGTGACCATTGAGTGACATAGAATCACACAGAGTGGAACATAAGCTCATTGAACATTGAACCCTTTCGTAACTATGTAATATTATCGCTTAGGTTAAGTGAGAGATTGAAATGCAAGAGAAAAAAACAAGGAAATCTGTGACAGTAATTCCATAAAGCAAATCTGTGGACAACAATATGGAGAGTGATTATTTGTCAGAAACCCGTTCACGACAATGTAGTTGGGATGCTAGACTTGCCCTCAAAGTGCCAATTTCAAGTCTTTCCGCCTTCCATAAATTTGTACATTGAATGGCAGTCTGATTTAGATGATGGGTGTGGACACTACCCACCCCAGTTTTATAATTATAAACAAATCAAAGCTGCTACAAAAAGGGTACTTTTTCCATATACCTGTTCTTTGGAGAAGGTTGAATTACCAAACTCTGAGCCTCTTGCATCATAAAGTCCTTCAACTGGAGGAGCACTCATGGAATCTTTAGGAGGACAGCCTATAGAAGATCTAAAGGAAAGCATAGTGACAGAAAGTCAAACTTTAAAACCATACATGTATTCATGGCCGAAAAGCTTAAATATGTCTGGTGGTCTAAGAACAAAAAAAAGTGGTAGCTTCACTTCTGAAAAAACCCCAAGCACTACCTGTATGAACCAAGAAATAATAATCATAGCTTGCATAAGACTAACCTTGCGGGTGTTCTGTCAGTCTTAGTTACAAATCCTTGAGGCCTGATTGGAGAACTGAATTGATGGGAGTAATTTCTTGGTGATGAAAGGGAACCAGTTTGGCCTGGACTTCCTTTAAAAGACCCTAAGGAGGACCCCACTGGTCTACCTCTTGGAAGGGGCTGAGGGAAATGATGTAATCAATTCATTAATTAATACTGGTAAACAAAGTTCAACAAGATGATCAGGAGAAGTTTGGATTCTCATATCGCAGAAATCATGCAAACAATTTAAAGGTCTCCTGAAAATATGATTCAACATTTGTACATAGGTAAATGCCATTGCTAAAATCTAATTACCAAATTAATAATATATGTACTAGACTTTCGAAGGAAAATTGTTAGAGTGACTGGCTGAAGTATGGGCAACAATACTTTTTCATTGTCCCCCGGCCTCTTCTAAAACTTGTTACTTGATGAACATACAATTTTTTATTTATCCACCATGATAAAAAAGGAATTTAAGAAGTACGGCCTCCTCGTGATGTCCTGCATTATAATATATAGTATTCAGAGTGCTTCATAACCTAACCTGTAGTTCGAAAAAACATTTAATTTAAGGAGCGGAAGTAGTTTGTACATCTGCCCGCAGATCCACACAATCATGGCGCCAAACGCCGAAAAACCTATGAGACCATTTTTAAAGCTTTACAGCTGATTTACAAAATCATAATCAGATAAATCAATCGGACAAAAGGAAACACTTAAATCAACGTTTTTGGAACTTACCGAAGCGGCCGGAGAATTGCCGCCAAGAAGGTATTGCGGTAAATAACCAGGAGAGGATGGTGAGCCCATGGTATGACTTTCATGCACTGGATAAGGAAAAGAAGATTTTTAGGATCACGGAAATAAAATCTAAACATAACAAGAACTAACTGCCTGCCCCTTACTGTGATCCATGACGAATATGATCGTTTCTTTGAATGAATTTTGCCACAATTTCCCTAGATTGAAGAGCGATTTTCGCTTTCGCAGAACAAAATTATTTATAAATCCACGGTCAGCGGTGTTCTCTAAGTAGGACATTCAAATAAGTCATAATAGACGATATTCGTATTCCCCGACGGCCCTGGGACGAGAGACTTCACAGCATGATTGCGAGGCTAAAGCGGGGAACTTTTTGGCAAAAACACAAACAAACATTGGTTAGTCGCGGCTGAATCGCTGCAAAACGATAGAAATCAGCAAAAAACTGCAAGATTTAAAAGCTGAAACCTTACGGGTAAGCTAAAGGGATATCTGTTTCAAAAAATAAAACTGTGGGAAGAGCTGGTGGTACTAACAGCAAAATTTAAAAGCCACGAAGCCAAAAGAAGAAACAAGAAGTAATCAAGAAAATGGTATATTGTGTCAAAATGTCAATACTCGAATCCTTTTTATAAAATTTTCTTCTTGTTATTATTCTTTGTCTCTTGTGTGAATCTGTAGTGTGGAGTTTAAACTGCTTAATATTATCGTCTGTACCAAACGCTGTGGTCAACTGCGTGCACGTTTTTGTACTCTCGCACAGTTTTTATCGAAGATAATGTAACTTAAATTTAAAAATAAACTTAACCTAGTCATCTTTGTTCAAACCGGTTTAACTTCCTTAAAATGCACATGGACTGTGAGCAGAACGCTAAGCCCCGTCCTGATGAGTAATTGTCCACTGAATGAGTCGTTTGGTTTACTTCAAATACACATTCAAGATTTTGCATCCGCTCTGTTAGAAAATTTCAACTGTATAGTAGGTGTGATAACATCACTGCAACTTTATCGCAGGCTTTCGATAATTACGTCCATATCAATAAAAGATATTCTTCAAAAAGTTTAAAGGACACTGAAAATTACAATTAAAATGTCTTCGGAGGTTTTGAGAACATCTCTGTTTATATTAAATTATAAACTCGCTCACCAAGCACTCTTCTCGTCAATATAATTATGGTTAGGATCGCTGTTTTTTTTTACTAATAATGAGCAGATCTTCCTTTTGTTGTTTGAAATAATGATCTCTCAAGTATGTAAGCCCTTCGGAACTTTACAATGTCAAAAAGTTTCCTTAAATTCGGCAAACTCAGCGGCAGTTTTCTCATATTTGTTTGTCCTCTTGGCGAGAAGTTCCCCGCATGAGCCTCGCATTCATGATCAAGGCATACTCGTCCCAGGACTGTCGGGGAATACGAATACTGTCTATTGAAGTAGAAGGTGCGTGCGCATGAGGTCAAAAATTCGCACATTTACGTGGTAAATTGTTTGCGATTTGAAAATGTCCTTTGTAAATCGTGCTAACCAAAGTTTTGCAACCCATGCACGGTTATGGTACCTCCTAGATGCAAGAGACCAGGTCTGTGGCCGCCTAGCTTGTTTCATAGGGCAGATTCTGCAAGGGAAAACGAAACCTATTTACCACCATTCTTTGGATGTGGGAGACTTTGTGGTTGTAACAAACACTAAACATATTGCTCTAACGGGCAACAAATGGAACAAGAAGATTTATCGCCATCACACAGGCTATCCTGGCGGACTTAAAGAAGTTGTTGCCAGGAATCTCCATAGAACAGACGCGACGAGAATCTTATGGCGAGCGGTTTATGGTATGCTCCCGAAAAACAATCTCAGGCCTATTTGGATGAAGAGGTTATACTTGTTTGAAGACGATGAACATCCTTACGCGGAGAATATTTTTTCCAAGCTTGAAGCTCCCGCTCCTCTTCCAAGGAGACTCATTGAGTATACTCCAGAGGAAATTGAAAACTATCCAAAGGTTTACTGATTCCCTATTACATTTAGTCCAGAGTGATTCGTTTGTCCCTTATTCGCTTCTTGCACATTTCTAGATTTGTTTACCAGGCCCCAGTTGTTCAAACGTTGGATAGCGCTATCCACCGGATAAATCACTATCCAGTGGATAAGTATTAGGGAAACCAATTGCGTTATCCACTGGATAGATTTTTATCCGGTGGATAGCGCTATCCAACTTTCGAACAACCGGGGCCAGCAGATGTTTGAGAGAACGAGTCTATAACAGACCCAAGTAGAGGCTGGTGGTCGAGCCTACAGATAACTCACTAACAGACGCCTCTTTAAGATGGATGCCAAGAAGTGGTTCCTTCCCTACCATTTTTCAGGCATTTTATGCTAAATAAGTTCTCTGTGACACAGAATGGTCCCTAAGATCTACAATGATGGACAGATGGAGTGGAAGCTGGTGGTTTTGATTTAAAGTCATTTTCGTATGACTACTCAAGCAGTGAAACTGCACAAGAATTTCGATCACTTAAAGTATAGTTTGTGCATGAAAAAGAAAACGTTTGGTGTGAATATTCCTAAACCGTCTTGTTGAAACTTGACTAAATCAACTTGTATTGAAACGGCTTTGTATCAAAATGTCCAGTAACCGTGGAGTCCAAAAGTGTGACGTCATAAAAATTATATCATTCTGTAAATTATGGGATTTTGGGGGTATTATGAACGAACAACATCCAAAAAGCCTACTTGCCAAAAATTAGTAAATTGTCTTTGAGATATTAGCCCAGTTATGCTCTGATGACTCCAATTACAAATCCTTCTAAATTTGTCTCAGTTCTTAACATTAGGAATCAAGTCAAATTTAGAAGGATTTGTATCAAGTCATCAGAGCAAAACGGGACCAGTATCTCCAAGACAATTTGGCCCACAGTCCTAGTTTTTGGCAAGTAGGTCTTTCAGGTGTTTTTCTTTCAAACTATCTCAACAAATCCCATAATTTCAAAAATTTTAATTTTTATTATATCATCACTTTGGAACTCTATTGGAGCCGGTCCTCAGAAAGTGGACTGTGTTCCATTTTAAGTTGAGTAATTGAATAAGAGGATTATAGACCATACAAAATTTAATACTATCATTTTAAGATACCCATTGTTAAGAAAACTGTTGAGATTGAGAGGCTGCCAGCTTGATGTTAAGCTGCGAGTGAAAATATGTTGGGCAGACTTGGCAGAGTACAAGCTGCCTGTTGGGTGGGTCTGGGGGTCAATCAGACAATGGCTGGTCAAAAATGGGTCTTCACCTGTCCAATCTTAAGATTCTCTAGTTGTATTGGCTATTAATTGTTGTTTTTTCAAGGAGAATCACTTTAGAACTACTCCTTGTTGGTAGTTTACTGATCATGTTCTAGAAATGAAACTCTAGATGAGACTAGGCATAGCAAGTAGCAATGTGAAGATGATGTTTTGTGCAAACTAGATTTATCAAATCAACAGAGAGGAACACTTTAAACAGTGACTGACTCAAAGCAATATCAAAGGAAAATATTTATGACTAGACAACATGCCATGACCAGTACCTGAATCGCTATATTAACTGAATAAAGAAAAATAACTTTATCAATGTGTGGAAATTGTTTTCTTTGGGTGCTATTTTGAATTTTGCAGACAGCTGTTGCAAGACATGGAACTGTAAAAAAATCTTAAGGGGTTCTGGGAAGATCTGCTTGCTTGCTAACTACAATGTTATAAGAGGTGTGAGCAGCTCCAAAGATTTCAGTTGGACCCCTATTTACGAGCATGGCTGCAGATTTGAACTTGGGACAACCAAGAACAATTCCAGCAAGTGGCAAGAGCAGAACTCAAACTAGGAACCACTGGATTGCGAGTTCAACTTGCTGACCACTTGGCCATGCTGCCTCTCTGAAAGAGTTGCAAGAGAGAGAATGTTTCTATTTTCTTCCAGTCCCATTTATGTATGTCCCTATTCTGAATTTTAAAACCTGTTGTTTCATGTATTAAGGAGGAAGCCATGTCCCTGTCGGTATTTTACTATTGTATTTTTCTCTGTCACTGTCACATTTTCAACCCATCTTTGTGTCCTTTGTCGCCATTTCTGCTGTCCTATGTCACTGTTTGAAGGCCATGTCACTTGTCAGAATTAACCCTAACAGGGCCTCACTTATAATGCACCTATCAATGTTAAGCCCTAGGGTGGGGGGGGGGGGGGTGGGCAGGGCCAGGGGAATTTGACATTTTAATAGAAGCGAGTGTCAAATTCCCCACCCCCAGGCACCTACTAAATGTCAATTTCCCGCCTCTGGGGTAACTTTTTCTAACAGAGTCAGGACTTGATAATTGACAGGTTGGAAAGGATATGTCTTTTACAACCTCACATAGAAACAGAAACAGAAGGAATGAAGACTCTTCTATTTATAAACATTCGATCATACAATGAAAGAAATGATGTTCGTATATACCGAAACATAAAACAGATTGCTCAACTTTCTTTCGCTCATGTTGTCTTGTTACTTTCAAGAAAAGCAGAGGTCATTTACCTCTGGTGACTTCTGGGTATTACCAAGATGGCAGGTCACTCATTTCCAGTTTCTCTCGGTCTTCCAAGATGGTGGCCATGTCAAATTCCCGCCCTGGGGCAATGCTTAAATGTCAAAATCCCTACCCAGGGGAAAGCACGCTTAGTCAATTTCCCGTGGGTAGCCTGCCCCCCCCCACCCTGGGGCTTAACATTGATAGGTGCATAACTCCACCACAAAAAATATAGTGCAAACTGGATTGTTGAAGTCATGAGTAGAAGCAAAAGAATAAAGCGATCACCAGCCCTTGTATTAGTACACTGAAGCAACATCTAATCACCTTTCTGGTAGGCGGGTTTTAAATTTTCGAGTTTTGTGTGTGGCCTAACAGTATACACCTCGAACTGTGGATCTGGAGGACTGGGGTTCAAGTCTTGTTTCCTTAGACAAGGAACTTTGCTCCACTTTGTCTCCCTTCACCCAGGTGTATAAGTGGGTACCAGTGACATAGTGCTGTGGGGTAACCCTGTAATGGACAAGCACCAAATACAGGGGGAAGTCAATACTCCTAGGCATGCTTTATGCTGAGGAAACAAGGATAAGCTCTGGCTGATTGGGCCTTTGGTTCATGTGCGCCTTTATTTCAACTTTACCATACTTAAAAATGTACATCTAAGACAAACAAGTCAAGGCCACCAAAATTAATACTACTGAATATCAATACTGACACTTATTTCCTTTAGCAGACATGAACAAAAGAAGGCATTAACACTTTGGGCACGGTTACACTGAATTTAAAGCAAAGCTTGAATTAAGAGTTCTATTACAGTGCAACTACAGTACTGTAATCAGGGCCTTCAAAAAATATATCCAATCAGACTGCAGGAAATGTGATGCACATGTAATACACAACCTTCTTTCCCTTTTTATTCATTACATGATCAAAACACAACCAATTACCATTGCTAATCTGTTAAATTGCTACTCTGTTAAATGCTTTGTTTTGCAAAGACAAAGGCACCCTGAATTATGTTATCACAAAGAGTTGTTTTTTTCCTAACCATAGACTGTGAAATACATGGTCACAGATTGATGGGTTACCTAGGCTCTATTTCCAATTTGCCCTGTTATGTTTGTGAGTCAAAGTGAGAATTTGGCATTACATCAGGGGTAATTTATGCCACTGGAAAGTAAAATAGTTCGCACCATTCCATTTGAGGAGCTACAAAAAACATGGACTGTGATTTGAAGGGTTGCAATTTCCTATTCATTTTAGTCTGTTCAGCTGATTTGGATATACGCTGTATCACGTCATTCTCCCACCACACCAAAGTTAATAGTTTTATGTTTATGTACAAGATTTCCACCCAGATGGTTTGCATAAAGGGTAAGCAACCCAGGATCCACGCTAGGTATTATTCAATGCACCCCTTCAATATGCACACTGCTGAATGGCAATCAATCCTTTCATTTCAGTTTACCTCATTTTACAAAAATAATTAATTTCAATGACGTGAGGCATAACTATAGAATACAAGGCCAATTCTCTATGTATATTTGTTGTGGTGGCTAGGCAGTGCCAACTGAAGAGCCACTAAGCTGCTGAGCAACATAAAATAAGATAAACCTTTCTCGTTCTTTAAGATGATAACCTCAACTGATGAGCCACTAAGATATACACCTTTACAAGTTCTTTAAAACTTGTAACTACATGTATATGAACTTTGCTTGCTCTCTAACACTTATCATTCTCGTTCTTTAACCAATTCGCCCTGAGCCGCCTATAAGTGCCCATGTGGATCCATGTCCTTTCTACTGCTGTGACGTCATCAGTATTAATGGTCAAGGACAACTTTGTCCGCTACCTTGTGCAGAGTAAAGAGATCTTTCAAACCGTACCAGAATAAGCACAATTCAGTCAAGGACACCAGAGAAAAAGGCAAAAAAACAAGTAACATTCACCTGAAAATTTCTCTGAAAATCTTGTTCCGCTACCAACCTACCTTTCCTTTCATCTAATCCTAAGATCCTAAAAGCTTTCCTAAAAACTTTTCCCACCAAAATGAAGCCTACTAATTGCCCAGCAAGAGAAAAAAAAACTGAGGCAAGGAAAGTGACAAAAAAGGGGAGCAGAGAAAGTGAAAAGTAAAGTCAAGACTGCTGTGTCACTTTTAAAGCCAAAAACTCGAAATTTTGCTTTCTGCGCATGCCCGAACTTCGCAAGCTAATATTCTGCATCTGGATCAGAAGGCCATGAAGTGCACAACCTGTAAACAGCTTTGTGGTAAGTTTTAGCTCTCTATAGCACGACAGTGACCAGAAAACTGCTCGTCTAGCTTCAAAACATGTTTTTTGGCAAAATCTCAAGAGGAGAATGGGTTAAATGCTCGGAATGACTAGTGAGCAAATGAGCCACTTCTGTTTAAGACCTTACAATATCGCCCTGTATTCTGTAATTGCTCCTAAACAGATGCAAATAACAATGTATTTCAACATTGTTCCTTCCTTAATGTTTTCATAAGCTAATGCACACACAAAAAATAAGTGCATGAAATATTTACAACCTTAGATGCATCATCTTCTTCAGGCATAATCTACAATAAAAAGATAACCCAAAATTTAAACAAATGTTCCACTAGCTACATCAACCATTTTGGGGAACTTTGCTTTCTTTGTATCCAGCTCTGTTTGTGCCCACAATAACAACTTAAGTAAATTAGAGAGTTTAGGAGATGTTTCTCTGTGTTCAGCTTCTAGGATAGCAGCATTCAGTTCACTGGCAACTTTTTGCCTTTGAGAAGGGCAAAGCAACTCCCCGAACGGAGAATCCTCTGGGTTATCAAACGCCAGAAGAGCCATTGTACGTTCTAACTCCTCTAGAAACTCCGGCGATTCATTACCCTGTTCAGCGAGCTGGTTCTGGGCGAAGTCAACGGCAGATTCAATATCTTTTTCTCGAATTAATTCGATTAGTCGTTGTTGTTGCAAATGGAAGTAAAGATGAGGCTTACAGTCCAAAATTTCTGGGTTTAGCTTGTTCGTTAGTGCGATGGCTTCTTCTATGTCTCCGCGTTGAACAGCAGCTCTTATTTTGATCCTTTCATCCAGATTGTCAAGAGGAACACAAGGTTGTGTACCAGATTCCATTTTGAATTTTTCAGCAGCTTCTTTAAAGCCCTCTGTTACGAGGTAATCCATAATCAAACGATTCATATCGGCCCTCTGAAATCGCATGTCTGTTAGCTTACTCATCCACTCCTCTCTATTTGTTTCTTCTCCCCTTTCTCCTTGGTTCATTTGCAAAGAAAACAGGTCTTCTTCTTGGTAGAAAACCAAAAATATCTGAGAATTTTTCTCTCTTTATCGCCCATAAAACAAACTTTCAAAATGGCGGGTAAGAAGCAGCTCGGGTAAGATACATCGCAAAACGCATGCGCAGAATAATCTTCAAAACGAGGCTCATCTACGCGTGAGGCCTCTTTCCTTCTTTGCTCTTTAGGACCGCTGGTAAGAAAACCATGTGTGAAATCGTTTATAATCTTAGCTTAAAAACCGTCATCCAATAGTAAACTATGTTTTCACTATTACTTTGACAATTTCCCTTTTCCTAGAAGTTATGTTCTTACCACAAATTCGTTTTATTGACATTGAGTAATGTGTTTAATTGTCGAACTACAGCTCTGTGGAACGAACGAGATGTAGTTCAGTTTTAAAGTGTTGAGCTTCAGTTTCCTGTCGATGGCTAGTTATTTAAGTCTGTCGTGTAAGTTTTTGTACATAACCACACTCACCACGTAGCCTTTTGTTACGTCTATATGATCAAGCTAAGATTTCTTTGTCGAACCAAGTAAGGCATCAGAGGTCACTGTGTGCTGGTTCAGCCCTGAAAGCCCTTAGAGATTTACCCTTTAGAAAAGTAAAGTTCAAAGTGCAGAATAAGTGGCCCCCTCAGAAATTGCCTGTTTTGGCTTTCTCCCATGACGACAAAATGATTATATTTTAGTGTGGCCTTTAGATATAATCATAGGATGGCAACTTAAGTGATGTTTTTGTTGTTGTTGTTGTTGATGATGATATAAGACAGGTTTGAAATCGACTGGTGCATTATGGCTTTTGCTACTTAGCGGTGCCTCACTTTATAGAATAAAATCTAACCTTATTATATAAATGCCAATGAAATACCAGGTGAGCTTTCGTGCGAAAACACATTATCTTCACCTGTCAAATGATCACCATTGCTATGGCCACATAATAATTCACACCTTTCACAGCAAAATCTATTAAAGTGAAAAAGTTTGGTATTTCATTGGTGTTAATATAATAAATAGAATGTTATGTGGGCGCTTGGAGATACAAAATTTCTCTTTCATGTTGAAAAATATTTCAATTACTGCACTCACTGATTAAATATTTTTCAACACTCTATGAGAAATTTTGTATCTCCACGCAGCCGTGTAATATCGTCTATTTACTATATAAACACCAATGAAATACCAGGTGAGCTTTTGCAGGAAAACATGATATCTTCACATGTGAAAAGATCATGGCTGCTATGGCTACAAAATAAATCACACCTTTCGCAGGAAAAAAAAAAATGTTTAACTGAAATGGTTTTGTGTTTCATTGGTGTTTATATAATAAATAGAACATTACATGACCATTTGGAGATACGAAATTTCTCTTCTCATGTTGAAAATATTTCACTTGTTCGCTGCACTCACTTGTGAAATATTTTCCAACACTTGAAGAGAAATTTCATATCTCCGCACGGCCATGTAATGTCCTCGATATATGTACATTTACTGTTTTTATCCCTGTATAAAAAGCACTTTTTCACCTAACCTTGTTTCAAAATTTGAGGTGCATATTAGACACAGAATCCTTTGTTTCTGGAGCTGTTGTTGTTCCTGTGCTGTATTGATATATGCTGAATGCCAATGACTGAATTGCACATAATTTTATTATTTCATTCTTTCAGCTGACCTGTGGTAAAACATGGGAGCATATAAGTACCTTGAGGAGCTCTTTAAGAAAAAACAGTCAGATCTTCTGCGTTTTATGCTGCGTGTGCGATGCTGGCAATTTCGCCAACTCAATGCTATTCACAGAGCATCTCGCCCCACACGCCCTGACAAAGCACGTCGCTTAGGATACAAAGCTAAGCAAGGATATGTCATTTACCGTGTTCGTGTGAGGCGTGGTGGACGCAAACGTCCAGTACCCAAGGGTGCCACTTATGGTAAACCCACCAACCAAGGTGTGAACCAACTGAAGTTTCAGAGAAGCTTGAGATCTGTTGCTGAGGTGGGCCAATTGTGTATATTAATTTTGTTCTCAGTACTATAATAATCAAGGCTGTGCTCTAGCATTGCCCAGTGGCCTGTAGCTCCTAATAATTATTGCTCCTGGGTGACTAACATAGCAATCATATGCTGCTCTGGATTTCACCAGTTCAGAGCACTGGCCTCCCTTCAATTTTTTTAGAGCACATCCTTGATACTGTCTCATAAACCACTCTTTTAACCCATTTACATCTGAACCATCTGCAGCCCCTGTGTGGATCTATGTCTGTTGTACAACCTATGGCGTCATCAAGGCATGGGTTAGAGGAAAGGGATTTTCCAAACTATGTCTGTACAAAAATGAAAATAACCATGTAAAGTTGACACAAAAATTCCACTGGAAATCTTTTTTTTTCCATCCATCTGCTTTTCCTTGAAACTAAACTCCCGTTCATGACCCTTGAGGTTTTCCCAGAAAACTTTACCCACCAAAATGAAGCCTAGTACCGCACCTTTGAGAAGTGTAATGTCATCCATGTCCAATACTCTTCACAAGGTTTCGGTTGTCAAATCTAGAGTCCAGTGGAGTTTACGGAAGCTAGGACAGTCTTTCTTTGTGGCCAGATAGTGACCAGAAAATGGCTTGACAAGCCCCAAATAATTTTTTTAGGAAAATTTCTTGGGGGTGAACAAGGCTGTAAATGATTTTTTTAATAAGTGGGTAATTTGTCAGGTAAGAGACCAGACCTGACTTTACAAGGAGCAAAGACTGGTCAGACAAAAAAAAACCATCAGGGAGGCAAACACTGAGATTTCTAGCATATCCGGCCCTGCTTATATAAATATTTATAGGGTTTTCTTATGCACGTGCACATTTAGCAAAAATTAGTAAATCTGCATCAAAAAGAACTCTCTATTACTTTCGGAAGAAATATCCGGAATATGCTAATAATTGGCTTGTGTTACAGATAGCAGTGAGGGCCTATACGGTGAATGTCACAGCTCATCCTGTAAGATGCAACACTTAATTATCTTACCCTGGTTATAGCATCACAGAAACTCTTACAAGGAGTTGCTGTGATGTTATAATATCACTAATTTGTTTACCCAGTTATTAGCATATTCCAGAGATTTAACCGAGGGTCCTTTTTGATGCAAATTCTATCTTTTTCCTAAATTTGCACTTGCATATGAAACTTGAAAACAAATGCCAGTGAGTAATGTGGACGCTCACTTGTAAACACAAAATCTGGGGGGGAAATTGGTTATATTTGAGGCCCTATTTAAAAGCCTTCCCTGTTTTCAATGTTCTTGAAACGTGCAGGGTATATTTACTGATGATTGATCTCGGGATTTTCAGATTTATAAAAAAATTTATCGAGCATTTTTTTGAAAAATGCAAAATTTGTAGGCATGGACCAAATTACACGCAAGAACTGTAACAAAAGCAGCTGAATGCAAGTTAATAAAATTCTTCTTACTCGCGATTGCCCAGAGCAATTCCCCTCTTTTTTTGTGGGAGGTTTTCAATGGAATCAAACCACTATGAGATGAAGCCGCATTTCCAAAGCTTATCATTTTCTCAAAAAATTAGCTAATTGTGCGGATAGCATGCTATTTCACTGTTTTTATGGTGCTTAAAACTTTGTTTCAAAATATTTCGAAAACGTTCTCGTAGAATTTGTTCAAACTTTGCCATAATTGAGGCAATTATGTCGGGTACAAACTCCCTTAAGCGATTTTTTAGAAAAACTCCTGGTACAGAGAAACACAAAGAGAAATAAAAAACGTAATGGCGTTGTTATGTTGCCATGGCGACTTCGATTGCAATAAAACACAGATGATAAGAAATTTTCATCTTTATATACTGGTAATACAGTTGTGGTAATCTTTTTTCCATGTCTTTACTCATGTGACATAATTAATGCTCAAACTTGCGAGGTATCCCCCCTAAAAAATCTAGTCGAGCCACCTTAAGCCATACAAAGTTTTCTTCCTTGTATTAGCATTCTCCTGCTCCTCATAGAAAGATTTTATGTCAATGCAGAGCTTCAGATACTTCACAAATCTATCACTTGCCATTTTTCTCTTGGCATTTGGCAAACTGTGCTCAAACAACAGTTTGAGTGGGAAATGACATCATTGATATCCTCAATAGTGAGGATACGAAAATATGCTATTTGAGTCCTGCATTTAGTTTCGTATGAACCCATTCAGATGTACTTACAGTTTGTGTATTATTTATTTTATGTTTGTAAAAGTTGGTGTGGTGTCTTAAAATGATTTTGCCGATGTAGATGTAAATGTAGACATGTTGTTGTCCATAAGTAGTCAGCAAACTGTTGTGTTTATTCACTGATTTGTGTTACACTTGTGGTAAAGTAATCAAGTTGAAACTCTTGCTTCTAAGATCCTTGTCTTAAGGTTCTTGAATGCATCTGAGTGCTGCTTGTTTCTTTCTTCCTTGCTGCAAATGCGTGTTCTCTCTGTTCACATGTTTTGAGAAGAAAGATAACATGAGCATTAACAAAGGCAAAGGCTAATCTTATGAAGTTAACCCTGGGAATTTTGCCATAAAATGAATTTTTAAGCTGGTTAAGCCATTTGGCTATTAAGGGCTAAAACATTCCAAAGTGCTGATTCCAGGTTATGCACTTCACAGCTTTCTGTTCCAGATGCAAAATTTTGAGATACAATGTAGTTTTTGGATTTAAAAGTGACACAGCAGTCGCAACTTTTCCTTGCTCTTTCGCTTCTCCAAATCGAAATCATTTGCTGATGAAATAAGTATTATTAGGATAGTTTGACATCTTTGAATTCAGCACTATAATCATTGTGGCGATGTATGAGCAAACTTTGAGACTACAATCATGCCATTTTTGTTGAAATAGGGTTTGGTACTTCCTGACCTTTGTTACCAGTGAAGCTGATAACAGGAAGAAAATAGTGTTGAACAAAATCCAATGAAATTTTCTTTCCTTCAGGAGCGTGCTGGTCGATACTGCGGCAGCTTGCGGGTGCTTAACTCATACTGGGTCGCCCACGATTCCACATACAAGTACTTTGAAGTTATAATGGTAGATCCGTTCCACAAAGCTGTCCGCCGTGACCCCAGAATCAACTGGATCTGCAAACCAGTCCATAAGCACCGTGAGCTGCGTGGCTTGACTGCCGCTGGCCGTAAAAACCGTGGAATGCGCAAGGGTCATAGATTCAACAAGGTGATTGGCAGCTCCCGTCGCGGTTCCTGGAAGAGGCGTAATACGCTGTCTCTCCGTAGATACCGTTGATTTTTCAATCAATAAAAATTGTAGCTGTACTTTTCTGTTTCTTAGTTATTTTTTATGACTCCCGCTTTGAAGTTGTTATGTCCAATATAAGCTTCCCTCTCCCGGGACCTGGGTTGGGTTGTCCAGGACCTGGGATGGGACGTTTCTTGAATAGCTTTGAAAGCCATCTTTTTCATTATCCCAGAACCCGCACTACCATTCTTTAGATTTTGATTCAGTTTTAAAGTATAGCTTCAGGCTCAAGAAGTTACCAAACATTCAAGAAATGGAGCCGCTCTCATTTAGCCAGAAAAAAGTAACGGGAGCCTTTCGTGGGTTTCATGAACATGCTAGTACCTCTTGTATTCATGTAACATTATCATCTCTTTCTCGTGTTGGAGTCCTTGTTACAGGTGTCAAAAGAGTATTATTTTAAACTCCTGCCTGTGATGGTACTGTTAGTTCGTTTTTATCATTCGTTTTTACCCCCTTTGACCCATAAAGTGAAAAGTACTGGTATGAACGAGATCTGTTCACCATGCTTGGTGCTAAACACACTTTTACAAAAGATCTTGAGCGGATTTAGGGGTGGTCTGAGGTGACCGCCCCAACCCCCTACCCCCTTTCAGTGTATGTGAAATTCTGTATATAGTACCTCGCGACTGATATCAGTGACAAGCGATGCGATCGACTTCTTAAACGTTAAAAGCCATGCAAGAGAGACACCTCTACTCGCAGGGTAATGCTATGCCTTCAAAAATCGCCGAACAAAAATGTTATGGTAACATAGCCTGCGAGCAAGCTCCCCGGGTTGCCGTGGCAGCGGGGTCAAGGGTAATGACGTCATTACTAATGTCATCTCCGCCAATCAGCATTTTGCATCGACAAGTTCGAGGCAAATACCCAAATTCCAGAGACATTGTTGCAAGCTCTCCTTCCTTTTCCCGCCCCGCCGCCAGAGCGCTCCGGAGAGCTTCCTCGCAGGCTAAGTAACGTAGTCCCTTTAATCTTCTGTTGCTTTCCATTCAGTGGCGGATCAAGGGGAGAGACCTGGGCCCCACTTTATTTTTTGGTCTAACTGAAATTAAACCCGTCTGGCCATTCCCTTACCCAAGGGTCTAAATGAGTGGGTCCCCTACTTACATGAAAATCTTAAAATGCCACTGATATTTTGAATAAAAAGAAAGAAAAATATCCTTAGGGTGGAATGCATTATTACCGGTGTCCAAAAGAAAGAGAAAACAAACAAATATAGTCGAAATTTACTCGTGAAAATTTCTCCAAATGAGCCTAGAGCTGCAATGAAAGAAGTGAAGAGGTGAAAGGAGTTGTGAGGACAGAAATGCATGCGTAATTGTGTCACTGTGTCACTTTCAGGCCCCGGTCGCTCAAACGTTGGATAGCGCTATCCACTGGATAAATGACTTTTCAGAGAGAGAGAGAGAGAGAGAGAGAGAGAGCATTACTTGGGCCTGTAGTCCCATTCTCGATCCTACAGCCCCGTCGTATCTTTTGGTGCAAATTAAGCCGAGTGGCTCTGGGACGAGAATGGACCAGACCCAGAGCCACTCGGCTCTATTTGTAACGAGCTAGATTTCTTTTCTTTCTGCGCATGCTCGAACTTGCCAGTAAGTGAAAATGAAACATTCTCGACCTTAGAGCTCTGGGGTAGAGAACGGTGAAAAAAAGCCAAGTAGCTCTGCTAAAGAGAAAGTTTGGCAGCATCATGGTTTTTTAGGCCGAATAGCTTTGGCCAAATTGGGTATGTGCGATGTGGTCAACGTGAAGAAACTCATCAGTATACTTGCGAAAAATAAATTAATATATATCAAGTCAGTTTATGAAACCAAATTTCGGGTGTCTTTTATGTTGTATTTTATAGATAAAGGTTTCCGGCAAGAGAACCTGAAGCCTATATTTTCCCTTGTTATCGGCTGTTTTCGCTCTGAACGTAATAAATTGTCAACGTTAATTTTCCTTGATTTACTTTTATTCTTTCTCCATAAATATGGGGCTGTTTTTTTTTTTTTTTTCAATTTAACGCTGAAAGGTTTGATCTGAATGTTCTAAAGAAAGGGAAATGAAGTGCAATTATTACTGTTTTAAATCAACGGACTACAGCCTTCTCTTTAGACAGCTGGCTTTAATGGTAAAGATCGCTCGGTTTGAAAAGGGAAAAAACTAAGCAGTAATTAAACAGTTTCGAATGTACAGTATAAACTAATTTCTTGAAAACTCGGCCAGTTTTTAGAAATCTCCGATTTCTAATCAAACCTGACCTCCCTTTAAAAGTCCACGGCAAACTTTCAATTGTCATTTTTTATCGCCTCGATAATTCGAACCGATTCGCTTTTCTAAGCTGGTTTGGAAAATCGGAATTCTATTCAGTATGTGATAATTTGATGGCTACTGTGCTATTCAATCAACCGATGCCTGAAATTGCCATCAATCAACATGGCGCAATACAAGACATTTAAAATTATTGCCTGGGTATCAAGCAAAAATGGTGCTGACGGGGTTTAGCGATCGGTTCAATTTGTCTGAACTTCGGCATTGTAGAAAGGGTAAATCAGTTAACCAATAACATTAAATTCTTAATTATTATTTATCACCCAGATTTCAGATCCTATTGTTATCGTCGATTACTTAAATTGTTTGCGCTTTCATCCTCTTATTCTTTTCTTCTCATAAAATGTACAATGCAATGTAAGATTACAAAAGATGTGGTGGATATTGACTATAAAACGAGCTTTCCTTTGAATTGTACCATTGTTGGGACCCGCCAGACAACACCAATATTTACAATCCTGTTACCGTTGACGACCTGGTAGCCATCTCAAAATAGCGATCGCTTTCATATTTACCATCCTGCTGGCAAACCGAAAATGATCAAAGTTCAGCTCTGTCCGTTTTAACGTAAAAGTGTACATCAATTTACCTTTGATTCATCTTCCGATAAAAAAAAAAAACACAGAATCAAGAATTGCGCATTAAGAGCCTTTTCTTTTACAACGAGGTTAATTGACTGCCTCTAAGTAAGTCTGCATATACATTACTGTCCAGCTAGATGGTACACTCTTTAAATAATGCATTGTGTTATATCATTAAGCCTTCGGTCAATTTCAACGCCTGTTTACTTAAGATTAAATTTGTTTTAAACGGAAAAGACACCTTTTGTTATGCTTCATTTAAACAGACCGCAATGCTCTGGTGTAGGAAATCTTATTGGCCCCAAAACTGTTCAATTCGTCACTATGTACTTCAGCCGCCGCTGCCATGCACACAAATAAACCAAAGTGACAATGTTTTCTCTGCTTTCGCGCAATGTTATTAATTACACTCTTGCCTAATATCTTTTATGTCTTTTATGAATTGAATTATTCATTCACTTTACGGTAGCACGCTGGTGTGAAACTGGAAGAAGAATAGATTTTCTCTGACTCAATGCACGTACTTAGCTAATCGGAGGCGTAGGGAACCATGGTTTCAGTTTTCGTCCCTCCCAAAAGTATTGGACTCTCTGTAAAAAAAAAAAACAGTCGAAATCGACGTCTAAGCGACCGACATGACAAAAGACTTTCTAACTCACACTTAAACTATCTGATTTCCATTGGACATTTTCCAAGACCATCATCAAAATTTTATAATCTTCAGCTGGGACGAGTGTGTCATGGCTACAGAAAACCCGCGCATGGAGGTAGAAGCGTTTGCGAATTCATGTCGCTTTATGGCTGATTCGATGGAGGATCCTGAATACTTGTACATTCATAATCTTATTTGTTCAGTTCTAAACTGTCTGTTCATTTTACCTGGCATCTGTGGAAATGTACTGGTTATTTTAGCGGTATGGAAAACACCGTCGCTTCAAACAGCCTCCAACGCATTTCTACTCTCGTTGGCCGCCTCAGATCTTGCAGTCGGTTCATTGGCTCAGCCTGCGTTTTCTGCCTGGCGCATCTCGCAAATTGCCGGGAATATCAGCGTCCACTGCGTTGCAGGATTAATGTCTGAAAGCTTCGGCTGGCTTCTTGCTGGAGTTTCGCTGTTTACTATTACAGCAATCAGCTGCGAGAGATTCCTTGCCGTACATCTTCACTTGCGCTATCATGAAGTAGTTACAAGGCGAGGAATTGCCAAAGTAGCTCTGAGTTTCTGGTTAATCTGGATAATAATAACGGTGCTGAGATTCTTCGTGGTGAGCAGAAAAGTACTAAGAATTATTGCCGTGAATTTCCTGGTCATATCATCGGTGATAATGTTTATGGCATACACCTTGATTTACAAACTTGTCAGGAGACATCAGATGCAAATTAGGCAACAGTGTTTTACGCAAACTCCCGGCGACAACAGCAAGACCATCGACATTGTACGATACAAGCGGTCAACAATAACCATGCTGTATATTCTGGGATTTTTTCTCCTTTGTTATTTTCCTTTCCTTGTGGTGATGTTGGTGGAAGTTGCCAAAGGTGAAACCCTTCTAACAAAAGCCGCCTATCTCTACACAGTGACATCGATTTTTATCAACTCTGCGCTCAATCCACTGATTTATTGTTGGCGCATGATGGAGATAAGAATGGCGATACGGAAAATTATCGACTTCCCAAAGGTTACTTCACTTCAACCTGAAAAACGTTTTATTTTTTCTAAAAGGCCACCGTCCATTGAACTTCAGACTATTCAACCGTCACTTGTCTTGGAAAATCCTGGTTTTAATAGTAGCACTGGTTCATTCAATTTTACGAAAAAGGATCCTTGACAAGGTATTGTAAACTCATTCTGCCGCTTCAGAAAGACTGAAAAAAGGAAAGATAACAAGAAGATACAAGGGAGCACACAAAAAATTTTTCAGCTTTAATTTCTTTTGAGGCACATTTTGTTTCATTCACACGACCGGACGATCCTCACTTTATCTTATATAGATGTCAAAATTACACTTTCGTAAGGGTGCTGTTTTGCCGGTGCAGGAGACTGTTTGGAAAGTCATCAAATATTCTGGAAGTTTTTCTTTGCACATGAACTGATTGAGTTATACGCCAGTAAATAGTTAAAAAAAATGAGTAACTTTTCAATAAAGTCAACCTGTACACAAATAAGGTCAGCTTACACAAGCAGTGGTAGTTTAGCCGTTCCATTGGTGCCGGTAAAGGGGGCGTTATTGAAAAATAAGTCTTGAATTCTTTGCCAGCAAAGTTTTGAAACTTACCAGTGAAAAACTCAAGAAAACGGCAAACTAAACAACGACGGAGAAATCAAGAACTGACTTCTATAAATTCCCGCTCATGCGAGTCTTTCTCGGGGCCAGAATGCATACTCTAGATCTGGAGACTTCTTAAAACCTCATAATTTAAAAGAAACGAAAAACAGCGTGGAGCATTCACAAGGGGAAAACCCGCAACACCAAAATTTCAATATAGGAATTAAAATACATAGTAAATAAAATTGATGAAAGTATGCAAGCTAAGAAGTTGACGAGTCCGTGTTGAATCGGAAAAATCAGCGTTTCAGTTATACTTTCAGATATGATAAATAAATAATGGTAATTGAACTTCGTGTCGTGCAATTTGGTCTGAAATCATACGCGTGATTTCAAAATCGGACGAGCGCGCAGCGCGAGTTCGATTTCAAATCACAAGTATGATTTCAGACCAAAATTGCACGACACGAAGTTCAATTACCGCTTTATTACATCCATTTTGAAATCGCAGAATTTAGTCAGTACTAATATTTATCGATCAAGTAGCTGGTTTGTTGAAAAGCCGAAACAAAAAGGCTTTTACATATCATTTTGTATTCGAAACAGAAATGATGCGATATACAACAAAAATGGTGCGATTTAAAACAGAAATGATGCGATTTAGAACATAAATGACGCGATTTGGAACAGATGCGATTTAGAGCAAAAATTGGTGCGATTTGGGAATAAATCACACTGCTGAGAGCCAATCAGATTGCACGGATCGCCAGTGATTTCAAAGTGGATTTAATAAATCTAAATATTAGCGAAGGTTAAAGAGGTCGTGCAAAGATTTCGAAGGACTTTTGCACCGCTTTCCCAAGAATTGTGTAACGATTAAACATTGTTTACGAATGCATAAACAGCTGTGTGAGATTACAGTCATACTTGCTAACGGGTGATTGAATTGCTTGAGTGAACAAAAGAAGGAGGCTAACTACTTTCCAGCCATCTTGACGGAACAAGTTTCGTCAATAATAAAGGATTTATTGTATGACCAAATAAATGTTTTTTTTAGGAAATGGAGCGGGCAAGAGAGGCCCATTTTACTTACAAGCTCGGGCCCGGTAGCCAATCAGAACACAGGATTCGCTTCATCTTCCCCGCTCGCCGACCAGCAATATATTTAGACTCACGTTTGCGCAAACGGTCGAACGTCAAAATTAAATTGAAAATGAAACAGGGAGATATATCTGTCCAAAATAATTCTTATACATGAACTGGCGTGAAACTATACTCTTTTTTTTTCTTTTTCACACCTCTTCTTAATGGCATCATTTCTATTTTGCATATTAAAGGAGATGTAAAAGCGTTCCAGATTCCTCCTTTGAACAAACTGGCTACTGGATTAATAAAATATTGGTACTGAGTTAATCTTGAGATTTCAAAATAGCTGTAATAAAGTGGTAATCACTTCGTGTCATGCAATTTTTGTCTGAAATCATACTTGAGATTTCAATCACGCGTATGACTTCAGACCAAATTGTATCCACTAAGTTATTAATTTCAATTACCGTTATAAATCGAACCCGATATCAAATTTTTAGGCCGTAAAGCTTTCTTGTGGTATGCCCACCTGTGCCCTCACTAACTGGTCGTTCGCTGTGATAATAAGTGTCTAACGCGAGTGTCGATAGAGATTCAAACCCCTGCTTATCATACAATTTGTGTGAATAACTTGAAGTCCCTCCGCCTTTGATCGCCTTGAACCCGAGTTCCCGACACATCGCTACACTGGCTGCAAAAAGACGACCAGCCATACCCATACGCCGGTATTTTTCCTTAACGGCTAATATGAAAAAATCTACCACTTCATCAACTTCGTATCGCTCGAAAACGTTTACTTCCTTCTCTTGCAGAGTTGTTAATGTGAGCAGGTTCAATTTTTTAAGCAAGGACCAGCTTACAAAAAAGAAGGACCGGATCCTAATAAAGGATCTAATCAGCAATAAGTGAAAATATGAGACAAAAAAGCAAGGCTGATTTTACAGTCGGGAATATATTATCTTTTGACCAATATTTCGGAAGGCACGGCCTTCCTTCTTCAGGGTCTTACAAATAATGAGACGTTACAATTTGAAAATAAGAAATAGCGTGCAATATGATACTATGATAGCAAGTGAACGTTGAAAACAAAAACCGTTGAAGTGGTGATTGAAAGAAATTTGAAATAGAAAAATAGAAAAATAAGTGATAACAAAGACAAGGAAAAAAATATAGTATTACATTTCATCTTTCTTATTAATACCTAAAGGTTCAAGAGTTTTACCTCTCTCGATGAGGTATGCCTCTCTAGCTTTTCGTACACTGTCTCTATTAGATTTGGTAAGCTCTAGTGGGATGAGAGTGATGTCGATAGCAGAGTGATCATTGGTAAGAAAGTGTTCTGAGACTGTGGTGGGTTTAGAGATATTAGATGGGTTATCAACTGGTCTGCGGTGTTCGTTGAAGCGGTCTTTAAGTCGTCGTTTGGTTTCACCTATGTATTGTTTGGAGCACTGGTTGCATTGTATCATGTAAATGATGCTTTTAGAGTTACAGTCAATGTGATTAGTGATAGGTCTGGTTTTGCCTGTAGCGTGGAATGTGTATGAAGTTTGTCCGTCAGATATGTATTTGCAAGTGAGACAGTTTTTTCCGCAAGGGTATGAGCCACGGGACTGGTTGTGTTGTGCAAGGTTGCGAAGTTGAGTTAATGAGTTGAGTTAATGTGAGGAGAGCCTTCAGTGGTTCTTCTTCTGGGCAAAAATTTTCCGGTGGGTCCGACTTTTTCTTCACACCAGTGATTCGTACACCCATAAATTTTCCAGTATCTCTTGTCACCATACAGAAGGAAAGATTCATCTTGAGGATTGCGAGTGTTATTTCATTGAAAAGCTTATTCCAAGTAACTCCAAATGATTTACAAAGAGGGTTGTCTGGGAGAAAGTAGTTAGCCATGATATTGCAAGCCTCATCGTACTGATCCGGAGTGATGATAGCAAGTTTTCCATTGTCCATCTCATATTCATCTTTCACTCCTTCTAAGGCCTTATAAGCCAACAAAATGTAAAGATCAGTCGGTAAACTAGCCTATTCCAGGCGTCCACGTAGTAGAGCGCGGCAAAAAATTGACGAGGGTAAAAAAAAGGAGGGAACCCTCGCCCCAGTCTCCCCTCATTTCCCCCCCGGTACGATTTGACTCGTTCTCCACCATCTGAACACCGCGCTCTACTCAGTGGCAGATCCAGACCTTCAGATAAGGGGGCAGGGGGTGGTCATCCAGAATCTGAGAAAATGGGGGGGGGGGGGGTGGGGGTTAGTTGAAACCGGTCTCAAAAAAATATTTTTTCGGGCCTCAGTTTGGGCTAAAAATAGGGGTGGGGCCGGGCCCCTCCCCTGGATCCGCCACTGCTATTAACAGGCTATCAGTAAACTAGCCATTGTTGGCGAGAACAAATCTATGTTTCTATAGTTTTATATGGAATAAATAAAACCTATTATAAATAAAGTGGTATCTACCACTTATATCAAAAGACCACACTGAAGAAACCACGAAAATAATTTATTTCGAGTTGTCAGTGTGGTGCTTATTCAAAACTTCCAGTTTGCGAATTGAGCGATTTTCGTATCATCTTGAAATGAAAACGCGCGAATAAAACAGAAACAACAAACGAACGGAAATAGAGCGATTTGATTGGTTTATCGAACGGATACAAAGGCGCGTGGCTTTTGGTTGGTTAAGCGAACGCTGATGAAAAAAGTTCATGCCTGAGAACTTTCTTGAAGTTAACCGATACTTCGCTTTGACGTCATACTGCAACACGATTGGCCAATCGAACAATGCCTTCTCCATATTAGGGTTTTCTTTGGCGGGAAAACGAAGAGGCCACGTTTTGATCTTTTCATCCACTGGCTGATAAAACAAATAACGAACACTTACCGAAACCATTTTCAAGGTCATACGAAAATCGCTCTATCAGTACAACGTAATCTTTCACTTTTTGTTTTTATAAATAATGACAAAATTAGAAAAGGTAGAATGTGATAAAAGTTAGTTTTTAAAGTCTATCTGTTGTCCCTCTTCAGATGACATTAATCCTGCGCAGCAATAATCACCATTAACAACGGTAAAAGCGGACTATAAAATTAAGGAAAGCTGCGGCCTTGCGAGGGGTGTGGCACCTGGGGGAGACTCCCAAATAAAAGTGATGGGATGGCTTGCTAGAAAATTAAAATTAAACTCCCCAGGGAGACCAATGTGGGTGTGGCTCAAGCTTAAACTGACCTCTAAATGGAAATCAGTCCTGAAGGTCTTTTTTAAAGGTAGCAAAAAAGCCTAGGTGAGTTCTGCTATGTATGGGCTACAATATTGGCATGTGCCACTGTAAGGGGTATGGGTTTCAAGCAGTTTAGTCTGGGATAGAGAAGAGAAATTAGAGAGTTTGAGTCTAGAATAGGGTACATGTGCATTTGTATCATTTTCCAGCAAAATGCTCTACCCTTACATTCCTAAAGTATCTTCTTTGGGGTCTACTATTTACCAACTGGTATATAGTACTAGTAAGATTTGCAGTGCTAAAAGCTGGACTTGACTAAAATGGATTTACAGCTCAGTTCATACGAGTGATACAGATCAAAATGTAGGTGCAAATATTAATGGCAACACGAGAAAACACGAGTGTGATATCAATACCTAAATGCAAAACTAGTGCAAGTGCTAATGCTTGTGTTTTTGCTCTCATCAGCAGATTAACCATGTGTCAAACAAGCCAGTCAAATGCCTAGGGGGAGGGGGACACTCCCTTATTTGGCCTAAACAGGTATGTGCAGCTGAACAGGGTGTGGTTTTTAGGGCCTTCAATCTTAACAGGGTATACTGAATTTAACTATTATTTTAGTGTCTTGAACAGGGTGTCTTTTGGAAAAGGAAGCCTTTCAAAGCCTTTCAACAGTTACTGGCACTGTACCAAAGACTTAGTGACAAAATCAAGCAAAACTAACTATGAGAGAACGACTGGACAACTGACGATTCGACTAACAATAGACGACCGTTTGTCTGTGACAAAAGACGGATTGAAATGCACCAATTACACTACAAGTCTTCATAGCCAACAACATCACGGCTTAACTGACAGACGACCAATAACATTGCAACATAATTGACCAATCCTGGGTCAATAACCAGAGTATAATACCATCAACTGACGTGATACAACTCACTTTATATCTGAAGATGACTACCACACAGGTTCTTGAAATGTCAGTCACTGTCACAGAGATGCCAACCTCTGGAGATCTAAAATCTGGAGACTCTCTCTTTTTCACTACCCCTTCCCCAGAAATTCAATGAACCCCACCCCCGATAAATATGGGAATGACTTAGGACATTATATGAAGTCTTTCATGAAGTACATACTATCAATATTCGCGATCATCAGATGATGCCAGAAATGATCTTTGTCAATGACTAAAAAAGTGCAAAAATGCCCCAGAAACTGTACTATGAATAAGAAAAATTCAAGTTTGAGCTAACAATGGGCTAAATCTCAAACTAAGGCACAAAAAAACTCAAAAGATGATTTTATCTGGGAGATATGGTGACCCGTATGGGAGACTGGGAGATTGGTGTCGTATTCGGGAGACTCCCGGATAATCCAGGAGAGCTGGCATGTATGCTGTCAACAACAACAGTCCTATTCAGGACTACATTCACCCGGATGATCAAACTCAACCTTCTTTTGAAATGACTCCTGGGTTCAACCTTTCACAGTGTGAAAGTTGGCAATAAGCAATCTACATGTGTGGTACCAACATATTTTTAAAGCTTAATTCCAAGGTTTTCCTTTAAAAACTAAACTAAAATTTAATTTATTTTGTACGCAAAAGGAAGTGAATCAGGGTCAAGGATCAGGGATTAGGTCTCTTGTCTTAGACAGGGTAGTGAAATAAACAATTTTTGTCTTAAACAAAGTCAGGGTTTGAAGGCCTGGGTGGTAGGCCTCTACCCAAGTTTCCCATGAGTTCATCCCCTGGGGTCAAATGCGAGGTCATACATGTTTGTCCACCATAATGGGATGGAGGATACTCAAATGCAGTGCCCTACACTGTTACGTTGGAAGTGTGAAAATCTGTTGCACGGCAGTACTTGTGCTTGCACTTGTGTTGCTCATGTGAATCAGACTAAGCATGATTGAATGAGGCAATTGTTTTGTTACTGCAATTTGCAGTTAAATGATAGTAAAGAGAGAATGACATGGTTACCATTTTTATTTTACCTGTATGGCCTTTTCCAATGTTAGACTTTCCATTACTGCACTCATAATGCTGACAAGTTGATTCTACGTAACGTCTGATGTTATTGCATTTTTTCTCTTTTGTTAAGCCTACCAGTGTGCCTTAATGTAAATTAAAAAGAAAAAAAATGGAGTACATTAGAGCGCCGGTAACCCGAACTCTGAAGGGAAACGAAAAACAGTTCGAGTTAGCAGGGAATCAGAGTTATCAGGGTAAATTTCAGTGAAATTTTGATCAAGGGAAAGGAAATTTAGTTCAGGTCAGCGAGGATCCAAGTTTGAGTTATAGATCAGGTTCTACTGTATATACCGGTACTTAGACTTTCTCAAAGTCGTTCGCTTGGTTTCTCACTCGTACGATTGCGCTTCACGCTCAAAAGCTCGACTTGTGAGCAAGTCTACTGTATACTGTATGTATATTATCATGGTTTGCATAATATTGTAGTAGGGTTTTATAAAGTTTGCTACTATTATATAGTCTCACATGACATGGCTGATCAACAAGTGGTTGTGATTTTGACTGGTCAATTAAAAAAGTAACTTTTGTCGGTAGAATGATAAAACCCTATACCAACCTCATTCCTAGGGTTCTCTCCTACTCATCCCTAATGGGTAGGAGAGAATTAACCTGGGAACAAGGTTGACCCTATACTGACTAACTAATAATAACATTATTACCGGTATAATATTTTTATGTTATGGGTGACAAACTACTCCCAAATTTTGCTGTGAAATCTCCACATTAATTTATAATAATTATAAATTAACTATTAGTTATTTCAAAAGTTGAATAAAAAATTGCTATGGCAACATTCATTATATGCTAAGCGCCAAGATACCATTTAGGTTTAAGATGTTACAAATAAAGATGTCTAAGGCATATAAAAACTAAACTTACAGAAGTGAACAATTTTTAACATCAGGCTTAAAATTTGGAATCGATTAAGGTTTCTGGTTTACTGACGAGACCTCTTCGACCAATAGTGACATATAGAGCCTGATCACCAATTTGAGTCAATCAAGGATCACTTTGTCTGGCAAGTTGTTGACTTTCCAATGCAACAGGAGAATTTGTTGCATTTGGTGCTCACAAACATTACCAATAAGATTGTTGAAATCAAAGGATTTTACAATATTTTGAACTCAGACCTCAAACTCATTAAATTTTGCATTGACCTTCGAATCACAAGAAACCCTCAAGTCAAACATCAAGTATTTTATTTCAAGAAAATTGAAAACTGGCTGGTCAGGCCTCAAATGTACACTCAGTTAAATTGACTAGTGAACTTTGGTCCCCTTACACATGTAAGGACAAATGCCTGCTAGAAAATGTCCAGCACAGAGCTACGAGTTTTATTTTGAATTATCTGAAAGACAATTTAAACTCAAACTTTACCTATATATTGCCACTGGAGTATAGAAGGGATTTGAAAGGCATAGTCCTTATTTTTAAAGCCAAGGCAGGCCACATAGATCTCAGCCATCAAGACTTTTTCTGGCCAACTGAAATACACCATTGCATTGCACAATGCATGCAAATTTAACTAGCTGCATAAGTATACAATTTAATAATTATTATTATAACTAGCTGCATGTACCTTATTAAAAACAAAACTATTTAAAACACTCATTTTATTGTGAAAATGAATTAATCAGCTTGTCACAAGCATGGGACAAAGAAAAAATCTGCAGAATCCCTGATAGGATTTGAACCTATGACCTCCCAATCACTGGGCAGGCGCTTTATCCACTTGAGCTATGAAGAACTTATGGTAGACAATCAACATTCCTGAAATTTTTCAGGTGTTCACGGTTTTCGGAGTTTGACAGTAACCCACCGCCATCTCATCTAGTCTTATGTCATGTTTTCAAGGCTATGTTGCTTGCAGGAATTTTAGCCATTGCTGTGAGAGGGCAGGTAGCTCATATATCCTGATTAATTTGATCAAAGGATATTCTCGTAGCTATGCTTGATTATTTCCTTGATTGAGAATTAGAGAACTACTTGGCATTGACCCTTCACGACTATACCCCAATATTAAATAATAACAAAAAACGCTGTGGTTATGCGGCCGGTAACCGGTCAAGGTTTTCGAAACACTAAAGAACCGGCAATCCTGTCTTTTCAGTAAATTTCACCAATTGAAAAACTCCAGCTAAACCAAACTATCGTATCTTGATTAAGAAAAGTCAAGAGATCCTGAAATGCTTTATAGATTTCAAAGAATAGGCTGCGTTTGGTTCACGCTGGGCTCAGAAGACACAATCATGGTTTGTGACACTTAGAAGTTTTTTCAGCTCGACTGCCGGTCAAGGTTTTCAAAACACTAAATGACCGGCAGTCCTATATTCTCAGTAAATTTCACAAATCGAAAAAATCCAGCTAATCTAAACTAAGAAAAGTCAGTCTAGTGTTTGGTTTACGTTGGGCTAAGAAAACAAAGCCATGTTTTGTGACACTTAGAACTTTCTTCAGTTCGATTGCCGATCAAGGTGTTGAAAACACTAAATGACCGGCAGTCCTAGCCTCCCCGCAGACGTCCTGTGGGGTTTGTTTTTGCTCGTCACGCATTCATTTCTCCCTAGGGAGAGAGAAATGAATGCGTGACGAACAAAAACAAACCCCACAGGACGTCTGCAGGGAGGCTACGGCAGTCCTATATTCTCAGTACATTTCGCTTTGTGAAACTTACGGAGAATATAGGACTGATTCAGGATCGCTTTACTTTTCTTAATCGACATATGATAATTTAGATTAGCTTTGTGAAATTTACTAAGAATATGGAGCTGCCGGTCATTTAGTGTTTTGAAAACCTTGACCGGTTACCGGCCATATAGCCACAGCGTAAAAATATGTGCAAAAGAGGGAAAGTACAAGAATGTAACTGTTCCAAATAACCAATAATTGGGGAAGGAAATAAAAATGTGAACGTCTTAAGATCTTCCTTAAAAAACAGGATGGTTTCGAGATATGAATTAAAGGTATTCTAAAATTTCTCCTCTGGCTATGATGAAGATAATGCTTTTCATCGAACGTGCGATCAGCGGAGAAGTGCTTCAACAACTGGTACACCTACAAGTGCTTGTTTTTTTAATAACATGTGCACACTAGAGAAACAGGCTGATGATCACCTTACTCCAGAAAGTGTGGGTATACTTAAACTAAGAAATAAAATAAAAAACTTACCGAAAATAGTCAAGGTCCCGCAATATTCATGGCATTTTGGCATGCCTAGTTTCCAGTCTACGTCTTCCACGACTGAAGAAGACCCTAGGGACGAGGCCGCACCTCCACACCTCCAGGCAGAGGTTTCATGTCGGTCCGGCATAGTGACTGGACCAAAGAAGACGAAACTCTTAAGGACTTAAGACAATCGAGTATTTCACTCAAGCGCTTTTTTGTGTCTTCAGATCTAGACGAGCACGAAGCGAAAATGGAGCGCGAGAAAAGCGCGGCAAAGACGGGGGAAGGTGCAGAAATTTTCGCGTCTCCAACATCGCTTGTGAATTTTTAGTCATACAGTATAAAAGTACAAACCTGGGTGACAGAAGTCCAAAAAGAGCTGACATTCGCCAAGAATCAGAGACGGCAGAGGGGGAGGGGTGGTAGGACTATACCTATATCCCTTTTTTGTTTGGGTCGCAGTACAGCCCGTTGGCCCTTCCAAGGTTAATTGGGTGCAAATCCTAAATTAATTGATTTCACTCTTTCCCTTTGGTTTGCACTTTAGAGAGCGACTTTATTCTCGCACTAATAATTAAAGACTCTTCAGGGGAGAGACTGCTTGTAGTCTAGAAGTGTAAGACCTAAGACCTAGGACCTTGAAAACTAAGACCTAGAATAACTAGTACAACCCTTCGATAGACTGTTCACAGTGTCCGCCTATTTTTCCATAAGATCGTCGAGATCGAGCGCTTTTCGTTGCGAGTTAAGTGTCCGGCCGAGGGTCCAGCCCGCCCGCCACAGTCTACTTAGGGGGCGGGGGACGGTTTGGGACGAGGCCTCTCAGATTGCCGCTCACCGCAGTGGATTTGACACTCATCCCCAGACTCCAGGTTAGATTCCTGTTTTGGAAGGAGGGGACCTGGAGGGGATATCCTGCGAAATACGCCATATCCACGCTTCTGCTAAACGTCCCTTGTAGCGAGGAGCGAGAAGAGTTGGCTGCTTTCGCGGGCAAGGGATATCGTCTTTTGACGACATCCTGTTGGCTGTGACAAGACTGACAATGGAACTATAGAACCAGGGAAGAAGCTCGTTCAGAAGTCCGAACTGCCTGCAAGCTGCTTTCTGTAAATCCTTCCGTCTGCTTCCTCACCCATCTGACCCATGCATTCACTGCTGCAACTCAGAAGCTAGACTGCACCAAGGAAACAGTAAGTAAACATTAGTCATCTTTCTTACATTAGATAAGGAATTGAGATCAAACGGTGCAAAAGTTTGTATTTTATGAAGCAGTTTACCCGATCACTTGTGTCAGCGGCTTACTGAGATGTTTTGAAGTGAATGGTCTAAATCGTGTCCATTTTCTCTTTACAATACGTCTGTCGTCGAAATTCATCGCCAAACTTGAAAGACGGGCTGCGAGCAGAGAGGGCGGTGGAAAAAACTTGTGTTGCTGGAAAATGATTGGGAATACAACCTGGTGCCAGGACAAAATCAAGATTTTTGCGCTGACAGGTTGCTCTGCAACAATACAACTGTATTGGCGGGCACTCTCGATCTGTTTGCACTAACAGTGCCATTCCAATCAAAACTACGTTACAGGGCGAACTATTTTATTGTCACGCAAGACTGATTTTCCCGCTTTCATCACCGCGTCGCATGACAAGAATGATTACGTGACATGCTATTCCTCTGTTCGTCAACCTAGCGTTGTTGCATGGGAAACAGTATGCGATCAGGCACTTTTCTTCGGGGAAAGGGGAAAAAAAGAACGCGTCCTTCTCCCCTCTTCTCCCAAACAAAAAAGGAAGAAGGACCGCCTGATCGCGTGTTTATGGGGTGCCTAATGTAAAAATATTATTTAGGCAATTTTTTTGTTATTTTTGTGCTATATACAAGAGTTGTCTCGCGATTTGTAAAAAAAGCTTTCCAAGGCATTTGCGATATGTTAATCACAGATATCTAACTTTTCGCTGCTTAGCGATTTATAAATTGCAAGATTTCTAACTCTGCAATTTATAAATCGGAAGATACTTTACTTTGTGATTTATAAATCACAAGATACCTTACTTTATGATTCATGAATTACAAGTTTCTAACTTTGCAATTTACAAGTCACAAGATGTCTGACTTTGCATATATAAATCGCAAGATGTCTGACATAGCAATTCGTGTAAATTGCAAGATGTCTGAATGACTTTGCAATTTATAAATAGTAGATGTGCAATTTATAAATTCTAAATAAAAAATTTCAGGAGCCGTCGTAGTATTCCCTTTCAGTTTAGCTCTGACCCTGAGGATGGCTAATTTTGTTAGCCGAAATATTGACCTCAAATAAAACAGCCCTTTGCCGTATTGACAACCCTGTAATAGGGAACTCAAGCAAAGACGTTTTTGAGCGACCGACGTCAACCGGAAGTGAGGCTTTCTTCCTTTTTATATGCCTTGATGCTATCAAATTTTCATTGCTAAGTTTCTTTTCTCTTGTAAAGACGATATACCCGAGAGTTTTAACGAAACCACTGCCCAATGATGCAAAAAGTTCACTTCCGGTTGACGTCCGTCGCTCAAAAACGCTGTTGCTTTAAGCTCCCTATTCAGTCCCCTGGGGGTACTCCCTTAAATAAGCCATATGGGTATGTGCCGCCCCAAAGGGTATGGTTTTTGTGCCGTTTGGTCTGAAAACGGGTATAGATTTTGCCCAGTTTGGTCGGAATCAGGTATAGTTCTAGAGGGAACTACGGTGGCGTATGAACATAATTATTTGACGATTGGTTCCAAATGAATAAGAAATAAATCCATAATATGCCAATTTCGAAATTAATTTCAAGAATCTTCTTGTTGGCGTTCTAATCTCAGTAATGATGATATAAATTCTGTCTTTATAAACATGTATGTTGCGTTTTGTGACCTCTTCCAGGTCTGAAAACGGGTATGGAGTTTAGAGGCTAGGTTTGAAAACGGGTGTGGAATGTAACATTTTTTGGTCTGAAATAGGGTCATGATTTGGGATTCAGTCTTGTTTTAATTCCCACTTCAAGTGATTTCTGGGATTAGCATCTCTACGGTAGAGATCCGACAAGAAAGAACCAGTCGGTTTTATTAGGGAGCTTAAGCAACTACGACGACGACGTCGACGACAACTTCAAAAAACAATAGGTTTAATGATCAAAACAACAGCTCTGCACGTGCATCAGGCTTTTTAGTGCATTTCTTTGACGTCCACTGCACGACTACGACGTGAAACCTCCCAATTTGACGTTTTGTGGAGGACGTGGACATACAACGACGAATTTTCCTTCCTCTTTTTGAACCTGAATAAAATCCTTAAGAATTCAACTCCAGGAAAAGTCGCCTGTACTTGACATATTGAGCGGGTCCAAATAGACGCGATTAAGTTTGAAAGAAAGTAAATTCATTTTTTTACTGACGTTTTCACTGCCGTCGTCGTCGTCGTCGTTGCTTAAGGTCCCTAATAATTTACGCGTTGAGTGGACCAAAGCGTTCAAAGGTTTTTACTACTCGGAAACTAGTTACTGCGGGCTCGTACTCTAATAAAAATTTGACGGGCTAGTAGGCGGGAAAGTCATTCCTGTTTTCAACAATGGCGGACGGATGTTGCAAGAATTCTCTCATCAGCCGCTTTGAGAGCTGTATCTCAGACGTCACGAGTACAAACCACACATGAGTCAGAAGCTTTTTCTTTACTATCTCTGTCAGGCTAGGTTCACACTCTACCGGACAGCTTTTAATGGCACCTCGAACAGCAACGGTCCGGGGCGGCACAAGTCGTTCACACACATCAAACATCGTGCCGCCGCGGTTGGCCGAGAGGGTTCGGTGCACTAAATTCCAGTCCTCGCTCCTGAATATTTACTTCCGTCTCTTTGGGTTCCAGGCCTCGCTCCTACTTATTTACTTCCGCGACGGGCCGAATAAGTGTTCACACTGCACAAGGTAGGGCACAAAACATACATACATACATACATGCATGCATACATACATAATCTTTATTGAATGCGTTAGTTTTTAAAGCTGTTAAAGCTTGTGGGGTCCTGGCCTTTGAATAGAAGCGAGGCTGGCGGTGACCTTGTTTTGTTACAAACCTTCTTGTTTTTTCATTGTAAATGGTCATGTTCATGGACTTGTTAGCATGAGAATACCACGATTTTCATAATTGCGAAAAGCAGGAAGGTTTGTAACAAAACAAGGTCACCGCTAGCCTCGCTCCTATTCAAAGGTCAGGGCACTGAGCACACAACTGTAAAATGGCCTATTAGGTGAGAATACAGTTAAGTTTTTTTAAGGTTGAAAGGCGCACAATAAAATCAGTCTTTGGCTCAGGTATAGGATCGTCCATCCTTTAAACTGGAACAAAAAAGGAAGAGTCAGTTTAGTTTTGCGGATGATAGGACCATGCATAACTTTCTAGTTTCAACACATGTTTCCTTGAATTGCAATTTTCAAATTTCCGGGACATAAAGGTTTTTGCGGGAAATTTTGCATTGTGGAGTGTTGCAATTAATAGGCGCACAAGTTAGTAAAGCTGATTTAATGATCTAAAGTTTTGCTTTGGTGCTTTCTCGCCAGATATTAATGAGTGCTTTCCCAGCCCATGTGAAAACAATGGAACATGTATTGACAGAGTGAACAACTACACTTGCCTTTGCGTTCCTGGCTATTAAGGAGAGAACTGCACCAGTAGTAAGTTGTTAAAGAAATTTTAAAGCCATAATTTGGATTGGACGGACGATGGGATTGTTTTAAGGGTGCAGTGGTGGACAATAACATTTGCCGATCGTGTAAAAAAGTTGTGTATTGTCTTAATAGGCCATTTCCGAGTTCCAAAAAATCTCACTTTCAAAACGAGGCTAAGTGCGAAACCTTTGTTGTGAAAATGAGTTTTATTTGCATAATAATTGAAAATCATTTTCATATCAATGGCTTCGCAGTTAGCCTCGTTTTGAAAGTGAGATTTTTTGGAACTCGGAAATAACCTATTCTGTGTATCCTTGTTTTTTTTAGACGCCGATGACTGTCATGGCAACTCGTGTCAAAACAATGCAACATGCATAGATGGTGTATCAGTAAGTCTCTATTCAGTGGAAAGAAGTTTTAGAGTTAAAATATGAATTGGGATGATCTTAAGGTGCTGTAATAGACAGTAATTTGCGCAGGTCCAGTGACGGGTTCTCTCATCCTTCACATCATTTCAAGGTCTTAAATTTTAAAACGAGTCAAAGAGCAGTCCCGCTTTTTCCAGTGTAAAAGCCTCAATTATGGTGTGTAGTATTTGCACGTTTCGAAAGTGCAATCAGTGGTGCACAATTCATTTCCATTGGAAAAGAAATGGTCCGTCTTGTCAGTCCTTGACTAAATTTCAATCTTGCAACCATTTTTATTAGAAAAATGCGACTTCTTCTTTGGTTTCAAGTAAAGAACGAGCAAATAAAAAAACCCGCTTATTGCAGAAATCATTTGTTCGAAACTCACTTGCCAAATTGTCTTTTTACTAACGTAATGCATGCATCTACTTTCAATACTGACTGAAACTAAAAACGCAGCGAGGAATACATCGTCTCATCTTGGTTCTTTTCAGACACTGATGAATGTTATCCCAACCCGTGTTTAAACAATGGAACGTGCATAGACGAAGTAAATAACTATTCTTGCGCGTGCACTGTTGGCTTTGAAGGAAGGAATTGTACTAACGGTAAGTGATTTTGATTTATGGGAATTTTAATAACTATTGCTGGTTTTCAGTGTCACGCCATTCAAAATAGATCAAAATAAAAATCAAAACCGTCCAATAGATAAAGTCCAGAATCTGGGAAATAAAAGGAGGTACATATACAAAGACCCTCGCCAAAATTCAGGTCAGAGCAATATTTCGTATACGAGATATCCGAAGAAATGTTTTACCCAAATTTATAGAGATTTGTATGGAGACGCCATGCTGGTGCTCACCTGGATGAGCTCCAACATGGCGGACGGAAACCAACAGAAACATCTGTTACCGAGTTTTACTACAAACGCGTGAATTTATTCCACGAGAAACTCATAAACATTAAAGTAATACTTTTTCTAATAGATGAACTGTTTGAATAGCAAAATTTCCTGAAATAAGTCATTTTTTTAACCTACATGACAGCTCTCTTGGCCGTCATGTAAATGCCGCGTCACGCAAAACTTGGAAATTCAAGCGTCCTCTATCACAAAACCAAGAACCCTTTTGAAGCGAAAATTTGTATGAAAATTAGTTTTCAGCTCCTCTAATGCATCGTGAAAGTAAAATCTCGGTAGGATCGATAGTTTTTTCGTTTGAATTTTAGTGACGTCATGTGAAAACCAACAATACGTACTGTGTTGTAGGTTATGTCTCTCAAGGTCAGTAATGAGAAACAATGACTTGAAACGATTTTTTTCAAGTTTCTAGAACCACCGTGGAATTGCTATCTCTGACATCAACCACAAATTCCGCAAGATGATTTATATGCAAAAAGCAAGAGCTGAACAATGCTAAAACAGAGGGGGTCTCTTTCATTTTCTCATAATCACGCCACGAGTGGCATTTAACAGTTAGTCGCCTGAGCCGACTAATTGTTTTAGTATAATTACATTGATGATTATTCGAGAAAATAAAATTATTGATCAATTTCCGACCCCGAAACATCAAAAAATCTGGCTGTCATTTTGAAAACTTCTAGCCTTCAATGCTATAATCACCGCGCGGTGATTATAGCGGGATAGAGCGAAGCTCCTAGCCAATCACAGCGCTCTATTTTCGATCAAGTAATAAATTCACCTGTGAAAATTGGCGTTTGTAAGGTGCTATAGAAATGTCTTATTGACCAACCGTGGGTGTCAAGATGGCTAGATAATTAAGAAACACAATTCTATCAACAAGGCCAATATCCAGCCATTTTGACCGAACATTTTCGAAACATTTTTTTGCATACAGCACAGACAGTAAAAACAAAGTTTTACTACCCATCGATATCACTGTTGTCATAGATTTGGTATTTGCCTCCTATCTCCACTTCCACCCCTCCCCCTTCACCTTGCAACATTGCCTAAAAACTCTAAATTTCAGAATTAGCCGTGGTTTCATTAATAAACCATCCAACAATTACATTTTAACCAAATATTTTGAAAAATTATTTATTCACCAAAGCCATAGCTTTTACTGGATAAAATAAGCAATAAATTGAAATGTCTTCAACATTTGGAAATCTTCAATAAAGACATTTTGACCTTTGGAATGTATATCTTTTCTTAGACAATCAAAGGGAATAAAAGGAGGGTAGTCAAGAGTTACTGATTTATGCCAGCTTCTCGAAGATGAGAACATAACATCGGAATGGCCCAGCACAGCATCATGCGAGCGTTAGTGATCGTGTTTTTGATATCTGGATCATTTCTTTGCCAGAGTAAGTCATATTTTGCTGTCTGCTTAATATCGTTCTGCTTTAAGTTTCATAATCAGACTTCTCTATTTCAAATCCTTTCTGCCTCAACTCACACTCAGGAAGGGAGAACTCGCTGTCGTGAAGGCAGGTCTTGTTCTCGACGACACCGAGGTTGAACAAAAGCCAGGAGCTAAAAAACCAGTCGAAAATGTTTGGGAAGGTAACCCTCCTCTAGGGTAACTTGCTATAGGGGTGAGTTGGGAAGGGCTTTGAAAGCCGGTGTCCCCAATATTAATTTTCACTCGGTAGTTGACGAGGTCCTTAGCTACTGGCCAACGTTCTCAAGTTCTGGTCTTCTATAGTTCAACCACAAAGCAGGTATCGACATCTTTAAAAATTATCCGTGTTTAAAATAACATTGATTTCCTTATCAACAACGACACTTGGTGTTCATTGACATTTAAGTGTAAGCCAATCAATGTTTATGGAAATGTTCGATTAACATGCTAGCCACTTTGTGTTTAACAGTCTGAATACCTTGGAGCTACAAAGTATGTTCGTTCATCTGACCTTTTTTGTCTCTGAATAATAATAAAATCAGAAGTAACTTAAATTCAGCGAAAAGTATGAGCGACATAGAATTTTGAAAATTACTTTGAATTGGGCTTAATATTCTCGAAAACTTGGGGTCGGTAATAGTGCCCTTAGGCACTTTCTAGAAAAACGTGAATGAATCCTTGAAAACAAATTGAAAAGCGTGCTCAAATGTAAAGCTTTTAATTTAATTGTTGAATCTCAGACTACAGTTAATTTTATATTAGTCTTCTTTAAGACTCTATAATGATAGGGAACAACAATATGCTCTCACTCAGTAGGTATTTCGTGAACATTCCATTTCCGTCGTAATGTATGGACTTTATATTATTAATTGCCTTTCATGCAGCACTGATTGTGTCTTTAGCCTCTCAAGTAAATGTTTTTATAACGCTATCAGTTATTTACAAAGTTTGCTCTACAACATTGACAACCATTACTTCTTAGAAATTGTATCTCGCTTTCAATTTCAGTATCTAAATTGTTTTACTTATACCCTGTCAAGTATAGAACAATTTTGCTTAGCATTTATCAATAAGTAATGTGTAGAATAGCTGGGGTCCAAAGAAATATGAACAAAGAATTGTTTGTTTCGTAACACACAAAATTGCATGCCATACCTTCCTGATATACACTAGAAATGTTATGAGCAAAGTGTCGTACTAAACGAACAAGAATATGTTTTGCTTTTGTCTCTTTCTAGAAACGTAGTTATTTCTGGCACTTAAAGACCTAATCAAGCAATGGCAGACGCCGGCTTTTTAGGCTTGTTTCGGTTGAGCGGCAACCGTTAGTAATTTAGCTATTAATTAGTGATTTTCCCTTTAGTGGTTTTTTAGTCTCGACGTATTTACACTAAAAAGGACAATTCGAGCCTCACGTGAGTTTCCTAAAAAAGGGAACGCATACAATCATTGCATTTGTCAAAGGTCAGTTTCGCAGAAAGAGGGTTTTAGACAGCGTTGTTTGAGTAGTATCAACAAGAGCTTCTAAAATTAAACAGCAACCTACAATTATTTTACGTTAAGAAACAGGCCCTAGTTGTTGAAAAGTTGGAAGACGCTTTCCACTGGATAAATGTCTATCCAGTGGTTGACGCAATTGGTACCCTTCCGCTGGATAGTGATTTATTCGGTTAGATTCACTTATAATGAGGTGCCCAAAAAGACCCTTTCACGGCTTTTTTCAACTCTTTACTGGAACTAGTTACCAAAGTGCCATCACCACAGCAGGAAAGAAAGCCTAAAAATCAGCAAGGGTGCGAAGTTGGAAAGTGATTTGTTGGAAATCTCCGAGAATACCAACGTTTGTATGTCGGGGGCACCACCACCATAGACACCAGACAAACGTCTGTAAAATTCCCCAACTTTATTGAAAAATTTATGTTTTCGCTCTCTTTGGACGTATCATCTTCAGAAACCTTTTAAGTTACCTTAGGCCCTCCATCCAGCTGCAGTGTCGATGGATATTCGCTTGTACTGCTGTCCATCAAAGGTGGAAAAAGCCGTGGAAGGGTAATTAATGTAATGTTTCCCTCAGCCCTCATACATAAGCACTTGTCAAACGTATCTCGGGGTACGAATGCATTTGAGTGGGGAATAAAGCTCTCCAGCATCTTCAAAAATCAGAAGCATGTTGAAAGAACCATTTTCAAGTCTTGTTGACTAACTGTAAGCATTGCAAAACAAGATCGCAGCGACTTTGAACAGGGAACAGCCAACAGCGTACAGCCATCAGTCTCTTTCTTAACGGGGTATACTCGCGGTCACAATATCAGTTTATTTGTTTGCCGTCAACTTTTTTGGATGGTTATATATGTTGCCCAGATTCATGTGATGGCTGATAATCTTAGTAAGTTCGTCTGACCTTTTCGAAAAGATCCTTTTATAGTTAAACGTTTCTTGCCTAATCATCATGGAAGGCTCCAAACTAACTGGAAAACGTCAGCACACTTCTAAAAAAACCATCGTACATACCAAAATTATTCGCAATGGGATTGATTTTGTACAAAACCATGACTTTTGGCCACTTAAAACGAGTTGAATTCACCAACGCACTTGGTGAATTATTCCATAATCGTGTTTACCATTATTTCCCCGATTTCACATCGACCAGTTTGACGCCTATTAACTTGACCCTTACCGCAACTAACCTGTCAGCAAGTGCGTCGCCAACTGCCACGGCATTCAGGCATTCACAGGTACTGGTTTGGGGCCTAGGAGCTCGACTTCTGCCTCAGCGAAATTGTCAACCATTGTGTTGCAAAGTGTATGGACCGCCACATCGCGCATTTTGACGCCCAGAAACTCGACCTTAACCTCGTCTAACTTGTCAAACAGATCTTCACAAAGTGTCTCGACATCAACTCTGAACATTTTTAAAAAACGGCAACTCGACTTCAGCACCTGCTTACCTTTCAGCTTCTGCGTCGCCTACTTTGACGTCTACCAACTCGACCGCTACCTCAACTAACTTGTTTCTCAATGCGTCATCAAGCATGTCTACTGCCACATCGTTCAGAATGACGCCCGTTAACTTCAGTTCTCCTTCCGCTTTCTCCTACAACGTTGCATATTCAAGTGTCCCCTCATTCACGCCGATCAGTTTGTTGGTCGGTCACTCAACTTTTACCTCAAGCGTACCCTCAAGCGATACGTCGCTTAGTGTTCGGCCTCCAGTTTTATTCAGAGTAGCGCACCCACTTCCTCTGCTACCTTGTCAGGCAGAAAGTCGTCAATCCTCTCGGTCTCTACCCCGGTAATTGTTGCACCCAGTAACTCTACCTCCAACACCTCTAACTTGTCAACCAGTGAGTCACCAAGTGTCTTGGTCTCCCCGATCATTTCCACGCTTAGTGATTCAACTTCTACGTCTGCTAACTTATCAATCAGGTTGGTGCCAAGTGTCTTGAACTCTTCCCCGGCCAGTGTCATAACAAGTAACTCGATCACTAATTCTTCTAACTTGCCAGCAAGTGCAACACCAAGTGTCTCAGCGTTTACTAAGGCTATTGTGACGTTCCTTTTCTCGAATTCTTCTTCTGCTATTTGGTTTCTCACTAAGTGTCTCGGCATCCACCCTGATACGTTTAACGCCCAGTGACTCTACCTCGACCTCTGCTAACTTGTCAACTAGAGGTTCCACAAGTGTCACCGATGGAAAACGTAATTTCGAAAACAACTTTAAAAATAATCGTGTTTTCTCTGTCCGCGTTGCGTAAGGGATGGGCTCATTATATCTGTTTAGGTCAAAACCAGAAGAAAGATGCCTTTTCAAATTTATCCAATTAGGTGTGTTTATGGGGCCTTGGATTCAAATAGTATATCCTAGGAATTATACTCCTTCATTCATACATATCTGCTGAGTTCATATTTCATTCTCAAAACGTAAATCATAATGATTCAGGTTTTTTATGTAGAACAAACTAGACCTTATCAGGTGATACTTTACCGGGCTGTTTAAGGGTAAATAAAATTTAAGCAAAAATTATGCACCAATGACATCACAGCCAATAACATCACGGCTTAACTGACAGACGTTAATGACATCGCGACTTAATTGACCAATCAGGTCATAAGCAGAGCTTAATACCATCAACTGACATGATACAACTCACTTTGAATCTGAAGATGACTACCTGAAGGTTTTCGAAACAGCAGTCACTGTCAACGAAAGTCCTATTCAGGACGACGTTCACCGGATCTTATAAACGAAGAAATGGTGGCTCTTACTCTCAGTTGCCTCAGTTGCCTTTCCGTTCTGCCTTTGTTTGAAAATAACAAAAACGAACTGTTTAAGCCGCAAATTTAGGAAAGAGTAAGAAAAATAACAGCTGAGAATACATTTCTTTTTAGCGTGGCATGCTTTAAAAGGTAAAATCTACGTTTTCTGGGCATTTAGAATTGCTTTTAGTTAATATAGTTAATATGGTGTGGGTGTTTTTTAGTGCTGGCCAACTTTTAGTTGGATCATGACGAGGTCTTGTTTAACATACTAAAATCTGATCGAAAGAGCTTAATTGATGTCCCTCAGTGGTAGCCAGAGTAAGATAATATGAAATTAAAAATAAATTCAAAATCACAAAGTTCTCAAAGACAGCTGTAGGTAAGTATCTAAGCTCCGACAACAAGTACGGCAAAGAAGAGAGCCCTTTCCGTTTTCGTAATCATAGTTTTATTCGAAAACAGATCATTTAAAGAAATGTATTAAATGTTGTGTTTATTTACTTACAATCGTTTTCTAAACTTCATTTATCAAATAACAAAGACACAGTCTTAGTGCCCATCTGTACCATCGTACAAGTAATGCTCTGAGATTGCACAACGATTTCAGACTTAAGGCGCTACTATTTTTAAATGTATAAACCAATATAATATAGTTAAATATAATCATGAGTAATCCATGTGTTATTATGGATAACAAGCTGTGAAGATAACAGAAAGTTCAAATGGGAAAGTTTTGCCTTACAAAATACTGGATCAAGCCCCATTAAATACAAAATTATTTAGGGTCAACTGTGAGACAAAATTACGCAGTTTTAATATAACAGAAAGACCAGAAACTCATACAAACATACAAACGAAATCAACACTAACATCGTACGCTGCAAACGCTTTCTAATCCAAAGAAAACATTGCTCAAAAGACATTTCAAATAAGGATGTATTTTCAAAACATGATCAATTCCTTCTAAATACCTAAACCCGAAGGAGGGGTAAAAGCAGCATGAACTAAAACGCAAAAACCCTTAAACCAACAGATGTCAACAGTAACTCGGCCTCGACCTCTTCTAGCGTGTCACCCAGTATGTCGGCCAGTTCCTCGGCCACCACGTCGGTCAGTGTGTCGCCAAGTATCTCGGCCTCTACATCCCCCAGTGCGTCGACAAGTGTATCGACCTCCACCTATGCTAGACTGTCAACCAGTGTTTTGACCAGTGCCTCGGTCTCTACATCGCGAAGTGTGTCGGCAAGTGTATCTGCTTCCACCTCTCTTAGCGTGTCAGACACTGTGTGGAGCAGTGCCTCGGCCTCCACCTCAGCTAGCGTGTCAGCCAGTGTGTCAACCAGTGCCTCGACCTCCACATCGACCAGTGTGTCGCCAAGTGTCTCCGCCTCTACCTCCGCTACCATGTCAGCCAGTGCATCAACCAGTACCTCGACCTCCACATCGACCAGTGTGTCGACAAGTATCTCTGCCTCAACCTCTACTAGTCTGTCAGCCAGTTTGTCGACCAGTGTTTCAGCCTCTACATCCCTCAGTGTTTCGCCAAGGATCTCGGCCTCAACATCTGCTAGTGTGTCAGGGAGTGTGTCGACCAGTGGCTCGGCCTCCAAATCAGCCAGTGTCGTCAAGTGTCTCAGCCTCCACCTCTGCTAGCGTGTCAGCAAGTCTGTCGATCAGTGCCTCGGCCTCCACATCGCCCAGTGTGTCGCCAAGTGTCTCTGCTTCTAACCCTGCTAGCGTGTCAGCCAGTGTGTCGACCAGTGCCTCGGTTTCCACATCGCCCAGTGTGTCGCGAAGTGTTTCTGCGTCCAACTCTGCTAGGGTGTCAGCCACTGTGTCGACCAGTGCCTCGGCCTCCACATCGCCCAGTGTTTCGCCAACTGCCTCTGCCTCCACCTCTGCTAGCGTGTCATCCAGTGTGTCGACCAGTGCCTCGCCGTCCACATCGCCAAGTGTGTCCCCAAGTGTCTCTGCCTCCACCTCTCCTAGTTTGTCAGCAAGTGTGTCGATCAGTGCCTCGGCCTCCACATCGCCCAGTGTGTCGCCAAGTGTCTCTGCCTCTAACTCTGATAGCGTATCAGCCAGTGTGTCGACCAGTGCCTCGGCATCCACATCGCCAAGTGTTTCCTCAAGTGTCTCTCCCTCCACCTCTGCTAGTTTGTCAGCAAGTGTGTCGATCAGTGCCTCGGCCTCCACATCGCCCAGTGTGTCGTCAAGTGTCTCTGCCTCTAACTCTGCTAGCGTGTCAGCCAGTGTGTCGACCAGTGCCTCGCAATCCACATCGCCGAGTGTGTCGCCAAGTGTCTCTGCCTCTAACTCTACTAGCGTGTCAGCCAGTGTGTCGACCAGTGCCTCGGCCTCCACATCGCCCAGTGTGTCGGCAAGTGTCTCTGCCTCTAACTCTGCTAGCGTGTCAGCCAGTGTGTCGACCAGTGCCTCGGCATCCACATCGCCAAGTGTTTCGCCAAGTGTCTCTGCCTCCACCTCTGCTAGCGTGTCAGCCAGTGTGTCAATCAGTGCCTCGGCCTCCACATCGCTTAGTGTGTTGCCAAGTGTCTCTGCCTCTAACTCTGCTAGCGTGTCAGCCAGTGTGTCAACCAGTGCCTCGGCATCCACATCGCCGAGTCTGTCGCCAAGTGTCTCTGACTCCACATCTTCTAGCGTGTCAGCCAGTGTGTCAATCAGTGCCTCGGCCTCCACATCGCCGAGTGTATCGCAAGGTGTCTCTGCCTCTAACTCTGCTAGCGTGTCAGCAAGTGTTTCGACCAGTGCCTCGGCCTCCACATCGCTCAGTGTGTCGGAAAGTGTCTCTGCCTCCACTTCTGCTAGTTTGTCAGCAAGTGTGTCGATCAGTGCCTCGGCCTCCACATCGCCCAGTGTGTCGGCAAGTGTCTCTGCTTCTAACTCTGCTAGCGTGTCAGCCAGTGTGTCGACCAGTGCCTCAGCATCCACATCACCAAGTGTTTCACCAAGAGTGTCTGCCTCCACCTCTGCTAGTTTGTCAGCGAGTGTGTCGATCAGTGCCTCGGCCTCCACATCGCGAAGTGTTTCGCCAAGTGTCTCTGCCTCCACCTCTGCTAGCGTATCAGCCAGTGTGTCGACCAGTGCCTCAGCCTCCACATCGCCCAGTGTGTCGCAAAGTGTGTCTGCCTCCACCTCTGCTAGCGTATCAGCCAGTGTGTCGACCAGTGCCTCGGCCTCCACATCGCCCAGTGTGTCGTCAAGTGTCTCTGGCTCTAACTCTTCTAGCGTGTCAGCCAGTGTGTCGACCAGTGCCTCGGTATCCACATCGCTGAGTCTGTTGCCAAGTGTCTCTGCCTCCAACTCCGCTAGTTTGTCAGAAAGTGTGTCGATCAGTGCCTCGGACTCCACATCGCCCAGTGTGTCACCAAGTGTCTCTGCCTCTAACTCTGCAAGCGTGTCAGCCAGTGTGTCGACCAGTGCCTCGGCATCCCTATCGCCAAGTGTTTCGCCAAGTGTCTCTGCCTCCACCTCTGCTAGTGTGTCAGCAAGTGTGTCGACCAGTGCCTCGGCGTCCACATCGCGAAGTGTTTCGCCAAGTGTCTCTGCCTCCACCTCTGCTAGTGTGTCAGCTAGTGTGTCGATCAGTGCCTCACCCTCCACATCGCCCAGTGTGTCGCAAAGTGTGTCTGCCTCCACCTCTGCTAGCGTCTCAGCCAGTGTGTCGACCAGTGCCTCGGCCTCCACATCGCCCAGTGTGTCGTCAAGTGTCTCTGCCTCTAACTCTGCCAGCGTGTCAGCCAGTGTGTCGACCAGTGCCTCGGTATCCACATCGCTGAGTCTCTTGCAAAGTCTCTCTGCCTCCACCTCTTCTAGTGTGTCAGCCAGTGTGTCGATCAGTGCCTCGGCCTCCACATCGCCCAGTGTGTCGTCAAGTGTCTCTGCCTCTAACTCTGCTAGCGTGTCAGCCAGTGTGTCGACCAGTGCCTCGGTATCCACATCGCTGAGTCTGTTGCAAAGTCTCTCTGCCTCCACCTCTTCTAGTGTGTCAGCCAGTGTGTCGATCAGTGCCTCGGCCTCCACATCGCCCAGTGTCTCTGCCTCTAACTCTGCTAGCGTGTTAGCAAGTGTTTCGACCAGTGCCTCGGCATCCACATCGCCAAGTGTTTCGCAAAGTGTGTCTGCCTCCACCTCTGCTAGCGTATCCGCCAGTGTGTCGACCAGTGCCTCGGCCTCCACATCGCCCAGTGTGTCGTCAAGTGTCTCTGGCTCTAACTCTTCTAGCGTGTCAGCCAGTGTGTCGACCAGTGCCTCGGTATCCACATCGCTGAGTCTGTTGCCAAGTGTCTCTGCCTCCAACTCCGCTAGTTTGTCAGAAAGTGTGTCGATCAGTGCCTCGGACTCCACATCGCCCAGTGTGTCACCAAGTGTCTCTGCCTCTAACTCTGCAAGCGTGTCAGCCAGTGTGTCGACCAGTGCCTCGGCATCCCTATCGCCAAGTGTTTCGCCAAGTGTCTCTGCCTCCACCTCTGCTAGTGTGTCAGCAAGTGTGTCGACCAGTGCCTCGGCGTCCACATCGCGAAGTGTTTCGCCAAGTGTCTCTGCCTCCACCTCTGCTAGTGTGTCAGCTAGTGTGTCGATCAGTGCCTCACCCTCCACATCGCCCAGTGTGTCGCAAAGTGTGTCTGCCTCCACCTCTGCTAGCGTCTCAGCCAGTGTGTCGACCAGTGCCTCGGCCTCCACATCGCCCAGTGTGTCGTCAAGTGTCTCTGCCTCTAACTCTGCCAGCGTGTCAGCCAGTGTGTCGACCAGTGCCTCGGTATCCACATCGCTGAGTCTCTTGCAAAGTCTCTCTGCCTCCACCTCTTCTAGTGTGTCAGCCAGTGTGTCGATCAGTGCCTCGGCCTCCACATCGCCCAGTGTGTCGTCAAGTGTCTCTGCCTCTAACTCTGCTAGCGTGTCAGCCAGTGTGTCGACCAGTGCCTCGGTATCCACATCGCTGAGTCTGTTGCAAAGTCTCTCTGCCTCCACCTCTTCTAGTGTGTCAGCCAGTGTGTCGATCAGTGCCTCGGCCTCCACATCGCCCAGTGTCTCTGCCTCTAACTCTGCTAGCGTGTTAGCAAGTGTTTCGACCAGTGCCTCGGCATCCACATCGCCAAGTGTTTCGCAAAGTGTGTCTGCCTCCACCTCTGCTAGCGTATCCGCCAGTGTGTCGACCAGTGCCTCGGCCTCCACATCGCCCAGTGTGTCGTCAAGTGTCTCTGCCTCTAACTCTGCTAGTGTGTCAGCCAGTGTGTCGACCAGTGCCTCGGTATCCACATCGCTGAGTCTGTTGCCAAGTGTCTCTGCCTCCACCTCTTCTAGCGTTTCAGCCAGTGTGTCGATCAGTGAATCAGCCTCCACATCGCCCAGTGTGTCGCCAAGTGTCTCTGCCTCCACCTCCGCTAGTTTGTCAGTAAGTGTGTCGATCAGTGACTCGGCCTCCACATCGCACAGTGTGTCGCCAAGTGTCTCTGCCTCTAACTCTGCTAGCGTATCAGCCAGTGTGTCGACCAGTGCCTCGGCATCCACATCGCTAAGTGTTTCCTCAAGTGTCTCTGCCTCCACCTCTTCTAGTGTGTCAGCAAGTGTGTCGATCAGTGCCTCAGACTCCACATCGCCCATTGTGTCGTCAAGTGTTTCTGCCTCTAACTCTGCTAGCGTGTCAGCCAGTGTGTCGACAAGTGCCTCGCCATCCACCTCGCCGAGTGTGTCGCCAAGTGTCCCTGCCTCTAACTCTGCTAGCGTGTCAGCCACTGTGTCGATCAGTGCCTCGGCCTCCACATCGCCCAGTGTGTCGCCAAGTGTCTCTGCCTCTAACTCTGCTAGCGTGTCAGCAAGTGTTTTGACCAGTGCCTCGGCATCCACATCGCAAAGTGTTTCGCCAAGTGTCTCTGCCTCCACCTCTGCTAGTGTGTCAGCAAGTGTGTCGACCAGTGCCTCGGCATCCACTTCGCCAAGTGTTTCGCCACGTGTCTCTGCCTCCACCTCCGCTAGTTTGTCAGCCAGTGTGTCAATCAGTGCCTCGGCCTCCACATCGCCCAGTGTATCGCAAGGTGTCTCTGCCTCTAACTCTGCTAGCGTGTCAGCAAGTGTTTCGACCAGTGCCTCGGCCTCCACATCGCTCAGTGTGTCGGAAAGTGTCTCTGCCTCCACTTCTGCTAGTTTGTCAGCAAGTGTGTCGATCAGTGCCTCGGCCTCCACATCGCCCAGTGTGTCGGCAAGTGTCTCTGCTTCTAACTCTGCTAGCGTGTCAGCCAGTGTGTCGACCAGTGCCTCAGCATCCACATCACCAAGTGTTTCACCAAGGGTGTCTGCCTCCACCTCTGCTAGTTTGTCAGAAAGTGTGTCGACCAGTGCCTCGGCGTCCACATCGCGAAGTGTTTCGCCAAGTGTCTCTGCCTCCACCTCTGCTAGTGTGTCAGCTAGTGTGTCGATCAGTGCCTCACCCTCCACATCGCCCAGTGTGTCGCAAAGTGTGTCTGCCTCCACCTCTGCTAGCGTCTCAGCCAGTGTGTCGACCAGTGCCTCGGCCTCCACATCGCCCAGTGTGTCGTCAAGTGTCTCTGCCTCTAACTCTGCCAGCGTGTCAGCCAGTGTGTCGACCAGTGCCTCGGTATCCACATCGCTGAGTCTCTTGCAAAGTCTCTCTGCCTCCACCTCTTCTAGTGTGTCAGCCAGTGTGTCGATCAGTGCCTCGGCCTCCACATCGCCCAGTGTGTCGTCAAGTGTCTCTGCCTCTAACTCTGCTAGCGTGTCAGCCAGTGTGTCGACCAGTGCCTCGGTATCCACATCGCTGAGTCTGTTGCAAAGTCTCTCTGCCTCCACCTCTTCTAGTGTGTCAGCCAGTGTGTCGATCAGTGCCTCGGCCTCCACATCGCCCAGTGTCTCTGCCTCTAACTCTGCTAGCGTGTTAGCAAGTGTTTTGACCAGTGCCTCGGCATCCACATCGCAAAGTGTTTCGCCAAGTGTCTCTGCCTCCACCTCTGCTAGTGTGTCAGCAAGTGTGTCGACCAGTGCCTCGGCATCCACTTCGCCAAGTGTTTCGCCAAGTGTCTCTGCCTCCACCTCCGCTAGTTTGTCAGTAAGTGTGTCGATCAGTGCCTCGGACTCCACATCGCCCAGTGTGTCGCCAAGTGTCTCTGCCTCTAACTCTGGTAGCGTGTCAGCCAGTGTGTCGACCAGTGCCTCGGCCTCCACATCGCCCAGAGTTTCGCCAAGTGCCTCTGCTTCTAACTCTGCTAGCGTGTCATCCAGTGTGTCGACCAGTGCCTCGCCATCCACATCGCCAAGTGTGTCGCCAAGTGTCTCTGCCTCCACCTCTGCGAGTTTGTCAGCGAGTGTGTCGATCAGTGACTCGGCCTCCACATCGCCCAGTGTGTCGCCAAGTGTCTCTGCCTCTAACTCTGGTAGCGTGTCAGCCAGTGTGTCGACCAGTGCCTCGGCCTCCACATCGCCCAGAGTTTCGCCAAGTGCCTCTGCTTCTAACTCTGCTAGCGTGTCATCCAGTGTGTCGACCAGTGCCTCGCCATCCACATCGCCAAGTGTGTCGCCAAGTGTCTCTGCCTCCACCTCCGCTAGTTTGTCAGTAAGTGTGTCGATCAGTGACTCGGCCTCCACATCGCACAGTGTGTCGCCAAGTGTCTCTGCCTCTAACTCTGCTAGCGTATCAGCCAGTGTGTCGACCAGTGCCTCGGCATCCACATCGCCAAGTGTTTCCTCAAGTGTCTCTGCCTCCACCTCTGCTAGTGTGTCAGCAAGTGTGTCGATCAGTGCCTCGGACTCCACATCGCCCATTGTGTCGTCAAGTGTTTCTGCCTCTAACTCTGCTAGCGTGTCAGCCAGTGTGTCGACAAGTGCCTCGCCATCCACCTCGCCGAGTGTGTCGCCAAGTGTCCCTGCCTCTAACTCTGCTAGCGTGTCAGCCAGTGTGTCTATTAGTGCCTCGGCCTCCACATCGCCCAGTGTGTCGCCAAGTGTCTCTGCTTCTAACTCTGCTAGCGTGTCAGCCAGTGTGTCGACCAGTGCCTCGGCATCCACATCACCAAGTGTTTCGCCAAGGGTGTCTGCCTCCACTTCTGCTAGTTTGTCAGCGAGTGTGTCGATCAGTGCCTCGGCCTCCACATCGCCCAGTGTGTCGCCAAGTGTCTCTGCCTCTAACTCTGCTAGCGTGTCAGCAAGTGTTTCGACCAGTGCCTCGGCATCCACATTGCCAAGTGTCTCTGCCTCCACCTCTGCTAGTGTGTCAGCAAGTGTGTCGACCAGTGTCTTGGCGTCCAGATCGCGAAGTGTTTCGCCAAGTGTCTCTGCCTCCACCTCTGCTATTGTGTCAGCTAGTGTGTCGATCAGTGTCTCAGCCTCCACATCGCCCAGTGTGTCGCAAAGTGTGTCTGCCTCCACCTCTGCTACCGTATCAGCCAGTGTGTCGACCAGTGCCTTGGCCTCCACATCGCCCAGTGTGTCGTCAAGTGTCTCTGTCTCTAACTCTGCTAGCGTGTCAGCCAGTGTGTCGACCAGTGCTTCGGTGTCAACATCGCTGAGTCTGTTGCTAAGTGTCTCTGCCTCCTCCTCTTCTAGCGTGTCAGCCAGTGTGTCGATCAGTGCCTTGGCCTCCACATCGCCCAGTGTGTCGCCAAGTGTCTCTGCTTCTAACTCTGCTAGCGTGTCAGCCAGTGTGTCGACCAGTGCCTCGGCATCCACATCACCAAGTGTTTCGCCAAGGGTGTCTGCCTCCACCTCTGCTAGTTTGTCAGCGAGTGTGTCGATCAGTGCCTCGGCCTCCACATCGCCCAGTGTGTCGCCAAGTGTCTCTGCCTCTAACTCTGCGAGCGTGTCAGCAAGTGTTTCGACCAGTGCCTCGGCATCCACATTGCCAAGTGTCTCTGCCTCCACCTCTGCTAGTGTGTCAGCAAGTGTGTCGACCAGTGTCTTGGCGTCCAGATCGCGAAGTGTTTCGCCAAGTGTCTCTGCCTCCACCTCTGCTATTGTGTCAGCTAGTGTGTCGATCAGTGCCTCAGCCTCCACATCGCCCAGTGTGTCGCAAAGTGTGTCTGCCTCCACCTCTGCTACCGTATCAGCCAGTGTGTCGACCAGTGCCTTGGCCTCCACATCGCCCAGTGTGTCGTCAAGTGTCTCTGTCTCTAACTCTGCTAGCGTGTCAGCCAGTGTGTCGACCAGTGCTTCGGTGTCAACATCGCTGAGTCTGTTGCTAAGTGTCTCTGCCTCCTCCTCTTCTAGCGTGTCAGCCAGTTTGTCGATCAGTGCCTCGGCCTCCACATCGCCCAGTGTGTCGCCAAGTGTCTCTGCCTCTAACTCTGCTAGCGTGTCAGCAAGTGTTTTGACCAGTGCCTCGGCATCCACATCGCAAAGTGTTTCGCCAATTGTCTCTGCCTCCACCTCTGCTAGTGTGTCAGCAAGTGTGTCGACCAGTGCCTCGGCATCCACTTCGCCAAGTGTTTCGCCAAGTGTCTCTGCCTCCACCTCCGCTAGTTTGTCAGTAAGTGTGTCGATCAGTGCCTCGGACTCCACATCGCCCAGTGTGTCGCTAAGTGTCTCTGCCTCTAACTCTGGTAGCGTGTCAGCCAGTGTGTCGACCAGTGCCTCGGCCTCCACATCGCCCAGAGTTTCGCCAAGTGCCTCTGCTTCTAACTCTGCTAGCGTGTCATCCAGTGTGTCGACCAGTGCCTCGCCATCCACATCGCCAAGGGTGTCGCCAAGTGTCTCTGCCTCCACCTCTGCGAGTTTGTCAGCGAGTGTGTCGATCAATGCCTCGGCCTCCACATCGCCCAGTGTGTCGCCAAGTGTCTCTGCCTCTAACTCTGCTAGCATGTCAGCAAGTGTTTCGACCAGTGCATCGGCATCCCTATCGCCAAGTGTTTCGCCAAGTTTCTCTTCCTCCACCTCTGCTAGTGTGTCAGCAAGTGTGTCGACCAGTGCCTCGGCGTCCACAGCGCGAAGTGTTTCGCCAAGTGTCTCTGCCTCCACCTCTGCTAGTGTGTCAGCTAGTGTGTCGATCAGTGCCTCAGCCTCCACATCGCCCAGTGTGTCGCAAAGTGTGTCTGCCTCTACCTCTACTAGTGTATCAGCCAGTGTGTCGACCAGTGCCTCGGCCTCCACATCGCCCAGTGTGTCGTCAAGTGTCTCTGCCTCTAACTCTGCTAGTGTGTCAGCCAGTGTGTCGACCAGTTCCTCGGTATCCATATCGCTGAGTCTGTTGCCAAGTGTCTCTGCCTCCACCTCTTCTAGCGTGTCAGCCAGTGTGTCGATCAGTAAATCAGCCTCCACATCGCCCAGTGTGTCGCCAAGTGTCTCTGCCTCTAACTCTGCTAGCGTGTCAGCAAGTGTTTCGACCAGTGCCTCGGCATCCACATCGCCAAGTGTTTCGCCAAGTGTCTCTGCCTCCACCTCTGCTAGTGTGTCAGCAAGTGTGACGACCAGTGCCTCGGCATCCACTTCGCCAAGTGTTTCGCCAAGTGTCTCTGCCTCCACCTCTGCTAGTGTGTCAGCAAGTGTGTCGATCAGTGCCTCGGACTCCACATCGCCCAGTGTGTCGTCAAGTGTTTCTGCCTCTAACTCTGCTAGCGTGTCAGCCAGTGTGTCGACCAGTGCCTCGCCATTCACTTCGCCGAGTGAGGCGCCAAGTGTCCCTGCCTCAAACTCTGCTAGTGTGTCAGCCAGTGTGTCGACTAGTGCCTTGGCCTCCACATCACCCACTGTGTCGGCAAGTGTCTCTGCCTCTAACTCTGCTAGCGTGTCAGCAAGTGTTTCGACCAGTGCCTCGGCATCCACATCGCCAAGTGTTTCGCCAAGTGTCTCTGCCTCCACCTCTGCTAGTGTGTCAGCAAGTGTGACGACCAGTGCCTCGGCATCCACTTCGCCAAGTGTTTTGCCAAGTGTCTCTGCCTCCACCTCTGCTAGTGTGTCAGGAAGTGTGTCGATCAGTGCCTCGGACTCCACATCGCCCAGTGTGTCGTCAAGTGTTTCTGCCTCTAACTCTGCTAGCGTGTCAGCCAGTGTGTCGACCAGTGCCTCAGCATCCACATCACCAAGTGTTTCACCAAGGGTGTCTGCCTCCACCTCTGCTAGTTTGTCAGCGAGTGTGTCGATCAGTGCCTCGGCCTCCACATTGCCCAGTGTCTCGCCAAGTGTCTCTGCCTCTAACTCTGCTAGCGTGTCAGCCAGTGTGTCGACCAGTGCATCGGCATCCACATCAGCAAGTGTTTCACCAAGTGTCTCTTCCTCCACCTCTGCTAGCGTGTCAGCCAGTGTGTCGACCAGTGCCTCGGTATCCACATCGCTGAGTCTGTTGCTAAGTGTCTCTGCCTCCACTTCTTCTAGCGTGTCAGCCAGTGTGTCGATCAGTGAATCAGCCTCCACATCGCCCAGCGTGTCGCCAAGTGTCTCTGCCTCTAACTCTGCTAGCGTGTCAGCAAGTGTTTCGACCAGTGCCTCGGCATCCACTTCACCAAGTGTTTCGCCAAGTGTCTCTGCCTCCACCTCCGCTAGTTTGTCAGTAAGTGTGTCGATCAGTGCCTCGGACTCCACATTGCCCAGTGTGTCGCCAAGTGTCTCTGTCTCTAACTCTGCTAGCGTGTCAGCCAGTGTGTCGACCAGTGCCTCGGCCTCCACATCGCCCAGAGTTTCGCCAAGTGCTTCTGCCTCTAACTCTGCTAGCGTGTCATCCAGTGTGTTGACCAGTGCCTCGCAAACTACATCGCGAAGTGTTTCGCCAAGTGTCTCTGCCTCCACCTCTTCTATTGTGTCAGCTAGTGTGTCGATCAGTGCCTCAGCCTCCACATCGCCCAGTGTGTCGCAAAGTGTGTCTGCCTCCACCTCTGCTACCGTATCAGCCAGTGTGTCGACCAGTGCCTTGGCCTCCACATCGCCCAGTGTGTCGTCAAGTGTCTCTGTCTCTAACTCTGCTAGCGTGTCAGCCAGTGTGTCGACCAGTGCTTCGGTGTCAACATCGCTGAGTCTGTTGCTAAGTGTCTCTGCCTCCTCCTCTTCTAGCGTGTCAGCCAGTGTGTCGATCAGTGCCTCGGCCTCCACATCGCCCAGTGTGTCGCCAAGTGTCTCTGCCTCTAACTCTGCTAGCGTGTCAGCAAGTGTTTTGACCAGTGCCTCGGCATCCACATCGCAAAGTGTTTCGCCAATTGTCTCTGCCTCCACCTCTGCTAGTGTGTCAGCAAGTGTGTCGACCAGTGCCTCGGCATCCACTTCGCCAAGTGTTTCGCCAAGTGTCTCTGCCTCCACCTCCGCTAGTTTGTCAGTAAGTGTGTCGATCAGTGCCTCGGACTCCACATCGCCCAGTGTGTCGCCAAGTGTCTCTGCCTCTAACTCTGGTAGCGTGTCAGCCAGTGTGTCGACCAGTGCCTCGGCCTCCACATCGCCCAGAGTTTCGCCAAGTGCCTCTGCTTCTAACTCTGCTAGCGTGTCATCCAGTGTGTCGACCAGTGCCTCGCCATCCACATCGCCAAGTGTTTCACCAAGTGTCTCTGCCTCCACCTCTGCGAGTTTGTCAGCGAGTGTGTCGATCAATGCCTCGGCCTCCACATCGCCCAGTGTGTCGCCAAGTGTCTCTGCCTCTAACTCTGCTAGCGTGTCAGCAAGTGTTTCGACCAGTGCATCGGCATCCCTATCGCCAAGTGTTTCTCCAAGTTTCTCTTCCTCCACCTCTGCTAGTGTGTCAGCAAGTGTGTCGACCAGTGCCTCGGCGTCCACAGCGCGAAGTGTTTCGCCAAGTGTCTCTGCCTCCACCTCTGCTAGTGTGTCAGCTAGTGTGTCGATCAGTGCCTCAGCCTCCACATCGCCCAGTGTGTCGCAAAGTGTGTCTGCCTCTACCTCTACTAGTGTATCAGCCAGTGTGTCGACCAGTGCCTCGGCCTCCACATCGCCCAGTGTGTCGTCAAGTGTCTCTGCCTCTAACTCTGCTAGTGTGTCAGCCAGTGTGTCGACCAGTTCCTCGGTATCCATATCGCTGAGTCTGTTGCCAAGTGTCTCTGCCTCTACCTCTTCTAGCGTGTCAGCCAGTGTGTCGATCAGTAAATCAGCCTCCACATCGCCCAGTGTGTCGCCAAGTGTCTCTGCCTCTAACTCTGCTAGCGTGTCAGCAAGTGTTTCGACCAGTGCCTCGGCATCCACTTCGCCAAGTGTTTCGCCAAGTGTCTCTGCCTCCACCTCTGCTAGTGTGTCAGCAAGTGTGTCGATCAGTGCCTCGGACTCCACATCGCCCAGTGTGTCGTCAAGTGTTTCTGCCTCTAACTCTGCTAGCGTGTCAGCCAGTGTGTCGACCAGTGCCTCGCCATTCACTTCGCCGAGTGAGGCGCCAAGTGTCCCTGCCTCAAACTCTGCTAGTGTGTCAGCCAGTGTGTCGACTAGTGCCTTGGCCTCCACATCACCCACTGTGTCGGCAAGTGTCTCTGCCTCTAACTCTGCTAGCGTGTCAGCAAGTGTTTCGACCAGTGCCTCGGCATCCACATCGCCAAGTGTTTCGCCAAGTGTCTCTGCCTCCACCTCTGCTAGTGTGTCAGCAAGTGTGACGACCAGTGCCTCGGCATCCACTTCGCCAAGTGTTTCGCCAAGTGTCTCTGCCTCCACCTCTGCTAGTTTGTCAGGAAGTGTGTCGATCAGTGCCTCGGACTCCACATCGCCCAGTGTGTCGTCAAGTGTTTCTGCCTCTAACTCTGCTAGCGTGTCAGCCAGTGTGTCGACCAGTGCCTCAGCATCCACATCACCAAGTGTTTCACCAAGGGTGTCTGCCTCCACCTCTGCTAGTTTGTCAGCGAGTGTGTCGATCAGTGCCTCGGCCTCCACATCGCCCAGTGTGTCGCCAAGTGTCTCTGCCTCTAACTCTGCTAGCGTGTCAGCCAGTGTGTCGACCAGTGCATCGGCATCCACATCAGCAAGTGTTTCACCAAGTGTCTCTTCCTCCACCTCTGCTAGCGTGTCAGCCAGTGTGTCGACCAGTGCCTCGGTATCCACATCGCTGAGTCTGTTGCCAAGTGTCTCTGCCTCCACTTCTTCTAGCGTGTCAGCCAGTGTGTTGATCAGTGAATCAGCCTCCACATCGCCCAGCGTGTCGCCAAGTGTCTCTGCCTCTAACTCTGCTAGCGTGTCAGCAAGTGTTTCGACCAGTGCCTCGGCATCCACTTCGCCAAGTGTTTCGCCAAGTGTCTCTGCCTCCACCTCCGCTAGTTTGTCAGTAAGTGTGTCGATCAGTGCCTCGGACTCCACATTGCCCAGTGTGTCGCCAAGTGTCTCTGTCTCTAACTCTGCTAGCGTGTCAGCCAGTGTGTCGACCAGTGCCTCGGCCTCCACATCGCCCAGAGTATCGCCAAGTGCTTCTGCCTCTAACTCTGCTAGCGTGTCATCCAGTGTGTTGACCAGTGCCTCGCAAACTACATCGCCAAGTGTGTCGCCAAGTGTCTCTGCCTCCACCTCTCCTTGTTTGTCAGCAAGTGTGTCGATCAGTGCCTCGGCCTCCACATCGCCCAGTGTGTCGCCAAGTGTCTCTGCTTCTAACTCTGCTAGCGTGTCAGCCAGTGTGTCGACCAGTGCCTCGGCGTCCACATCGCGAAGTGTTTCGCCAAGTGTCTCTGTCTCCACCTCTGCTAGTGTGTCAGCAAGTGTGTCGACCAGTACCTCGGCATCCACATCGCGAAGTGTTTCGCGAAGTGTCTCTGCCTCCACCTCTGCTAGTGTGTCAGCTAGTGTGTCGACCAGTGCCTCAGCATCCACATCGCGAAGTGTTTCGCCAAGTGTCTCTTCTTCTAACCCTGCTAGCGTGTCAGCCAGTGTGTCGACCAGTGCCTCGGTTTCCACATCGCCCAGTGTGTCGCGAAGTGTTTCTGCGTCCAACTCTGCTAGGGTGTCAGCCACTGTGTCGACCAGTGCCTCGGCCTCCACATCGCCTAGTGTTTCGCCAACTGCCTCTGCCTCCACCTCTGCTAGCGTGTCATCCAGTGTGTCGACCAGTGCCTCGCCGTCCACATCGCCAAGTGTGTCCCCAAGTGTCTCTGCCTCCACCTCTCCTAGTTTGTCAGCAAGTGTGTCGATCAGTGCCTCGGCCTCCACATCGCCCAGTGTGTCGCCAAGTGTCTCTGCCTCTAACTCTGATAGCGTATCAGCCAGTGTGTCGACCAGTGCCTCGGCATCCACATCGCCAATTGTTTCCTCAAGTGTCTCTCCCTCCACCTCTGCTAGTTTGTCAGCCAGTGTGTCGACCAGTGCCTCGGCATCCACATCGCCAAGTGTTTCGCCAAGTGTCTCTGCCTCCACCTCTGCTAGTGTGTCAGCCAGTGTGTCGATCAGTGCCTCGGCGTCCACATCGCCAAGTGTGTCGCCAAGTGTCTCTGCCTCTAACTCTGCTAGCGTGTCAGCCAGTGTCTCGGCATCCACTTCGCTAAGTGTTTCGCCAAGTTTCTCTGCCTCCACCTCTGCTAGTGTGTCCGCCAGTGTGTCCACCAGTGCCTCGGCCTCCACATCGCTTAGTGTGTCGCCAAGTGTCTCTGCCTCTAACTCTGCTAGCGTGTCAGCCAGTGTGTCGACCAGTGCCTCGGCCTCCACATCGCTAAGTGTGTCGCCAAGTGTCTCTGCCTCTATTTTTGCTAGCGTGTCAGCCAGTGTGTCAACCAGTGCCTCGGTATCAACATCGCCAAATCTGTCGCCAAGTGTCTCTGCCTTCACCTCTTCTAGCGTGTCAGCCAGTGTGTCGGTCAGTGCCTCGGCCTCCACATCGCCCAGTGTGTCGCCAAGTGTCTCTGCCTCTAACTCTGCTAGCGTGTCAGGAAGTGTGTCGATCAGTGCCTCGGCCTCCACATCGCTCAGTGTGCCGCAAAGTGTCTCTGCCTCCACCTCTTCTAGTTTCTCAGCAAGTGTGTCGATCAGTGCCTCGGCCTCCACTTCGCCCAGTGTGCCGCCAAGTTTCTCTGCTTCTAACTCTGCTAGCGTGTCAGCCAGTGTGTCGACCATTGCCTTGGCATCCACATCAGCAAGTGTTTCGCCAAGGGTCTCTGCCTCCACCTCTGCTAGTTTGTCAGCGAGTGTGTCGATCAGTGCCTCAGCCTCCACATCGCACAGTGTGTCGCCAAGTATTTCTGCCTCTAATTCTGCTAGCGTTTCAGCCAGTGGTTCTATCAGTGCCTCGGCATCCACATCGCCAAGTGTTTCGCCAAGTGTCTCTGCCTCCACCTCTGCTAGTGTGTCAGCCAGTGTGTCGATCAGTGCCTCGGCCTCCACATCGCCCAGTGTGTCGCAAAGTGTCTCTCCCTCTAACTCTTCTAGCGTGTTAGCCAGTGTGTCGACCAGTGCCTCGGCATCCACATCGCCAAGTGTTTTGCCAAGTGTCTTTGCCTCCACCTCTTCTAGCGGGTCAGCCAGTGTCTCGATCAGTGCCTCGGCGTCCACATCGCCCAGTTTGTCGCAAAGTGTCTCTCCCTCTAACTCTGCTAGCGTGTTAGCCAGTGCGTCGACTAGTGCCTCGGCATCCACATCGCGGAGTCTGTTGCCAAGTGTCTCTGCCTCCACCTCTTCTAGCGTGTCACCCAGTCTTTCGATCAGTGCCTCGGCCTCCACATCTCCCAGTGTTTCGCTAAGTGTCTCTGCCTCCACCTCTGCTAGCGTGTCAGCCAGTGTGTCGACCAGTGCCTCGGGATCCACATCGCCAATTGTTTCGTCAAGTGTCTCTGCCTTCACCTCTGCTAGTTTGTCAGCGAGTGTGTCGATCAGTGCCTCGGCCTCCACATTGCCCAGTGTGTCGCCAAGTGTGTCTGCCTCTAAGTCTGCTAGCGTGTCAGCCAGAGTGTCGATCAGTGCCTCGGCCTCCACATCGCTCAGTGTGTCGCAAAGTGTCTCTGCCTCTAACTCTGCTAGCGTGTCAGGCAGTGTGTCCACCAGTGCCTCGGGATCCACATCGCTTAGTGTGTCGCGAAGTGTCTCTGCCTCTAACTCTGCTAGCGTGTCAGCCAGTGTGTCAACCATTGCCTCGGCATCCACATCGCCGAGTCTGTCGCCAAGTGTCTCGGCCTCCACCTCTTCTAGTGTGTCAGCCAGTGTGTCGACCAGTGCCTCGACCTCCACATCGCCAAGTGTCTCGCCAAGTGTCTCTGCCTCTAACTCTGCTAGCGTGTCAGGCAGTGTGTCGACCAGTGCCTCCGCATCGACATCGCCAAGTGTTTCGCCAAGTGTCTCTGCCTCCACCTCTGCTAGTGTGTCAGCCAGTGTATCGATCAGTGCCTCGGCCTCCACATCGCCCAGTGTGTCGCCAAGTGTCTCTGCCTCTAACTCTGCTAGCGTTTCAGCCAGTGTCTCGGCATCCACTTCGCCAAGTGTTTCGCCAAGTGTCTCTGCCTCCACCTCTGGTAGTGTGGCAGCCAGTGTGTCGACCAGTGCGTCAACGTCCACATCGCCCAGTGTGTCGCAAAGTGTCTCTGCCTCTACCTCTGCTAGCGTGTCAGCGAGAGTGTCCACCAGTTCCTCGGCCTCCACAGCGATTAGGGTGTCGCGAAGTGTCTCTGTCTCTAACTCTGCTAGCGTGTCACCCAGTGTGTCAACCAGTGCCTCGGTATCCACATCGCCGAGTCTGTTGCCAAGTGTCTCTGCCTCCACCTCTTCTAGCGTGTCACCCAGTCTTTCGATCAGTGCCTCGGCCTCCACATCTCCCAGTGTTTCGCTAAGTGTCTCTGCCTCCACCTCTGCTAGTGTGTCAGCAAGTGTGTCGACCAGTGCCTTGGCATCCACTTCGCAAAGTGTTTCGCCAAGTGTCTCTGCCTCCACCTCTGCTAGTGTGTCAGCCAGTGTGTCGATCAGTGCCTCGGCCTCCACATCGCCCAGTGTGTCGTCATTTGTCTCTGCCTCTAACTCTGCTAGCGTGTCAGGCAGTGTGTTAGCCAGTGTGTCGACCAGTGCCTCGGCCTCCACATCGCCCAGTGTCCCGGGAAGTGTTTCTGCCTCTAACTCTGCTAGCGTGTCAGCCAGTGTGTCGACCAGTGCCTCGGGATCCACATCGCCAAGTGTTTCGTCAAGTGTCTCTGCCTCCACCTCTGCTAGTGTGTCACCCAGTCTTTCGATCAGTGCCTCGGCCTCCACATCTCCCAGTGTGTCGCCAAGTGTGTCTGCCTCTAAGTCTGCTAGCGTGTCAGCCAGAGTGTCGATCAGTGCCTCGGCCTCCACATCGCTCAGTGTGTCGCAAAGTGTCTCTGCCTCTAACTCTGCTAGCGTGTCAGGCAGTGTGTCCACCAGTGCCTCGGGATCCACATCGCCGAGTCTGTCGCCAAGTGTCTCTGCCTCTAACTCTGCTAGCGTTTCAGCCAGTGTCTCGGCATCCACTTCGCCAAGTGTTTCGCCAAGTGTCTCTGCCTCCACCTCTGGTAGTGTGGCAGCCAGTGTGTCGACCAGTGCGTCAACGTCCACATCGCCCAGTGTGTCGCAAAGTGTCTCTGCCTCTACCTCTGCTAGCGTGTCAGCGAGAGTGTCCACCAGTTCCTCGGCCTCCACAGCGATTAGGGTGTCGCGAAGTGTCTCTGTCTCTAACTCTGCTAGCGTGTCACCCAGTGTGTCAACCAGTGCCTCGGTATCCACATCGCCGAGTCTGTTGCCAAGTGTCTCTGCCTCCACCTCTTCTAGCGTGTCACCCAGTCTTTCGATCAGTGCCTCGGCCTCCACATCTCCCAGTGTTTCGCTAAGTGTCTCTGCCTCCACCTCTGCTAGTGTGTCAGCAAGTGTGTCGACCAGTGCCTTGGCATCCACTTCGCAAAGTGTTTCGCCAAGTGTCTCTGCCTCCACCTCTGCTAGTGTGTCAGCCAGTGTGTCGATCAGTGCCTCGGCCTCCACATCGCCCAGTGTGTCGTCATTTGTCTCTGCCTCTAACTCTGCTAGCGTGTCAGGCAGTGTGTTAGCCAGTGTGTCGACCAGTGCCTCGGCCTCCACATCGCCCAGTGTCCCGGGAAGTGTTTCTGCCTCTAACTCTGCTAGCGTGTCAGCCAGTGTGTCGACCAGTGCCTCGGGATCCACATCGCCAAGTGTTTCGTCAAGTGTCTCTGCCTCCACCTCTGCTAGTGTGTCACCCAGTCTTTCGATCAGTGCCTCGGCCTCCACATCGCCCAGTGTCCCGGGAAGTGTTTCTGCCTCTAACTCTGCTAGCGTGTCAGGCAGTGTGTCCACCAGTGCCTCGGGATCCACATCGCTTAGTGTGTCGCGAAGTGTCTCTGCCTCTAACTCTGCTAGCGTGTCAGCCAGTGTGTCAACCATTGCCTCGGCATCCACATCGCCGAGTCTGTCGCCAAGTGTCTCGGCCTCCACCTCTTCTAGTGTGTCAGCCAGTGTGTCGACCAGTGCCTCGACCTCCACATCGCCAAGTGTCTCGCCAAGTGTCTCTGCCTCTAACTCTGCTAGCGTGTCAGGCAGTGTGTCGACCAGTGCCTCCGCATCGACATCGCCAAGTGTTTCGCCAAGTGTCTCTGCCTCCACCTCTGCTAGTGTGTCAGCCAGTGTATCGATCAGTGCCTCGGCCTCCACATCGCCCAGTGTGTCGCCAAGTGTCTCTGCCTCTAACTCTGCTAGCGTTTCAGCCAGTGTCTCGGCATCCACTTCGCCAAGTGTTTCGCCAAGTGTCTCTGCCTCCACCTCTGGTAGTGTGGCAGCCAGTGTGTCGACCAGTGCGTCAACGTCCACATCGCCCAGTGTGTCGCAAAGTGTCTCTGCCTCTACCTCTGCTAGCGTGTCAGCGAGAGTGTCCACCAGTTCCTCGGCCTCCACAGCGATTAGGGTGTCGCGAAGTGTCTCTGTCTCTAACTCTGCTAGCGTGTCACCCAGTGTGTCAACCAGTGCCTCGGTATCCACATCGCGGAGTCTGTTGCCAAGTGTCTCTGCCTCCACCTCTTCTAGCGTGTCACCCAGTCTTTCGATCAGTGCCTCGGCCTCCACATCTCCCAGTGTTTCGCTAAGTGTCTCTGCCTCCACCTCTGCTAGTGTGTCAGCAAGTGTGTCGACCAGTGCCTTGGCATCCACTTCGCAAAGTGTTTCGCCAAGTGTCTCTGCCTCCACCTCTGCTAGTGTGTCAGCCAGTGTGTCGATCAGTGCCTCGGCCTCCACATCGCCCAGTGTGTCGTCATTTGTCTCTGCCTCTAACTCTGCTAGCGTGTCAGGCAGTGTGTTAGCCAGTGTGTCGACCAGTGCCTCGGCCTCCACATCGCCCAGTGTCCCGGGAAGTGTTTCTGCCTCTAACTCTGCTAGCGTGTCAGCCAGTGTGTCGACCAGTGCCTCGGGATCCACATCGCCAAGTGTTTCGTCAAGTGTCTCTGCCTCCACCTCTGCTAGTGTGTCAGCCAGTGTGTCGATCAGTGCCTCGGCCTCCACATCGCCCAGTGTGTCGCCAAGTGTCTCTGATTCTAACTCTGCTAGCGTGTTAGCCAGTGTCTCGGCATCCACTTCGCCAAGTGTATCGCCAAGTGTCTCTGCCTCCGCCTCTGCTAGCGTGTCAGCCAGTGTGTCGACCAGTGCCTCGGGATCCACATCGCCAATTGTTTCGTCAAGTGTCTCTGCCTTCACCTCTGCTAGTTTGTCAGCGAGTGTGTCGATCAGTGCCTCGGCCTCCACATTGCCCAGTGTGTCGCCAAGTGTGTCTGCCTCTAAGTCTGCTAGCGTGTCAGCCAGAGTGTCGATCAGTGCCTCGGCCTCCACATCGCTCAGTGTGTCGCAAAGTGTCTCTGCCTCTAACTCTGCTAGCGTGTCAGGCAGTGTGTCCACCAGTGCCTCGGGATCCACATCGCTTAGTGTGTCGCGAAGTGTCTCTGCCTCTAACTCTGCTAGCGTGTCAGCCAGTGTGTCAACCATTGCCTCGGCATCCACATCGCCGAGTCTGTCGCCAAGTGTCTCGGCCTCCACCTCTTCTAGTGTGTCAGCCAGTGTGTCGACCAGTGCCTCGACCTCCACATCGCCAAGTGTCTCGCCAAGTGTCTCTGCCTCTAACTCTGCTAGCGTGTCAGGCAGTGTGTCGACCAGTGCCTCCGCATCGACATCGCCAAGTGTTTCGCCAAGTGTCTCTGCCTCCACCTCTGCTAGTGTGTCAGCCAGTGTATCGATCAGTGCCTCGGCCTCCACATCGCCCAGTGTGTCGCCAAGTGTCTCTGCCTCTAACTCTGCTAGCGTTTCAGCCAGTGTCTCGGCATCCACTTCGCCAAGTGTTTCGTCAAGTGTCTCTGCCTCCACCTCTGCTAGTGTGTCAGCCAGTGTGTCGATCAGTGCCTCGGCCTCCACATCGCCCAGTGTGTCGCCAAGTGTCTCTGATTCTAACTCTGCTAGCGTGTTAGCCAGTGTCTCGGCATCCACTTCGCCAAGTGTATCGCCAAGTGTCTCTGCCTCCGCCTCTGCTAGCGTGTCAGCCAGTGTGTCGACCAGTGCCTCGGGATCCACATCGCCAATTGTTTCGTCAAGTGTCTCTGCCTTCACCTCTGCTAGTTTGTCAGCGAGTGTGTCGATCAGTGCCTCGGCCTCCACATTGCCCAGTGTGTCGCCAAGTGTGTCTGCCTCTAAGTCTGCTAGCGTGTCAGCCAGAGTGTCGATCAGTGCCTCGGCCTCCACATCGCTCAGTGTGTCGCAAAGTGTCTCTGCCTCTAACTCTGCTAGCGTGTCAGGCAGTGTGTCCACCAGTGCCTCGGGATCCACATCGCTTAGTGTGTCGCGAAGTGTCTCTGCCTCTAACTCTGCTAGCGTGTCAGCCAGTGTGTCAACCATTGCCTCGGCATCCACATCGCCGAGTCTGTCGCCAAGTGTCTCGGCCTCCACCTCTTCTAGTGTGTCAGCCAGTGTGTCGACCAGTGCCTCGACCTCCACATCGCCAAGTGTCTCGCCAAGTGTCTCTGCCTCTAACTCTGCTAGCGTGTCAGGCAGTGTGTCGACCAGTGCCTCCGCATCGACATCGCCAAGTGTTTCGCCAAGTGTCTCTGCCTCCACCTCTGCTAGTGTGTCAGCCAGTGTATCGATCAGTGCCTCGGCCTCCACATCGCCCAGTGTGTCGCCAAGTGTCTCTGCCTCTAACTCTGCTAGCGTTTCAGCCAGTGTCTCGGCATCCACTTCGCCAAGTGTTTCGCCAAGTGTCTCTGCCTCCACCTCTGGTAGTGTGGCAGCCAGTGTGTCGACCAGTGCGTCAACGTCCACATCGCCCAGTGTGTCGCAAAGTGTCTCTGCCTCTACCTCTGCTAGCGTGTCAGCGAGAGTGTCCACCAGTTCCTCGGCCTCCACAGCGATTAGGGTGTCGCGAAGTGTCTCTGTCTCTAACTCTGCTAGCGTGTCACCCAGTGTGTCAACCAGTGCCTCGGTATCCACATCGCCGAGTCTGTTGCCAAGTGTCTCTGCCTCCACCTCTTCTAGCGTGTCACCCAGTCTTTCGATCAGTGCCTCGGCCTCCACATCTCCCAGTGTTTCGCTAAGTGTCTCTGCCTCCACCTCTGCTAGTGTGTCAGCAAGTGTGTCGACCAGTGCCTTGGCATCCACTTCGCAAAGTGTTTCGCCAAGTGTCTCTGCCTCCACCTCTGCTAGTGTGTCAGCCAGTGTGTCGATCAGTGCCTCGGCCTCCACATCGCCCAGTGTGTCGTCATTTGTCTCTGCCTCTAACTCTGCTAGCGTGTCAGGCAGTGTGTTAGCCAGTGTGTCGACCAGTGCCTCGGCCTCCACATCGCCCAGTGTCCCGGGAAGTGTTTCTGCCTCTAACTCTGCTAGCGTGTCAGCCAGTGTGTCGACCAGTGCCTCGGGATCCACATCGCCAAGTGTTTCGTCAAGTGTCTCTGCCTCCACCTCTGCTAGTGTGTCACCCAGTCTTTCGATCAGTGCCTCGGCCTCCACATCTCCCAGTGTGTCGCCAAGTGTGTCTGCCTCTAAGTCTGCTAGCGTGTCAGCCAGAGTGTCGATCAGTGCCTCGGCCTCCACATCGCTCAGTGTGTCGCAAAGTGTCTCTGCCTCTAACTCTGCTAGCGTGTCAGGCAGTGTGTCCACCAGTGCCTCGGGATCCACATCGCTTAGTGTGTCGCGAAGTGTCTCTGCCTCTAACTCTGCTAGCGTGTCAGCCAGTGTGTCAACCATTGCCTCGGCATCCACATCGCCGAGTCTGTCGCCAAGTGTCTCGGCCTCCACCTCTTCTAGTGTGTCAGCCAGTGTGTCGACCAGTGCCTCGACCTCCACATCGCCAAGTGTCTCGCCAAGTGTCTCTGCCTCTAACTCTGCTAGCGTGTCAGGCAGTGTGTCGACCAGTGCCTCCGCATCGACATCGCCAAGTGTTTCGCCAAGTGTCTCTGCCTCCACCTCTGCTAGTGTGTCAGCCAGTGTATCGATCAGTGCCTCGGCCTCCACATCGCCCAGTGTGTCGCCAAGTGTCTCTGCCTCTAACTCTGCTAGCGTTTCAGCCAGTGTCTCGGCATCCACTTCGCCAAGTGTTTCGCCAAGTGTCTCTGCCTCCACCTCTGGTAGTGTGGCAGCCAGTGTGTCGACCAGTGCGTCAACGTCCACATCGCCCAGTGTGTCGCAAAGTGTCTCTGCCTCTACCTCTGCTAGCGTGTCAGCGAGAGTGTCCACCAGTTCCTCGGCCTCCACAGCGATTAGGGTGTCGCGAAGTGTCTCTGTCTCTAACTCTGCTAGCGTGTCACCCAGTGTGTCAACCAGTGCCTCGGTATCCACATCGCGGAGTCTGTTGCCAAGTGTCTCTGCCTCCACCTCTTCTAGCGTGTCACCCAGTCTTTCGATCAGTGCCTCGGCCTCCACATCTCCCAGTGTTTCGCTAAGTGTCTCTGCCTCCACCTCTGCTAGTGTGTCAGCAAGTGTGTCGACCAGTGCCTTGGCATCCACTTCGCAAAGTGTTTCGCCAAGTGTCTCTGCCTCCACCTCTGCTAGTGTGTCAGCCAGTGTGTCGATCAGTGCCTCGGCCTCCACATCGCCCAGTGTGTCGTCATTTGTCTCTGCCTCTAACTCTGCTAGCGTGTCAGGCAGTGTGTTAGCCAGTGTGTCGACCAGTGCCTCGGCCTCCACATCGCCCAGTGTCCCGGGAAGTGTTTCTGCCTCTAACTCTGCTAGCGTGTCAGCCAGTGTGTCGACCAGTGCCTCGGGATCCACATCGCCAAGTGTTTCGTCAAGTGTCTCTGCCTCCACCTCTGCTAGTGTGTCAGCCAGTGTGTCGATCAGTGCCTCGGCCTCCACATCGCCCAGTGTGTCGCCAAGTGTCTCTGATTCTAACTCTGCTAGCGTGTTAGCCAGTGTCTCGGCATCCACTTCGCCAAGTGTATCGCCAAGTGTCTCTGCCTCCGCCTCTGCTAGCGTGTCAGCCAGTGTGTCGACCAGTGCCTCGGGATCCACATCGCCAATTGTTTCGTCAAGTGTCTCTGCCTTCACCTCTGCTAGTTTGTCAGCGAGTGTGTCGATCAGTGCCTCGGCCTCCACATTGCCCAGTGTGTCGCCAAGTGTGTCTGCCTCTAAGTCTGCTAGCGTGTCAGCCAGAGTGTCGATCAGTGCCTCGGCCTCCACATCGCTCAGTGTGTCGCAAAGTGTCTCTGCCTCTAACTCTGCTAGCGTGTCAGGCAGTGTGTCCACCAGTGCCTCGGGATCCACATCGCTTAGTGTGTCGCGAAGTGTCTCTGCCTCTAACTCTGCTAGCGTGTCAGCCAGTGTGTCAACCATTGCCTCGGCATCCACATCGCCGAGTCTGTCGCCAAGTGTCTCGGCCTCCACCTCTTCTAGTGTGTCAGCCAGTGTGTCGACCAGTGCCTCGACCTCCACATCGCCAAGTGTCTCGCCAAGTGTCTCTGCCTCTAACTCTGCTAGCGTGTCAGGCAGTGTGTCGACCAGTGCCTCCTTATCGACATCGCCAAGTGTTTCGCCAAGTGTCTCTGCCTCCACCTCTGCTAGTGTGTCAGCCAGTGTATCGATCAGTGCCTCGGCCTCCACATCGCCCAGTGTGTCGCCAAGTGTCTCTGCCTCTAACTCTGCTAGCGTTTCAGCCAGTGTCTCGGCATCCACTTCGCCAAGTGTTTCGCCAAGTGTCTCTGCCTCCACCTCTGGTAGTGTGGCAGCCAGTGTGTCGACCAGTGCGTCAACGTCCACATCGCCCAGTGTGTCGCAAAGTGTCTCTGCCTCTACCTCTGCTAGCGTGTCAGCGAGAGTGTCCACCAGTTCCTCGGCCTCCACAGCGATTAGGGTGTCGCGAAGTGTCTCTGTCTCTAACTCTGCTAGCGTGTCACCCAGTGTGTCAACCAGTGCCTCGGTATCCACATCGCCGAGTCTGTTGCCAAGTGTCTCTGCCGCCACCTCGTCTAGCGTGTCAGCCAGTGTGTCGATCATTGCCTCGGCTTCCACATCGCCTAGTGTGTCGCCAAGTGTGTCTGCCTCTAACTCTGCTAGCGTTTCAGCCAGTGTCTCGGCATCCACATCGCCAAGTGTTTCGCCAAGTGTCTCTGCCTCCACCTCTGCTAGTGTGTCAGCAAGTGTGACGACCAGTGCCTCGGCATCCACTTCGCCAAGTGTTTCGCCAAGTGTCTCTGCCTCCACCTCTGCTAGTGTGTCAGCAAGTGTGTCGATCAGTGCCTCGGACTCCACATCGCCCAGTGTGTCGTCAAGTGTTTCTGCCTCTAACTCTGCTAGCGTGTCAGCCAGTGTGTCGACCAGTGCCTCGCCATTCACTTCGCCGAGTGAGGCGCCAAGTGTCCCTGCCTCAAACTCTGCTAGTGTGTCAGCCAGTGTGTCGACTAGTGCCTTGGCCTCCACATCACCCACTGTGTCGGCAAGTGTCTCTGCCTCTAACTCTGCTAGCGTGTCAGCAAGTGTTTCGACCAGTGCCTCGGCATCCACATCGCCAAGTGTTTCGCCAAGTGTCTCTGCCTCCACCTCTGCTAGTGTGTCAGCAAGTGTGACGACCAGTGCCTCGGCATCCACTTCGCCAAGTGTTTTGCCAAGTGTCTCTGCCTCCACCTCTGCTAGTGTGTCAGGAAGTGTGTCGATCAGTGCCTCGGACTCCACATCGCCCAGTGTGTCGTCAAGTGTTTCTGCCTCTAACTCTGCTAGCGTGTCAGCCAGTGTGTCGACCAGTGCCTCAGCATCCACATCACCAAGTGTTTCACCAAGGGTGTCTGCCTCCACCTCTGCTAGTTTGTCAGCGAGTGTGTCGATCAGTGCCTCGGCCTCCACATTGCCCAGTGTCTCGCCAAGTGTCTCTGCCTCTAACTCTGCTAGCGTGTCAGCCAGTGTGTCGACCAGTGCATCGGCATCCACATCAGCAAGTGTTTCACCAAGTGTCTCTTCCTCCACCTCTGCTAGCGTGTCAGCCAGTGTGTCGACCAGTGCCTCGGTATCCACATCGCTGAGTCTGTTGCTAAGTGTCTCTGCCTCCACTTCTTCTAGCGTGTCAGCCAGTGTGTCGATCAGTGAATCAGCCTCCACATCGCCCAGCGTGTCGCCAAGTGTCTCTGCCTCTAACTCTGCTAGCGTGTCAGCAAGTGTTTCGACCAGTGCCTCGGCATCCACTTCACCAAGTGTTTCGCCAAGTGTCTCTGCCTCCACCTCCGCTAGTTTGTCAGTAAGTGTGTCGATCAGTGCCTCGGACTCCACATTGCCCAGTGTGTCGCCAAGTGTCTCTGTCTCTAACTCTGCTAGCGTGTCAGCCAGTGTGTCGACCAGTGCCTCGGCCTCCACATCGCCCAGAGTTTCGCCAAGTGCTTCTGCCTCTAACTCTGCTAGCGTGTCATCCAGTGTGTTGACCAGTGCCTCGCAAACTACATCGCGAAGTGTTTCGCCAAGTGTCTCTGCCTCCACCTCTTCTATTGTGTCAGCTAGTGTGTCGATCAGTGCCTCAGCCTCCACATCGCCCAGTGTGTCGCAAAGTGTGTCTGCCTCCACCTCTGCTACCGTATCAGCCAGTGTGTCGACCAGTGCCTTGGCCTCCACATCGCCCAGTGTGTCGTCAAGTGTCTCTGTCTCTAACTCTGCTAGCGTGTCAGCCAGTGTGTCGACCAGTGCTTCGGTGTCAACATCGCTGAGTCTGTTGCTAAGTGTCTCTGCCTCCTCCTCTTCTAGCGTGTCAGCCAGTGTGTCGATCAGTGCCTCGGCCTCCACATCGCCCAGTGTGTCGCCAAGTGTCTCTGCCTCTAACTCTGCTAGCGTGTCAGCAAGTGTTTTGACCAGTGCCTCGGCATCCACATCGCAAAGTGTTTCGCCAATTGTCTCTGCCTCCACCTCTGCTAGTGTGTCAGCAAGTGTGTCGACCAGTGCCTCGGCATCCACTTCGCCAAGTGTTTCGCCAAGTGTCTCTGCCTCCACCTCCGCTAGTTTGTCAGTAAGTGTGTCGATCAGTGCCTCGGACTCCACATCGCCCAGTGTGTCGCCAAGTGTCTCTGCCTCTAACTCTGGTAGCGTGTCAGCCAGTGTGTCGACCAGTGCCTCGGCCTCCACATCGCCCAGAGTTTCGCCAAGTGCCTCTGCTTCTAACTCTGCTAGCGTGTCATCCAGTGTGTCGACCAGTGCCTCGCCATCCACATCGCCAAGTGTTTCACCAAGTGTCTCTGCCTCCACCTCTGCGAGTTTGTCAGCGAGTGTGTCGATCAATGCCTCGGCCTCCACATCGCCCAGTGTGTCGCCAAGTGTCTCTGCCTCTAACTCTGCTAGCGTGTCAGCAAGTGTTTCGACCAGTGAATCGGCATCCCTATCGCCAAGTGTTTCTCCAAGTTTCTCTTCCTCCACCTCTGCTAGTGTGTCAGCAAGTGTGTCGACCAGTGCCTCGGCGTCCACAGCGCGAAGTGTTTCGCCAAGTGTCTCTGCCTCCACCTCTGCTAGTGTGTCAGCTAGTGTGTCGATCAGTGCCTCAGCCTCCACATCGCCCAGTGTGTCGCAAAGTGTGTCTGCCTCTACCTCTACTAGTGTATCAGCCAGTGTGTCGACCAGTGCCTCGGCCTCCACATCGCCCAGTGTGTCGTCAAGTGTCTCTGCCTCTAACTCTGCTAGTGTGTCAGCCAGTGTGTCGACCAGTTCCTCGGTATCCATATCGCTGAGTCTGTTGCCAAGTGTCTCTGCCTCTACCTCTTCTAGCGTGTCAGCCAGTGTGTCGATCAGTAAATCAGCCTCCACATCGCCCAGTGTGTCGCCAAGTGTCTCTGCCTCTAACTCTGCTAGCGTGTCAGCAAGTGTTTCGACCAGTGCCTCGGCATCCACTTCGCCAAGTGTTTCGCCAAGTGTCTCTGCCTCCACCTCTGCTAGTGTGTCAGCAAGTGTGTCGATCAGTGCCTCGGACTCCACATCGCCCAGTGTGTCGTCAAGTGTTTCTGCCTCTAACTCTGCTAGCGTGTCAGCCAGTGTGTCGACCAGTGCCTCGCCATTCACTTCGCCGAGTGAGGCGCCAAGTGTCCCTGCCTCAAACTCTGCTAGTGTGTCAGCCAGTGTGTCGACTAGTGCCTTGGCCTCCACATCACCCACTGTGTCGGCAAGTGTCTCTGCCTCTAACTCTGCTAGCGTGTCAGCAAGTGTTTCGACCAGTGCCTCGGCATCCACATCGCCAAGTGTTTCGCCAAGTGTCTCTGCCTCCACCTCTGCTAGTGTGTCAGCAAGTGTGACGACCAGTGCCTCGGCATCCACTTCGCCAAGTGTTTCGCCAAGTGTCTCTGCCTCCACCTCTGCTAGTTTGTCAGGAAGTGTGTCGATCAGTGCCTCGGACTCCACATCGCCCAGTGTGTCGTCAAGTGTTTCTGCCTCTAACTCTGCTAGCGTGTCAGCCAGTGTGTCGACCAGTGCCTCAGCATCCACATCACCAAGTGTTTCACCAAGGGTGTCTGCCTCCACCTCTGCTAGTTTGTCAGCGAGTGTGTCGATCAGTGCCTCGGCCTCCACATCGCCCAGTGTGTCGCCAAGTGTCTCTGCCTCTAACTCTGCTAGCGTGTCAGCCAGTGTGTCGACCAGTGCATCGGCATCCACATCAGGAAGTGTTTCACCAAGTGTCTCTTCCTCCACCTCTGCTAGCGTGTCAGCCAGTGTGTCGACCAGTGCCTCGGTATCCACATCGCTGAGTCTGTTGCCAAGTGTCTCTGCCTCCACTTCTTCTAGCGTGTCAGCCAGTGTGTCGATCAGTGAATCAGCCTCCACATCGCCCAGCGTGTCGCCAAGTGTCTCTGCCTCTAACTCTGCTAGCGTGTCAGCAAGTGTTTCGACCAGTGCCTCGGCATCCACTTCGCCAAGTGTTTCGCCAAGTGTCTCTGCCTCCACCTCCGCTAGTTTGTCAGTAAGTGTGTCGATCAGTGCCTCGGACTCCACATTGCCCAGTGTGTCGCCAAGTGTCTCTGTCTCTAACTCTGCTAGCGTGTCAGCCAGTGTGTCGACCAGTGCCTCGGCCTCCACATCGCCCAGAGTATCGCCAAGTGCTTCTGCCTCTAACTCTGCTAGCGTGTCATCCAGTGTGTTGACCAGTGCCTCGCAAACTACATCGCCAAGTGTGTCGCCAAGTGTCTCTGCCTCCACCTCTCCTTGTTTGTCAGCAAGTGTGTCGATCAGTGCCTCGGCCTCCACATCGCCCAGTGTGTCGCCAAGTGTCTCTGCTTCTAACTCTGCTAGCGTGTCAGCCAGTGTGTCGACCAGTGCCTCGGCGTCCACATCGCGAAGTGTTTCGCCAAGTGTCTCTGTCTCCACCTCTGCTAGTGTGTCAGCAAGTGTGTCGACCAGTACCTCGGCATCCACATCGCGAAGTGTTTCGCGAAGTGTCTCTGCCTCCACCTCTGCTAGTGTGTCAGCTAGTGTGTCGACCAGTGCCTCAGCATCCACATCGCGAAGTGTTTCGCCAAGTGTCTCTGCTTCTAACCCTGCTAGCGTGTCAGCCAGTGTGTCGACCAGTGCCTCGGTTTCCACATCGCCCAGTGTGTCGCGAAGTGTTTCTGCGTCCAACTCTGCTAGGGTGTCAGCCACTGTGTCGACCAGTGCCTCGGCCTCCACATCGCCTAGTGTTTCGCCAACTGCCTCTGCCTCCACCTCTGCTAGCGTGTCATCCAGTGTGTCGACCAGTGCCTCGCCGTCCACATCGCCAAGTGTGTCCCCAAGTGTCTCTGCCTCCACCTCTCCTAGTTTGTCAGCAAGTGTGTCGATCAGTGCCTCGGCCTCCACATCGCCCAGTGTGTCGCCAAGTGTCTCTGCCTCTAACTCTGATAGCGTATCAGCCAGTGTGTCGACCAGTGCCTCGGCATCCACATCGCCAATTGTTTCCTCAAGTGTCTCTCCCTCCACCTCTGCTAGTTTGTCAGCCAGTGTGTCGACCAGTGCCTCGGCATCCACATCGCCAAGTGTTTCGCCAAGTGTCTCTGCCTCCACCTCTGCTAGTGTGTCAGCCAGTGTGTCGATCAGTGCCTCGGCGTCCACATCGCCAAGTGTGTCGCCAAGTGTCTCTGCCTCTAACTCTGCTAGCGTGTCAGCCAGTGTCTCGGCATCCACTTCGCTAAGTGTTTCGCCAAGTTTCTCTGCCTCCACCTCTGCTAGTGTGTCCGCCAGTGTGTCCACCAGTGCCTCGGCCTCCACATCGCTTAGTGTGTCGCCAAGTGTCTCTGCCTCTAACTCTGCTAGCGTGTCAGCCAGTGTGTCGACCAGTGCCTCGGCCTCCACATCGCTAAGTGTGTCGCCAAGTGTCTCTGCCTCTATTTTTGCTAGCGTGTCAGCCAGTGTGTCAACCAGTGCCTCGGTATCAACATCGCCAAATCTGTCGCCAAGTGTCTCTGCCTTCACCTCTTCTAGCGTGTCAGCCAGTGTGTCGGTCAGTGCCTCGGCCTCCACATCGCCCAGTGTGTCGCCAAGTGTCTCTGCCTCTAACTCTGCTAGCGTGTCAGGAAGTGTGTCGATCAGTGCCTCGGCCTCCACATCGCTCAGTGTGCCGCAAAGTGTCTCTGCCTCCACCTCTTCTAGTTTCTCAGCAAGTGTGTCGATCAGTGCCTCGGCCTCCACTTCGCCCAGTGTGCCGCCAAGTTTCTCTGCTTCTAACTCTGCTAGCGTGTCAGCCAGTGTGTCGACCATTGCCTTGGCATCCACATCAGCAAGTGTTTCGCCAAGGGTCTCTGCCTCCACCTCTGCTAGTTTGTCAGCGAGTGTGTCGATCAGTGCCTCAGCCTCCACATCGCACAGTGTGTCGCCAAGTATTTCTGCCTCTAATTCTGCTAGCGTTTCAGCCAGTGGTTCTATCAGTGCCTCGGCATCCACATCGCCAAGTGTTTCGCCAAGTGTCTCTGCCTCCACCTCTGCTAGTGTGTCAGCCAGTGTGTCGATCAGTGCCTCGGCCTCCACATCGCCCAGTGTGTCGCAAAGTGTCTCTCCCTCTAACTCTTCTAGCGTGTTAGCCAGTGTGTCGACCAGTGCCTCGGCATCCACATCGCCAAGTGTTTTGCCAAGTGTCTTTGCCTCCACCTCTTCTAGCGGGTCAGCCAGTGTCTCGATCAGTGCCTCGGCGTCCACATCGCCCAGTTTGTCGCAAAGTGTCTCTCCCTCTAACTCTGCTAGCGTGTTAGCCAGTGCGTCGACTAGTGCCTCGGCATCCACATCGCGGAGTCTGTTGCCAAGTGTCTCTGCCTCCACCTCTTCTAGCGTGTCACCCAGTCTTTCGATCAGTGCCTCGGCCTCCACATCTCCCAGTGTTTCGCTAAGTGTCTCTGCCTCCACCTCTGCTAGTGTGTCAGCAAGTGTGTCGACCAGTGCCTTGGCATCCACTTCGCAAAGTGTTTCGCCAAGTGTCTCTGCCTCCACCTCTGCTAGTGTGTCAGCCAGTGTGTCGATCAGTGCCTCGGCCTCCACATCGCCCAGTGTGTCGTCATTTGTCTCTGCCTCTAACTCTGCTAGCGTGTCAGGCAGTGTGTTAGCCAGTGTGTCGACCAGTGCCTCGGCCTCCACATCGCCCAGTGTCCCGGGAAGTGTTTCTGCCTCTAACTCTGCTAGCGTGTCAGCCAGTGTGTCGACCAGTGCCTCGGGATCCACATCGCCAAGTGTTTCGTCAAGTGTCTCTGCCTCCACCTCTGCTAGTGTGTCAGCCAGTGTGTCGATCAGTGCCTCGGCCTCCACATCGCCCAGTGTGTCGCCAAGTGTCTCTGATTCTAACTCTGCTAGCGTGTTAGCCAGTGTCTCGGCATCCACTTCGCCAAGTGTATCGCCAAGTGTCTCTGCCTCCGCCTCTGCTAGCGTGTCAGCCAGTGTGTCGACCAGTGCCTCGGGATCCACATCGCCAATTGTTTCGTCAAGTGTCTCTGCCTTCACCTCTGCTAGTTTGTCAGCGAGTGTGTCGATCAGTGCCTCGGCCTCCACATTGCCCAGTGTGTCGCCAAGTGTGTCTGCCTCTAAGTCTGCTAGCGTGTCAGCCAGAGTGTCGATCAGTGCCTCGGCCTCCACATCGCTCAGTGTGTCGCAAAGTGTCTCTGCCTCTAACTCTGCTAGCGTGTCAGGCAGTGTGTCCACCAGTGCCTCGGGATCCACATCGCTTAGTGTGTCGCGAAGTGTCTCTGCCTCTAACTCTGCTAGCGTGTCAGCCAGTGTGTCAACCATTGCCTCGGCATCCACATCGCCGAGTCTGTCGCCAAGTGTCTCGGCCTCCACCTCTTCTAGTGTGTCAGCCAGTGTGTCGACCAGTGCCTCGACCTCCACATCGCCAAGTGTCTCGCCAAGTGTCTCTGCCTCTAACTCTGCTAGCGTGTCAGGCAGTGTGTCGACCAGTGCCTCCGCATCGACATCGCCAAGTGTTTCGCCAAGTGTCTCTGCCTCCACCTCTGCTAGTGTGTCAGCCAGTGTATCGATCAGTGCCTCGGCCTCCACATCGCCCAGTGTGTCGCCAAGTGTCTCTGCCTCTAACTCTGCTAGCGTTTCAGCCAGTGTCTCGGCATCCACTTCGCCAAGTGTTTCGCCAAGTGTCTCTGCCTCCACCTCTGGTAGTGTGGCAGCCAGTGTGTCGACCAGTGCGTCAACGTCCACATCGCCCAGTGTGTCGCAAAGTGTCTCTGCCTCTACCTCTGCTAGCGTGTCAGCGAGAGTGTCCACCAGTTCCTCGGCCTCCACAGCGATTAGGGTGTCGCGAAGTGTCTCTGTCTCTAACTCTGCTAGCGTGTCACCCAGTGTGTCAACCAGTGCCTCGGTATCCACATCGCCGAGTCTGTTGCCAAGTGTCTCTGCCGCCACCTCGTCTAGCGTGTCAGCCAGTGTGTCGATCATTGCCTCGGCTTCCACATCGCCTAGTGTGTCGCCAAGTGTGTCTGCCTCTAACTCTGCTAGCGTTTCAGCCAGTGTCTCGGCATCCACTTCGCCAAGTGTTTCGCCAAGTGTCTCTGCCTCTAACGCTGCTAGCGTGTCAGCCAGTGTGTCGATCAGTGCCTCGGTATCTACATCGCCAAGTGTTTCGCCAAGTGTCTCTGCCTCCACCTCTGCTAGTGTGTCAGCCAGTGTGTCGATCAGTGCCTCGGCCTCCTCATCGCCCAGTGTATCGCCAAGTGTCTCTTCCTCTAACTCTGCTAGTGTGTCAGCCAGTGTGTCGACCAGTGCCTCGGCATCCACATTGCCAAGTGTTTCTCCAAGTGTCTCAGCCTCCACCTCTGCTAGTGTGTCAGCCAGTGTGTCGATAAGTGCCTCGGCCTCCACATCGCCTAGTGTGTCGCCAAGTGTCTCTGCCTCTAACTCTGTTAGCGTGTCAGCCAGTGTCTCGGCATCCACTTCGCCAAGTGTTTCGCCAAGTGTCTCTGCTTCCACCTCTGCTAGCGTGTCAGCCAGTGTGTCGACCAGTGCCTCGGCCTCCACATCGCTTAGTGTGTCGCCAAGTGTCTCTGCCTCTAACTCTGCTAGCGTGTCAGCCAGTGTGTCAACCAGTGCCTCGGCATCTACATCGCCGAGTCTGTCGCCAAGTGTCTCTGCCTCTAACTCTGCTAGCATGTCAGCCAGTGTGTCGATCAGTGCCTCGGCATCCACATCGCCAAGTGTTTCGCCAAGTGTCTCTGCCTCCACCTCCGCTAGTGTGTCAGCCATTGTGTCGATCAGTGCCTTGGCCTCCACATCGCCCAGTGTGTCGCCAAGTGTCTCTGCCTCTAACTCTGTTAGCGTGTCAGCCAGTGTCTCGGCATCCACTTCGCCAAGTGTTTCGCGAAGTGTCTCTGCCTCCACCTCTGCTAGTGTGTCAGCCAGTGTGTCGACCACTGCCTCGGTTTCCACATCGCCCAGTGTGTCGCAAAGTGTCTCTGCCTCCACCTCTGCTAGCGTGTCAGCCAGTGTGTCTACCAATGCCTCGGCCTCCACATCGCTTAGTGTGTCGCCAAGTGTCTCTGCCTCTTACTCTGCTAGCGTGTCAGCCAGTGTGTTGAGCAGTGCCTCGGCATCCACATTGCCGAGTCTGTCTGCAAGTGTCTCTGCTGCCACCTCTTCTAGCATGTCAGCCAGTGTGTCGATCAGTGCCTCGGCCTCCACATCGCCCAGTGTGTCGCCAAGTGTCTCTGCCTCTAACTCTGCTAGCGTGTCAGCAAGTGTTTCGACCAGTGCCTCGGCCTCCACATCGCTCAGTGTGTCGCCAAGTGTCTCTGCCTCTAACTTTGCTAGCGTGTCAGCCAGGGTGTCGACCAGTGCCTCGGCTTCCACATCGGCAAGTGTTTCGCCAAGTGTCTCTGCCTCCACCTCTGCTAGTGTGTCAGCCAGTGTGTCGATCAGTGCCTCGACCTCCTCATCGCCCAGTGTGTCGCCAACTGTCTCTGCCTCTAACTCTGCTAGCGTGTCAGCCAGTGTGTCGACCAGTGCCTCGGCATCCACTTCGCAAAGTGTTTCGCCAAGTGTCTCTGCCTCCACCTCTGCTAGTGTGTCAGCCAGTGGGTCGACCAGTGCCTCGGCCTCCACATCCCCCAGTGTGTCGCAAAGTGTGTTTGCCTCCACCTCTGCTAGCGTGTCAGCCAGTTTGTCTACTAGTGCCTCGGGATCCACATCGCTTACTCTGGTTCCAAGTGTCTCTGCCTCCACCTCTTTTAGCGTGTCAGCCAGTGTGTCGGTCAGTGCCACGGCCTCCACATCGCCCAGTGTGTCGCCAAGTTTCTCTGCCTCTAACTCTGCTAGCGTGTCAGCAAGTGTTTCGACCAGTGCCTCGGCCTCCACATCCCCCAGTGTGTCGCAAAGTGTGTTTGCCTTCACCTCTGCTAGCGTGTCAGCCAGTTTGTCCACTAGTGCCTCGGGATCCACATCGCTTAGTCTGTCGCCAAGTGTCTCTGCCTCCACCTCTTCTAGCGTGTCAGCCAGTGTGTCGGTCAGTGCCGCGGCCTCCACATCGCCCAGTGTGTCGCCAAGTGTCTCTGCCTCAAACTCTGGTAGCGTGTCAGCAAGTGTTTCGACGAGTGCCTCGGCCTCCACATCACCCAGTGTGTCGCCAAGTGTCTCTGCTTCTAACTCTGCTAGCGTGTCAGCCAGTGTGTCGACCAGTGCGTCGGCATCCACATCAGCAAGTGTTTCGCTAAGGGTCTCTGCCTCCACCTCTGCTAGTTTGTCAGGGAATGTGTCGATCAGTGCCTCGGCCTCCACATCGCCCAGTGTGTCGCCAAGTGTCTCTGCTTCTAACTCTGCTAGCCTGTCAGCCAGTGTGTCGACCAGTGCATCGGCATCCACATCAGCAAGTGTTTCACCAAGTGTCTCTTCCTCCACCTCTGCTAGTGTGTCAGCCAGTGTGTCGATCAGTGCCTCGGCCTCCACATCGCCCAGTGTGTCGCCAAGTGTCTCTCCCTCTAACTCTGCTATCGTGTCAGCCAGTGTGTCGACCAGTGCCTCGGCATCCACATCGCCAAGTGTTTCGCCAAGTTTCTCTGCCTCTACCTCTGTTAGTGTGTCAGCCAGTGTGTCGATCAGTGCCTCGGCCTCCACATCGCCCAGTGTGTCGCCAAGTGTCTCTGCCTCAAACTCTGGTAGCGTGTCAGCAAGTGTTTCGACGAGTGCCTCGGCCTCCACATCACCCAGTGTGTCGCCAAGTGTCTCTGCTTCTAACTCTGCTAGCGTGTCAGCCAGTGTGTCGACCAGTGCGTCGGCATCCACATCAGCAAGTGTTTCGCTAAGGGTCTCTGCCTCCACCTCTGCTAGTTTGTCAGGGAATGTGTCGATCAGTGCCTCGGCCTCCACATCGCCCAGTGTGTCGCCAAGTGTCTCTGCTTCTAACTCTGCTAGCCTGTCAGCCAGTGTGTCGACCAGTGCATCGGCATCCACATCAGCAAGTGTTTCACCAAGTGTCTCTTCCTCCACCTCTGCTAGTGTGTCAGCCAGTGTGTCGATCAGTGCCTCGGCCTCCACATCGCCCAGTGTGTCGCCAAGTGTCTCTCCCTCTAACTCTGCTATCGTGTCAGCCAGTGTGTCGACCAGTGCCTCGGCATCCACATCGCCAAGTGTTTCGCCAAGTTTCTCTGCCTCTACCTCTGTTAGTGTGTCAGCCAGTGTGTCGATCAGTGCCTCGACCTCCACATCGCCCAGTGTGTCGCAAAGTTTCTCTGCCTCTAACTCTGCTAGTGTGTCAGCTAGTGTATCGACCAGTGCCTCGTACTCCACATCGCCCAGTGTGTCGCCAAGTGTCTCTGCCTCTAACTCTGCTAGCGTGTCAGCCAGTGTGTCGAGCAGTGCCTCGCCATCCACATCGCCCAGTGTTTCGCCAAGTGTCTCTGCCTCCACCTCTTCTAGCGTGTCAGCCAGTGTGTCGATCAGTGCCTCGGCCTCCACATCGCCCAGTGTGTCGCCAAGTGTCTCTGCCTCTAACTCTGCTAGCGTGTCATCAAGTTTTTCGACCAGTGCCTCGGCATCCACATCGCCAAGTGTTTCGCCAAGTGTCTCTGCCTCCACCTCTGCTAGTGTGTCAGTAAGTGTGCTGACCAGTGCCTCGGCATCCACATCGCCAAGTGTTTCGCCAAGTGTCTCTGCCTCCACCTCTGCTAGTTTGTCAGTAAGTGTGTCAATCAGTGCCTCGGGCTCGACATCGCCCAGTGTGTCGCAAAGTGTCTCTGCCTCTAATTCTGCTAGTGTGTCAGCTAGTGTATCGACCAGTGCGTCGGCCTCCACATCGCCCAGTGTGTCGTTAAGTGTCTCTGCCTCTAACTCTACTAGCGTGTCAGCCAGTGTGTCGACCAGTGCCTCGCCATCCACATCGCCAAGTGTCTCTGCCTCCACCTCTGCTAGTTTGTTATCAAATGTGTCGATCAGTGCCTCGGCATCCACATCGCCCAGTGTGTCACCAAGTGTCCCTGCCTCCACCTCTGCTAGCGTCTCAGCCAGTGTGTCGACCAGTGCCTCTTCCTCCACATCGCTCAGTTTGTCGCCAAGTGTTTCTGCCTCCACCTCTGTTAGCGTGTCAGCCAGTTTTTCATTTAGTCAAAGCATTTCTATCACTGCTAGTTCTAGGATTTTTCCTTCAACACCCAGTAAGAGTTTTTATTTGTTTTTGTAGTTTGTTGTGTTTTGGATGTGTTGCGTTAGACACAATTGACCACGTAATTGTCATCTATAGGTTTGGGGAATATGACCTGGCCTGAAATTCAGTCTCTCGGGAATGTAGTCAACTGTTTTGCATCTTACCTATTTACAAGGATTCTACAATGTTGCTTTAATGGCCATCCATTTTCTTCTCGTCAAATATCTTGCGGTCTTGTTTAAGGTTTTTATTGGTTCATTACCTCTTCTACGGTACATAAATTATTTGTCAAACTATTTTAACAAGGGCACCGCTGAAATGTATGTGCATGTCATTAGTATCGGCTTTTTATCAACTATTATCTTAAACAATGATCGTCACATAGGTAGTCAACGTTAACCCTTGGCTAAGAGCTAACAAGTGTAGCCTTAATGTTGCTAGAGCGTGCAAACCCAAGCTGAGTTTTCTATCAATGCACATATCGAGAGCAACGAAATCGAGAGTTGTCTTTCAAAGTCTCTTGGACTAACAATTGACGAGATCCTCTCCTGGTGCAAGCATATCAAATATTTTTAAAAAGATTTTTTCAGGAATCGGCGCCTTGAAACGTGTGAGACGAAACAACCATTTACGCATTCTCGGCAGCAACAATAAATAAGACCTTAGTTGATCTCCACTTTGTGTACTGCTGCAGTGTATGGTATGGTCTCATCTACACTTTGAACGATAAACTTCAAATTACAAAAGCGCGAGGTTACGGTAATTTCCAAATCTAGATATGACGCCAGTATAGATCCTTTCCTTGCTTTGATGGATAGGGTTCAGTTATTTTACTAAAACAAAGGGCGGTTATCATGTTCAAAACGCTAAAGAAGCAAATGCCCCTCCCCCGCCTTTACGATATGTTCTCTGCTCGTCACATTTTTTTTTTACAATATCTGTCACTCTGAGAACATCACGCAAGTTTCCAAATCAGGTAGTAACTTTCTTAAGCTCAGTTGTTTGTATTCAGGGGCTGCTCTTTGGGATGGACTACCATCAGTCAGGTTTAAAGATGGAATAAATATCTATCATTCATAAACGGGTACCCACACGGCAGACACACAAACACATAGTTTAGGTTTTTATTATCTTCAAATACTGATGTCTTTAACCGTACCTAAATAGAGTACTTCTATATCGATGTCTATGCACCCGCAATTGGCGAGTTATATTTCAACAGAAAAGCCCCACTGTAGGAGATTAGAACCAAAAAGATAGTTGAAATAATCTTAAAAGATAGCTCTACAACATATTTACTTATTTATATTTACATATTTACTATTGTTGAGACGTTGTAGTTTTGCATGGTGAAAATGTTTATCAACCACCCCAATGAAAAGTACGGTTTAAGCCTTCATAGAAGGAAAGCTAAATGTCACGCGAAGCACACTCATTACAAATGATAATTGCCTTTTTATTGTGCTCTTTCTTTCTCCTTTGAAGCAATTGCACCGGCGAGCAATCTTTTTGCGTTTGGGCCACAGGAGAATGATGCTGAGCTCATAGCGGAGCCATCTTGTAATGACGAAGTGATCTGCCAAAGTATCAGAGCGGGCCGTTTTGGATTTGAATTTTTCCAGAGGAGACGTTTCAGACTGAATGTAGGTATCGGTCTAATTGTTATTGCTGCCTAAAGGCTTGCAGGAGTCTTGGATTTTGGGCCCATCGTTCTTCTATATATCCTACTTCAATTTTTTTACGTGTCCTTCATTTGTCCAGATTGTTCTTCATATTTGTATGCAATTTTATACACAACTAAACAAGGCATGTCTGTCTTAGTACCGGGAAAAAAGGCAAACGGCATCTTTGTGGCTTTCGATAAGCCAGGGGACTGTTAAGTGCTTTAACTGACTTGTTTCTTAAAACAGATAGACAAACAGATGGTTATAAGTGGAGCAAAAAGCCCACTTGTCAAACTATTTACAAAGAGGATATATTACATGTTCGCGCGGAGATGCGAAATTTCTCCTTGATTGTTAAGCGAACGAAGGAAATATTCTCGATTGCTCGACGAGAAATTTCGTATCTGCAAGTGGCCATGTATTGTTCTATTTTTTTATATAAACACCAATGAGATACCAAACTATTTCGCTTTAATATCATTTGGCCGCGAAAGGCGCGATTTATTATGTAGCCATAACAACACTGATTTTTACAAGTCTGAAGATCCGTATCAGGTTTTCGCGCAAAAGCTCAACTGGTATTTCATTGGTTGTTATGTAATAAGTCATATTCTTTTACTTTAGATGTTTAAACACAGTGATGTTAATACAATTCCTATCTACGTGCAGAAATTTCATGATAGCTTCTTCGAAAATTACATACTCTTAGACAAAACTAAGCCTTATTCTGATCAAATCGGCATCGTTTATGTAACAATTAAATTCGACTAAAATTTCACTCACGGGTATCACTACTCCTGCTTTGCTAGATATGTTTCAATGGTAAAATCCAGTTTAACGAAAGATGGAGTGTGCGGTGGCCCCAGAGGTTTGGTATTTACAGATGGCTACGTTCGAATGCGTTCATCGCACCATTCTGGGCCAGGGTGGAACATACAGCATTTAACACAGGAAATTCCAAGGTTTATTATCACGCTTACGAGCAAAGCAATCAGAATACGAATCAAACAAGTAACATACTCCGTCTGGCCTCACGCCATGTTCAAGATTACACTAACGATGAAAAATTTAGAAACTTTGAAGCCACTTGGGTTCTGGTCGTCACTTGGGAAAATGTCTGCCCTTACGACGAATGTACAGAACGTTGTAGTTTGGTAAGTTATGATTTTCACATTAATTACATTTTTCAGACCTTTTTCTTACGCACTGTCTTTCTTTGAAACAAACGACAGCTTTTGGGTTGGTGGTTTGACCCTTTTTCATGGCAAATTTTAGATGCTCCAAACAGTAAGCTCTTTAATTCGGCCACCTAAGATTGATGATTAGGTTTCGAATAGACCTCGTCACGGTTTTCGTATGAGAATCTAATGTCGAATAAATTCCGTAAAACGGCTGTTCTGAAAAAAATATGAATTAAAATATGAAAAGATGTTGAACTGCTGCATGCGCTAGAACAACTTTTTAATTTTTTCCTTTTTGTCTGTAAAAAATTGTCTTCCTTTCGACTAAACGTTTCCGGGAAAAATTGTAGACAAATGTATGGAAATCTGATACAAGCGTCCGGAGAAATTTAAGGACAGTTATGGCCCCCCAAATTTGTAAGTAAAATCCTTTGCGGTAGCGTTAGTTTGCAATTCTTTCTTTTTTTTTCAGAACAGCCGTTTTACGGAAATTATTCGGCATTACATTCTTCTCATACAAACACTGTAATTTCTCACGCGGTTGCCTACTCGTGAAGATGGCTTTCAAAACCGTGAAAAGGTCGATAAAACTTCGGTCGCTGTACTTCATTAATATTGATTGACTGCTTTGTTAGTCCTGTACTAGCCTGCGAATGGCGTCGTCTCTCCTCGCTCTTTCGTCGCTACGGACGTGTTTCGAGCACGAGGGAGTAGCGTCTTCGCCATTTTCTATACCAGGTGTTGGATCTATGTTATTGGTGGAAAAATGGTAACGTGAGAAACAAGACAAAATTAGTTGAATGTGAAGCGCTTGTTGATTGAATGGGACATTTTTTGCCACAATTTCTTTCGACCCTATGCCTTGGGTTGGTGAACAGAGAGATTTCAGATTACCATGTTTTGGGTGGAATGATTGGCGAGATTAAAATAGCGACCACGTATTTTTTTTGATTTTTTGAATTTCTTCAACGTATTTCGTGGAAACAGCGACAAGATCTTTGTCCCGTTTCGCCCATGACAAGGAGGGGGAGTAGCGTGCAGGCCATGCATTAGTCGGCTTGTGTTAAAGTTCATCGCCGGTTTCGTTTCATCTTCAGAATAGCATTTACTGAATAATTCGTCTTATAATTTGTGACTATACCTTCCAATTTTTTTAAAATAATCTCCTTCTCCCAGGGGCGGGGGAAGGAGGAGGATACTCAACAAAGGTTTATACGGTAAGGCTCCGCCCTGAGGTCCAACCCCTCACCCTTCTATGTACCATTTTTGACAGAAAATGTGCCCCTCGATTCCTACCCCTTCCTGTTTTAAAATAATCTTGCTTAGGTTTGCTAGGCAGCTCTGCTTTTAGGTTATCTAAATCTATTTTTACTTGTCGGCCCCCACTCATTCACTGAGTGCTGAATGAGTGTTTGAACGTGTGATTGCCTAGAGATGGGTTCTTTTTAACTTGTTAGCACAGTTTAACTTTATCCCATCACTTAAATCTTACGAGATCATTGGTTCGAATCCTATTGAAGTCCCGGAATTCTTTTCGGGTTTATTTGCAGTTGCTTAAATTACAATTACCACTGTGACAATCATATCCTCGTTTAAAAAAATTGTATTTTCGAAGTTCACATCATCTTCGTGTAACATTTAACTTGCTACAAAGTTGTTTACAGTTTTTTAAATCTTCCCGGCTCTACTTGGTTCGTAGGGATGTCAAGATGTCAAAAATAGCTATGAACAGGTCAAAGATTTATCGCTACACCACTGGCTAGAATAATGTCGTGAGTTTTATGTTTGTAGAGGAACACTTTTCAAGCAGTCATCATAACAGACTGGGGTAATACGTTTCTGATGTACAACTACCCTTCAGGAGGAATCGAGTGGACAGTTAATGTTCCTGTGTAAGTCATACTTATACAGAGTCAAAGGCCTAGGCCAAACGTCGAACTTTTCATGATACAAACCAAACTTAGTGAGTTAAGTTCTTGAAAAGTTCGACATCTAGCTCAGTAAAAAGTTCGTCTGTATGAGTTTGGATCGCCAACACGTTCTACCCGTCTGCTTCAGACGTCTGAAGATCGTCTCCGGGACAAACGTTGATCTTCACATGCAACGAACTAGACTAGTAAATTAAATGCTTTTTAACTTCGTTCGGTAGGAAATTTATTAGAGTTGCTTTTTGGTTTGATTCAGTTGATTGGTTCGACGCCTTCTAAGTTCCACGTGTAACCGGACAGACGATCTTAACTACCTAAACTAGAGTTTGGATCGTCTCATGAAAATTCGAAGTTTGGCCTAGTCCTTACACATCACTAGTTTAATGCTGTTAAGTGAGCTTGAAACGTTTAGAGAGAGGACTTCTTTGTTGTTGTTTTTGTGGCTTTTTAGGCTGCTTTTAGTGTCTCAGTGGGACCTAATTACTGAGTATTGTGGGTTGCAGCGTCTTTTAAATATTAAAGAAAATGTAATAATATGTGATGATAATAGTGATCACCACTATGGATGATACGGTATATGTTATATTATTATATGACATACATATTACCTACCACACTGATTTTTATCAAAATTCTGTTTTCCTCGTGGTTTGATTGGCAATCATCTTTCCTACAGATCTCAATATGCTGAATGGACAGATGTGTATGGTATTCCAGTAGCTGGTTGGAGCGCTGAAGGCATCCACAATCTCAACATGGAAGGGTGAGGCGTGCTAGTTACCCTGTAGCCTGCGCCGCAGACGAAACTAAACTCTGGTTAAGTCCTTCTGTGATACAGCACCCAAATCCTTGCTCTAGCCACCCACCTGTGTACTGGGATTTGAGTGCACGCCATAATTGGCCTGTTCAAAACTCCATCGTCAATTTTCCCATCAAGGTGAAGGAAATTCGAAACACTCTTCGAGTAATTCGTTGATTCCGTTGTGGCCCAGAACAAGGATATCGGTGCTGCTTCGCAGACGTTACTAACCGAGGTTGAATTCCGTCTGCGGCACAGGTTAGTTACCCTGCAGTAAATTATTTTTCTGTAAAAGCTGAACAGTGACAAAATGTTTTATAAAAATCAACTACAGTTTACCTGTATTTACGTACAGTAGGAGTAAGTCTGTTAGTGCGGATCCACGGAATGGTATCTTTTCCTTCACGACTTGACAATTAGTCACGACAAGGAAATGAGTGTTTCTTTCAAAAGTTCTCTTTATTTGGCCAAATTGTCCAGTGGCAATCTGATTGCTGTTAAACAAAGATTTATATTCATCTTTAAATTTATTGCAATGCTTCTCATGCCCTTTTCTCCACAAAAGAGGTTACTATATGTACTTTTTTATGTACAGGCATGTACGCCATTCCTTAATGATAAAAAATACGGAATTCAACAATGTAAGAATGCCCCGTCACTGGGTCTCTATTTGGGTCATTATGCAATTATCTTCCCTTGAAAAGGATGTACTATCCAGATTTTTCTCCAGACTTGCCACAATTGACACCCATATATAGGACACTACAATAAAAGATGGGTCACCATGCTTGTTTTCGCTCTCCGTGTCCGTAATTCTTAGTGTTTTTTCCTAGTTATGCGAAAATGGTTGGAAACTTGAATAGCTATCAAAAATTCTTATCATACAGCAAAAACTGTGGGTGTTCCAAAAACTTAGAGCCCCTTAGTAAGAAAGCAAAACGTTTAGAGAAAAAGACAGTTTTCACGTCATTCATATCTAAATGATACAACTTCTACTCTCCAGATTTTTTAAGATATATTTAGAAGATATATTTTTCGTGTAGCCATAGCGATTTCAAAACTTCGATAAAAAAAGCGGGGTTACCCTTCTCCTTTTATCGCAAAACGACAACAAAGGGACAATTTCGGCTTCAAATGATCATTGTAAGGTCTTGTAAGCGACGGGGCTTAGGCGAGTGTCAGGACCAACACCTTTTTTAGCCTGGAAGAGTTATCAATATCGCTATTAAAAGCATTGGACTTGAAAAGGAACCTTTGTTATCTCTCTTTAGGCGACCAGTCCAAATCGCCGCCGCCTTGGAAGTCGCAATGTTATGCGCCGTAGGTGATACGCAGTGTAAACCAAAGGGATGAATGCCATTAGTCTGTCTGGGAAGCTATCATCCCCAGGCTACTTTTATTAATGGTGAATCATGCAAATATCTCTGTGGTCAGTGGGAGGGTGGTTACGCTTAGTGACTGACTGAGCCATACTGTTTTAAAGTATATTTATCCTATGTTAAAAGAGCTCAGCTTTTAGGCTTGGCTAAATCTATTATGAGATATGGATTGTGGATTCTTACGAAGCAGGAAACTGAGCCCGATATCGCCCTCTGAATCTGCAGTTTTTCCTGTTCTACGAAAAACAAATCCAACTATTGTTTTACCATTCATTCAAATTTCTTGAAATACTATCAAACTCAAAGAGTGTCGATAATAATGATGATAATGATAATAATAATAATAATAATAATAATAATAATAATAATAATAAACGCTACCCAAGCGTGTGTGATAATGGCGTGAGCTCGTTAATTTAGTTTAGTTAAAATGAACCGTTTTTTAATTGAATTTTTTTCTCGAATATATGATATATTTTTAATGGAATGATTTTTTCAATCGAAATAGTTTCTTTTTTTTAATCGAAAGGAATAATGTAAGTAGTGCTTTGACTGAATAGTTTTTTAACTGAAATTAATTGTAAATAGATTTTATAGTTAGCTTTGTTATCAATACAAGTTTTAATTTATAAATAATAATAGATAATAATAATAATAATAACAATGACTAAAATAAAATAACATTAATGGCAATAACTGCTTTATTTACGGAGCTTTAAGGAGTACATGAAGCGAATCGGCGTGAACGTGAAGTTGGAAGTTATCCAGAAAACAACATTGTTGGGGACAGCAAAGATACTAAGGAAAGTACTGTCCCTGTAAGAGGAAGGAAAAGAGAGATCTGGGACCCGTGGTGACTTGTTGTAACCCGCTCCTAAGGACTATAAACCAGGCGGAACATCTTGCCTGAGTCTACAAGAAATGGACATAATAATAATAATAACAATGACAATAAAATAACATAACATTAATGACAATAACTGCTTTATTTACCCTTGACGGTATTTATAGCGCAAAGTATAGAGGGGCCGAGAAATGCCTGAAATAATATCAACCAAACATAATGGGGTTAATAGCCTCAACTGACCGGGGCCAGAAAACGCAGGTTTGCGAGGGATTTGATGTCGAGATTACCGTAAACAATTCAAGCTAGCGGTCAGGGCAAGACTTGGACTCGGGGCCTCCAGCCCGCAACCCCTTGGCCACGCTACCTCCTGTTCAACTATTTGCTAGTTCTTCGAGTAGCTTGTTGTTTTGTGTTGTAATATTTTGCTGTTTTGTGATCGCTAAACATTTGATAGACTCGAAATATCAAACTATTGTTTTATACAGGTCAGGTACAGTGCTGGGAATGTATAACTTGGACAAGACGAATGGAAATACAGGCACGCTAGGCAGATATTTTTGGAGAATAGAAGACCAGGAAAGAGACAGTGACATCAAAAAATGCACCGATTGGATTACTTTCCAAGATGACGTGAACTTTAGGTCTTGGTATGATCAGCAGTTTCGATCTCGACGTGCAAACCGGCGTTTGGCGTGTCCGTGCACTATATGGCAGGCATTTCTGGACAGGGGACGATTCTCTCTGGACTTTTCACACTCTTCTTCAAACTTTTGTTTTAGGTCCAGACGCTCCAGGATCTTTGTTCATTTCAGTAATGATCTTGGCCTTGTGCTCTTTCGGTTGAGACAACTCTGCTGTTACTCGAGCTCTTTCAGTGACTTTGGTGCCCTTATAACTGGTCCGCCGGACGGAAGTCACGCTATAGCTGAACCAATATTTGGCGCTAGCGGGGTTACTACCGACAGAGACGCCGAAACATTTTGCTGTGCTGATCCAGATTTGTGCAATCTATATTACTTTTATCGTCCAAGTGATGATTGCTCTTTTTACCGACCTCGTAGGAGACGTAAGTTTTTTTTGTTGTGCGACTCCTTTCTTTAAACAAGGATGTCTTAATTAGTGCTTTGGCTGAAAGGAGAGTAACAAGGTTACTTTGCTCGTACCTACAGCCTGCAAAAAAATGTTTAAAACCTCTAGAAACTAAAATGCTTCGACGTTACAATGCGACTACTACAACCGGGGCCACCTAGACAAAGTTGACCAATCGGATTACAGGAAAATAACAATACATTCCGAGATAGTTAGTTGTCAATAATAATCGAAATAAACAACTGGGATCGAAATCTACAGACGAAGGGCTGTTGTTCCATAAATATTCACCACTTATTTTGAAGAAAATCTCCTTAGGTTTATGCAATTATAGTATAATTCATGCTGAAAATGCATTTCGCGTATTTCCTTCAACGCCCAAAACCACGTTTACTGTCAGGAGCTGTTCAGTATCCTAAGAGGTAACAGCTTTGAAAAGCTTGAGAACTCTGTTTATCCTCATTTAATCCCTTAATAACTTGCTATGTTGTTCCAGGTTGGTTCTGGGGTGATCCACATTTTAAGACACTAGATGGTGGGAATTATACGTTCAACGGCCTTGGTGAATATGTAATGATCGATGCACAAGATGGGGTATTCCAACTGCAAGCCAGGACAGGCCTTGCCCAACAAAATTCAACTACTGCCACAATTTTCTCAGCCGGAGCTGCTAAAGAAGAAAACACAAGCATCGTTGAAGTAAAAGTCAAGAAAGGAGGTGAGACATACGCGGATACACAATGGCAGTCAGATTGTCTGAATGACCTGATTATTCTTTTCTGATCGGTCACACTAAGGCCAGAAAATTGACACTTTGCTCACTGTGTGCTCAACGATTCAGCTTTTTTGAATAATGTAGAAACCCGCGTATAAGAACCTAAAATTTACGAACCTGTTAGGCTAAAATCCCTTTTCGTAAGAACCTGTTTAGCCTGAACTTTTCATTAGGTTTTTATTTTACATAAATGAAGGCATACTGATGAAAATACAAAAAAAATTTTAGTCTAGGTTTCAGTCATTAAGATTCAAAGAATGAACTAAAATGAAAACGATATCATGTCTTTGCCAATACTGGATTACACAATGCAATTATTAAGAATACAGATCCATTTGTCACTGCAGCATCAGAAAGACATGCATGCCAATACTTCGGAAAGGTAAATTTACTGTATGGTTATCAGCTTAATAATATACACCAAAAAAATTACTCGATTCTGATTGGCTGAAAAAGGAGTGCAGTTCTCCTGTAACACAAGTGCAAATTTGTAACACAAGTGCAAGTTACAAATGGTTTATGATTGGTTGAAAAAACGAAACCAACGAGAGCCAATCAGATTAAAGCTGCTTTATAGCACAAAATTTAAGATAAGACACGGAAGGAAATGGCCGTGAGTTTCAGTAATTAACGATTTCATTTTGCATGCAAAACAACAATAGAACAGTTAAAAAATATTCCAAAACCCGGAATACAGTAATAAGTATGTCTTTCTGGCTAAATGTATTGAAAATGTGCTGCCAAGAAAAAATACTGTCATAGGGTGTCCAGTTCCTATTTTTTGAGCCTACTCATATTTTCTCCTGTTTTTAAACTAATACCTGCTATTTTTCCTATTTTTTTGCTGGTGAAGCCAAAATTTGTAACAAAATTGAAAATGGAATATAAATTATTATAGCTGTATGTGTTTTGGAGTGAGATTTATCATAAAGCAAGTAGTATGTTAATTGACTTTGATGTTCTAATATTCGCAAAAATGTTAGCTACATTTGTTCTTTTCATGACCTCTATTGCTTATTAGAGTTCTGTTAACAACTTTGTTATATTGATACTTTTTGTATAATTTTCTAGTGCACCTACATGTATTGTATGTAGTGTTATAGTTCTTATGACTATTGAATAATATTGTGCATAGCCCACTGAAACTGCATTCAGTATCTGTACATGTTGTATTTTATTTTGAAGTCTCGCTCGCATTTATGTTCATCTTTGAAACTGAAAACAGGATCAAGTTGTCCTCTCATAACACAGGTCAGATAAATCATCAATCAGTTTCTTGTTTAAGAAACCAATCACTAGCTGGATTCTGGATGCTACATGAAAAGAACAGACTCAAGTTTAGTTCACAGCACTACATGTACCTCTCTTGGTGACCCTTGTTAACAGCTATACCTAAGTAACTGACGAAGGATCCAATATTTGGGTTGCGAGACGGGCCTTGCAATCGTAGCTAAGTAGAGAGTTAGTTAGAACTTAACCATGACTTACTTACAATCTGGTACCAAATAGATCAGTGTCATTTTGCGTACACCGCGGTAAGCCTGGTTCCGTAGTTAAAACTATGCGGTCTTTTGACTCAAAAAAGCATATTCTCAACCAGCTACCGATTGCAGATTAATGGAAGGAGAGCTTTCCGTGGGACCTTTTAGTCCTAGTTCGATATCTTTCAATGACAACGCAATCGTAAGAAATTTCATTCTTCGACCAACTGGAAGCGAATTTTTCTGATTACAGTGTAACTGAGCCAATGAACTCCTTCTAAGCCGCAAAAGTTGATCTAAATCCTTCGAACGTAGAAGCTGAGGACTCGTAGCCTTAAGTTATTATAACTTTATTACTTTCCATATTCTGGCTTTTCAAAGTAATTACAATATTCAATAAAATATGTAAAACTATACAACAATAAGAAATGATTAAAATCATATGTTTATAACAAGATTTAACAAGACAAGTATTTAAATAAGTGTCTCTAAAAATCCTGAGTCTTCAAGCTTAAAGCTTAAGTTTATGTTTTAAGCCGGTGTTTGCTTTTTTCAAAGATGAACTCGAGGCAAGAAAAGCTTTTTAAAGTTTTGTAAGCTTATATCAAACCTGATACCCGATCAGATCATTGTCTTACAAACGTGCATAAACTTAATAGCCGCATAAACTACGCTCGAGTTCATCAAATTATTAGTTATAAAAAACAAGCATCAAATACAATAATTACTCAGGCTTACCATTCGAGATGCAGCTCCTGAAAGGTATCAAGTACGGCCAGCAGTATCGCTTCAGACTTTTCAACCCTCTTACGCATCAAGCCAGGTGAAAAACGAAAAAGCGATGCCTTCCGAAATCGGATTTCTGACTTTGAATAACAGAAGACTCCTGATGGCAGCTGAATTTCATTTTGTACATCCAGTGGAAAAAGTCAGTTAAAAACACCACAAAAAGACACAAAACTCTGTCAACTTCAGCTGTCAAAGTAAACAAGATGCAAGATGCTGCATAAATTTTCCGCATGAACTCATCTGTCAAATTTTGACCAATCAGAGCATAAAAGTTGGACGTAGAGCGTGACCAACGCGTGACCATGGTGAGCAAAGTCAAAAGTAACTGTCATTCCTGCCTGTAATAGCTGGCTGAAATTTTGCGTCCGAAGTCAGTTTGACATCCAATTTTAATTGTGGGGCACATAAACACATCACATTTCAAATGAATAGAAAAAATTAATCTTGAGCCTGCGATCATTTTAAAACAATTAACTTGTCAGCGGCTAACTTTAAAAATACTTGAGCCCGCGATACAGTCAAGTGATACTGGTCAGCGGATACCCTGTTTTGACAGCCGTCAATTGATCACAACATTGATGTCCAATATGTGTGCATTGTCAGTTTTTCTGTACGCGGGTTTTTACTGTATCTAAAAACGTAATAACATTTCACCGTTTTATTTTTTTAGGTGGGATCGACATTTTGATTGAAGAAAAAATTTACCCCAACTACGCCAATCTGACAAATCAAACCATAGAAGTCGAAGGAAACCTTTCTTTCTCGAAACCAGAGGCAAACTGTGTAGAAGTTTATTTTCCCTCGACAACGTCCGTGCAGTTCTGCGAGAAAAGAGAAATGCTGTCCTTTGTGGTTACTCTCAGCGAAGATTACAGAAACAGCACCAGAGGGTTACTGGGTACTTGGAATGATGATCCTAATGACGACTTCACATTGCCTGATGGGACGGTATTGTCTACATCTTCAACATCGAGGGAAATTCACTTCGATTTTGGCGTTAAGTGTAAGTTTTTCAGTACATAATTAAATACACCTGACTGAAAAAGCGTTGTCGCTTGAAAAGTATAAACCATGCCCGATAGGACGTAATTGATTTATGGGTAGAACTTTTAATTATTACCATTGCACATTTAAAGTTCTTTCCGGAAACGTTTACATTATCTAAGCTTTCCGCGACGATGTATTCCAGAAAAGGTCAAACGATTTCCAGCTTTGCTGGCAATAAGCTCACAATTTCACCTGTTCAAGGCACATCAGGGACCTCTACAATGAAATAGCGTAACCATATCGCCATCGCACACTTAAAAATCAGCGTAAGATAAGACCTAATCGCTTTCTTGGAAGACATATAAAAGACAACGGCAACGTCGATTCGTCTGCCAACTTTCTTTCTTGCCTCGTGTAGTTAAGAAAAAAAAAACATCCTTCTTTTCTTTTTCAGGGCAAATCAATCAGTCTCAGTCATTGTTTACATATGCTCAAAATGAAAGCGTAGATACCTTTGCGAAACCTGACTTTTTGCCCATGTTCATTGAAAACATAACGTGGTTTAACGAAACTGTGAGGATAGCGGCTTTGACTCAATGTGGAGATGACATCGAGTGCTTATTCGACGCTGCAGCCACCAACGACGTGTCTGTTGGGCTGGTAACTAGAGATATAAATATTCAGTTGGAGAACGAAACAAACATCCTCGGTAAGTCACCTGAGGAATTGTGTTGCTAAGGGGAAGAGGGGCGGGGGGGAGTACTACCATACATATGGGCTAGATAGGTATGTGCCGCTCTATAGGGTGTGGCTTTTATGAGGGTTTCGATCTTTTGGGGCATCATTTTTTTCCTTGTTCGCGTTGTGTTCCTTTTGATTCTTTGCGTTATATTTAGATTTTTTCCTAAGCATTTTAAGCTAAAAACAATCATTTGTTCACCAGTGGATTTTGATTCAATCATGCTAGTTAAGCACAGTTGTAACATAAATGTTTTCGGGCACGTTTGGCCCTGGTTGAATGGTCGACATTTTAAAAACATCGGACCGCGCCACCGCAGGTTTTTCCTTAACGTGTTTGTGCTTTATTACTTCTTAAAACCAAGATCTTAGTTGAATTCATCTTAATGGTGATCTACAATTGTGGCATACAGTAGCCATCCCGATTTCTCGAATCTGGGAAGAGAAAGAGAATTGTTTTGAATAAAGAGGAAAACCAAGGGTAAAAATCAGAAGTGAAAAGAAAGTCAATATTTGTGGGAGTCGTCGAGAAACCGACAGTTCGTGAAAACAATATTCTACAATGTTTTGTTCTCTACCGTAGAAAATTTTCCACCAGTGATAGTAAATGCCTCGGATGTAATAAATGCAACGCTTTATGGAATTATTCAGTTAAATATTACTGCGGAGGACGAAGACACTGTAAAGTTTGAAGTGATTAACAAACCTGAAAGTGCCACGGTAATACCAAGTGGAAACGTGCTCTACTTTTATTGGAATGTAACGTCGTCACAAAAGGTACATAACTTTAAACAACAATCAGCGCGACCCAGTATAATCTGTTCACAGCCGTTCTATGGGTTTTCAGGCAACGCTGCTGTGGGGAAGGGCGTTGCGTGACGACCCAAAGAAAGGCTATGCACCAGACTAAGACCAGTGTTACGAAAACTAAAGCGCGTGTAAAAGTTTGTGAGGTGCTTTGGTTTATAGTATCGCTAAGTATTCTTACTGGTTGTTTGTATTTTGGCGAGCCCGTAACGCGACTCAAACAAACAAGTTGTAAAATACTCAACCATATAGTAAACCAAAACAACGAGTAGCGTAGATTATAGGAAAGAAGGAAGAGTGCTAACTCTAACCTCTTTTTGTAGAATGGTCAGGCATGAAGGGAACTAATGAGAATTAAGTGAATCGAAGTTACTTGTGGTATTAAAGGAAGCTGTGGGAGGTGGGGGGGGGGGGGGTATATCAGCACCACCTTAACGATCACAGACCTCAGTATGAACTCCATCAACCATAGACGCAACTTATTTTCCAGGTTCTCTCTCTTACCCGTTGGGACGGGTACGGGAGGACCATGGGAACGAGGTTGCCATAGACAAAGGCAAGAGCAATAGAGAAAGACCCTAGGAGAAGGGATGGGTAGATTTAGCGATTGCATTTGGGTAAACATAAAAAAACAGAGGCCAGATTTCGTTTAGTCAAGTTTATCAGAGTTTGTGTGAAGGTGTTTGCTATAATAATCCGGAATAATTTGCAAATGTGACGATGATATTACCAATAATAGATGTTTCTTTTAGTAATTTATGCTTTAAAGCGCGCAGTTAACGAAAATGATCAAATTCATTCAAATGCTGTCACCTAGCCAGAAAATTAAATTCAGATTTTTAATTTTGTTTTTGTTGCTACTTTATTTGTTTGTTTGTTTTCCCTTTTTTTCTGGTCAGTTCAATCTATCAATCGTTGCTACTGATGACAGAGGTGCAAGCGCACTTTGGAATCCAACAATTAGGATGTGCGCCTGCAACAACGATGGCCAGTGCATAGAGCCAGAAGAGGGTGATCCGGTCAACACCGACATCAAGTTTATTTACATGGGATGTGCATGCCAAGGAGGTTATACGGGAAGGTTCTGCGAAAGTGAAATTGATGCCTGCGAATTGAATGGTCAGCCGTGTTACGTAGGAGTTACATGCATTGATCTTGACCCACCAGCAAATGTCAGTGGATATATTTGTGGGCCCTGTCCAACAGGATTTACCGGAGATGGCGCTCAGTGTTTAGGTGGGTACAGCTATTGTGATACAAATTTATCCTCGGTTTAAATTTTATTGTCCTTTGATTTTGAGCATGTTCATGTATGATGATGAGTTTAAAGAGAGAGAGAAACAAAAAAAAGGAAATTTTTAAACCTGAACATAGCGTTGATAATTAAAATTTTATTACGCGTGCCAGTATGACTTCAAGAAACCTCTTTAGCACGAAATAAAGCCTAGTAAATGCCCTTCTAAAGAGAAAAAGCAGGGCTAGAAAAGCGAAAGAAGATAGGAGGAGAGAAAGCGAAAATTTGCATCGTGCGTAATGAAAGCTTAAATTTAGCATCAGGGGCTAAGGCAGTGCAGTCTTCGACATAGAATAGGCATTTGGGCGGTATTGATTCTTTATAGTCAGACAGTCAGACAAGAAAAGGGCTCGAACAACTGCAAAAGGCGTTACTTAATTCTTGCAAAATTCCGAGTAGCTAATGAGTTGAATGAATTGAAACATTTGAGTCCTTTCAGAAGGATTAAACACCTATCATGTTGGGAAATGCTGTAACAACATAACGGGTATGCATTAAAAGACCTTAAATAGCCCATTTTAGGAAATTGGTCTAATATAAAACCTTTTGGCGTTTACATTATGGAACTTTTTCCTTAGACATCGACGAATGTCAAAGTGATAGTGCAAACAACTGCGAGCAAATTTGTGTCAATACAGCGGGCTCCTACTATTGTACTTGTCGCAATGGATTCACCATTAAAGCGGATAAACAAAGTTGCGAAGGTGAGAAACAGACACTAATACTCTAAATGAGACTTCTACCAAGATAACGTTGTTAGTACATTCTTTTCACAAAATGAGAGAACATTATACATCTAAAATTGGATTAGTCTTGCCAAAAGGTTTTCAAAGGCATATTGCAACAGCAGTTTTTGTCTACGTTGCGTGACTAGACGAAAACGGCGGCAGCGTTGCACATCTAAAAAAGGGCAAGGATTGCACTGATTGTGACTGTTTTTGAAAATCTGTCAGCGTAACTGGCTTTTCAAATTTCAATTTGTTGTTTTTAGCTTTGCCGATGTAATACTTGGGAAATATTTGGGACTTTCTTGAGATATTTATTTTACATGAAGCTGTGATTGAATTTAAGAGAAATTTCCTCGCATACGTTAGGTTTCATAGCGAATAAGGACGCGTAATTTTGGCGTAGCCCCTTCGTTTATCTGTTGATGGAAGCCTTTAATGCAAATTTATCTCTTTGTGTACAAACTGTAACGGAGTCATGTGGACAAACCCTAAATATAAGGACCGTGCAATCAATTACATTGTATTCGTATTGGAATTTCTTTATGTACTTTATAGATATCAATGAATGCGAGCCATCAAATGACTGCATGCACCAGTGTGAAAACACGCAAGGAAGCTTTAACTGTTCATGTAATGAGTTTTTCGTGGTAGATCCAACAGACTGGAGAAAGTGCGTGGGTATGCATCGTATTTCTTTTTCTAGTCTTTTTGTCTGTAGTAGCACCCATTTTATATTTGCCATGGGAGCTTTTCTGACAATAGCAAAATTGAAAGCGTAAATACGTATCCGCTGGAATTTGAGTTCATCAAATCGAATCGAATCAAATCAATCAATCAACGAGATGATTTCGATAGTTTTGTTTTTCTTACTTTTTAGCAACGAACCCCTGTTCTCCAGATCCTGGCTGTGACCATGTGTGTTTCAGCGATGCCAATAATCAGCCAAACTGTGACTGTTTTGCAAACTTCGAACTTCAGAATGATGGAAAGACATGCACAGGTATTCGATATTATAAGGATTCTGCCTTTGTTAATAATTATCGCGCGAATCAAAGTCGTCCTGGCAGGGGTTTCAATCATGTTCCCTAACTAAGCACCCCTAATATTATGAATAACAAAGAATAAAAAATAATTCAGCAGAAAAAAAGGCTAAACAGTAATTCAAGTAATAAGGAGGGATAAATACAAGTATTACCGGCGGGAGAGGATAGAGCTTTATCCTCTCTTGTTACCGAACCATCGTAACAACATGCTACTCGCGATCGAATAACCTCTCTCGGAAAACGTTTTCTGTTCCTTTAATATATAAATGGATCCCGCGCTTTGACTAAGGGCTGTTGCAAGCAACGCCATCCCCCCTCCTGTTACCCCCGTAACGTATCCTAAACAGGCTTCCGAATATCTTTTTCGTGTGCTTATCAATTATTCGCCGAAGGCGAAGTTAACATGTCTAACATTGTTGGATAATTCAACAATATAAACTGAATCTAAGGTGAATAATTGTTTTAGTGTATTCATAGGACGTGATCTCAACAGAATCAGTAAGGAAACCATTACAAAAACGATTATTTAGTTTGATTGACGGGTGAATTCATGCGTAAACACGTATGAAGCCGTAAACAGTGGATGCCCAAAAGTTAGATCTTTACAGCATCTTTAAACATGGCAAATGATAGTTTTATTTTTTTTGTATCGATTTTTGTAAGTTTGAGCATCAAAGGTTTAAAAGAAAACGCCGAAAATTTAAAGTACTACCCAATTCTGAGAAGAAAAGTAGAGCTTTATTTAATTTGTTTCTGTCAACTCACCGTGAATGAAAATTATTTTTGTCGCTTCTTCCAATGCTGTACGTTGGTCTCAGGGAACTCGTATTTTCACCACAAAAAATGCACAGAATCCAGAATCGATTTGCTGCAGCTTGTAAATCTTGCTCATTTTGACGCACCCACACGTCGCCGAGGTTTAAACTTTAAGGGATGTCTTCTGTGCATGGTTGGCTCTTTAGATGGGATATACTTAAATTGAGCATTTTTTTTCTCAGACATCAACGAGTGTGATCCTGCCAAACCTCTCCATCGATGTAGCCATATCTGTAAAAACATCCCTGGAGGATATAACTGCTCTTGTCCAGGCGGATATCGATTATCCGACGATGGGTACACCTGCGATGGTAATATTTTGGTCTTTTTTCAAATAACGAAGTACATTTGTATGTTAGGATAACATCAGCTGTGTGAGTTCTCCCTTATTCTTTGAGAAGATTTCATTTTGTTCTGGGTCTCCTGGCGACACTGATATTGCCAATCAATCATATGACATGAACACACCTTTACCCCAGGCCTTAAACCCCTAGTGAGTATTGATAAAAGGTAAAACGATCAAATCTCTTTACGACAGAAACCGTATAAGCCAGGTGTCCGTCTTAGGGGGAGTCGAAGGAAATTTAGCACTAAGGGGCTACAAGGACCAACTCTTTGTCTCTGTTAAAGGCTGGTTTTCACTAGCGACGGAGTCGGAGTCGGAGTCGTAAGCGGAGTCGTAAGAGCGCTTATGACCTAGTGAAAATCAAAAATCGGAGTCGTAAGCGGAGTCATAAGCGCGACGGAATCGGGGTCAGAAGAATCAGAACGTTTCCATTTTCTTCCGACTCCGTTTACGACTCCGTCGCTTGCGTTCCGCTTATGATCTAGTGAAAACCAGATTGTCGGAGTCGGAAGCAGAAGCGGAAGGATAAACCAATGACAATGCACGTTCCCACGCTTTGTGATTGTTTTGGTTCTTCTGCTTCCGCTTCTGACTCCGACAATCTGGTTTTCACTAGATCATAAGCGGAACGTAAGCGACGGAGTCGTAAGCGGAATCGTAAGGCTATTTTCACTAGATCATAAGCTCTACGCTTCTGATTACGACTCCTACTCCGACTCCGTCGCTAGTGAAAACCAGCCTTAAGGAAGCTATATTTCCATCTTATAGGGGTGCCGACACTGTATTAAAAAGGTGTCAGCCTAACAGAGCCAAGAAAAATTCAGTTCTAAGGAAGCGTTAGGGATCACGGTTTTAGGGAGCGTATCCACCTTTTTGTCTGTTTAACAATTATTCTTTGAAATCGAGGTGAATAGTGGCTGAATATTTAGCAAGCCGCGAAAGCGGCGTGGTAAATATTCCTTAAGCCACTGTTCACCGCGATTGAAAAGAATAATTGTTTTAGTATATATACATGAAGTGATGTCAACAAATTCAGAGAGGAAACCATTAAAAAGTACGATTTGATTGATGGATCAAATCTCGCGAAAGTTTAAAAATAGATCTTTGCAGAATTTTCAAAGATGGCAATTCACAAGTTTATCACTTCGCAAACAACAGCGTAACGGCTTAAATGGAACCGTTAAAAGTTTGAATTGTTTCCTTACCAGAGAAGAAAAGTAGAACTTTGTTGTTTTCTGTTGACTCGCCAAGTTTATAGTCTTCGCATGAAGTGCTTACAAAAATGGCGGCTCGGTTGCTCGAGGTAAGATGTCGTTTCCCTGTAGCATTCTTTTTCCTATTTACTTGAAACGTATGATTTCTGGAAACATTTGCTTTCAAATTTGTTTGTCATAAATACACTTCGAGTTTTGGGCCAAATTTTTCTTGTTAGGAAACGCTGAGTTCACGAGACGGTCTCTTCTACACGAATAAACGGGAGTTGTAAACAATCCATCGAGCACAAAATTCAGCTACCGTAAATGCAAAAACGCCGTTTTGAATCCTTCGAAGTCTTTTCTTGCCTTAAAAAAAGTCAACCCTAGGATTTTGTCGACTTTTAAGAGATCATTCCCTAAAAGAATGGGAAAAACACCGAGCTCACTCATTATCCACCCGCTAGGGGGTGAATATTGTTGAATAGTCCGAGATGGCGAACCAATCAGATTGCTTAAATCACTAAGATCACTGAGGGTGTGTATGCTAATACCAAATCTCCCATAATACGCTTTGTATGTTCCCCCTGCCTCCAAATTATGCATTAACTGTTGTTTTCAAATACTCCTGGGAAAATTGCATATTCCGTAGAGTATTGAAAACAATACTTTATGCAGCATTTAGGGGCGGGGGGTAAACAGAGTGCAATATGGGGATTCCAAAATATTCAATAAAGATACCCTTTAAGTTTTTATTCAATTAGCAAAAAACGGAAGCATTCTACATTTTTTTTTTTTACTTTCCAGATATTAATGAGTGTGTAGATGACAGGTTGTTTAACTGCACGGACACTCAAAGGTGCATCAATGACATCGGTACTTACAGATGTGACTGTGGAGAGAACCTTTTCTTTATTGATGGACAATGCAGAGGTAATGTTGTAATGGAGACACATGGCCACTTATTTGATGAACGGTATCTGTATTAGACTTAAGATAACAGACGTTCGACAATTCTATATCCTATATCCTACAGAGAACTACTACAGTCACCTTCAGTAAGGTGTTTGTCGCCAGAGACGGGTGAAGAAAGTCCTGGACCGAAATAGAAGCGATGATCTTCAGAACTCTAGTAATCGGTAGCAAAAGCTAGATCTGACTGGGAATAATCAAAAAGGCTTTCATATAATGAGTGTCTTTGAATTGCCGGGTATATGGATTTTTGCTATTTAAGATTTCATGGCCACGGCCCGACACCTTTTGGACAGTAGAATGGGGCTTCACTGAACGAAGAAGATAACAAAGTTAAAACCCGCGACGTGATGTTCACCTTATTCTTTATATGAAATCTGCATTCTATTAAATTGCAGTTGGAATGATAAGACACCTATGTCTCCAAATAGGATGCTGAATATTGACTTATTTCTTATTTCCTCAAGTGTACAAAATTTTGTCGTAGATTTTAGAAAATGAGAACCTGTTTCAAATTTAAAGCTCAACAGGTTCTTGTATATAGAGGTCCTAGCTGACAACTTTTAGCCTAAAAGGTTCTTAAAAAGCACGTTCTTAGCCGTGGATGTTTACTGTATAACAGCAATAATTGTATTTTTTACGTCACAGTTCTGGATATAAACGAGACAGCCCCTATCCCTACGCTTGCTGAGCCGCGAACGCCATCAGCAGAAGAAGAACTGGAGGCAGTGCAGATAACCATTCTTTATAATAGCACTGTAAGTATTTTTTCTTGTATTAAGTATTAGTAATTGTGGTATAGTTTGACAGAGGTCAAGAATTGTCTTTTTTCAAGCGCTTTAATGCGAGGAAAAATATACATATGCCCCCCCCTCCCTCCCCCATCATCTATGAAAAAAAGAATTCGTCAATGGTATCACTTATAAACTTCTTGAAGTTGGTGAAAATCACTCTTGAAAAATATCACAGCATATTTGGTTGTGAAGAAAGATTTATATTGTAATCATGCTAAGTCGGTTATACGTAATTTTAGTATTGTATCAGGTGACATTATAGCCAAATTCGTTGCATCGCGCTGCGTGATTCGCAAACTTCGAAGAAATTTTGGGTTTTTCTGTTCCGTCAATCATCTTAGCGGACCTCTTAGGAAACAAATGTTTACTTGTGATTGGAGCATTTCGATCCACTTTCTAGTCTTTCAAGGTTCATTGCTTGTGATCGCACTGTTTCGGGCAATAGTTGACAAGTTTTCTTGAAATATTTTTCTGATCTTTCTTATTCTTGTCTCTTGAAAGAATAAAGCAATATCTGCCCCCTGCCCTCTACAAAATACCACTCATCTAGAGTCATTTTCAATTTTGTTTTTGCGGGCCAAGCTGGGCGAGTACGTTGCATTGTGATAAACATTAACTCCGGCCCCACTAAAATGATTGACGGAACAGAAAATCCATTCGAAGTTTGCAAACGTGCAGCGCGATACAACGAATTTGGCTATGATAATGGTAGTAGAACTGAGTGGAGTTCAATTTAGTCCAAAATCATACTCGTGATTTCGATTTTATTTTTGATTTACAAGACACTCATTACATCCATTTTGAAATCACAGAATTCAAGCAGTCAGTACCAGTATTTATTTGATCTAGTAGCCAGTTTGTTGAAAAGCGGAAACAAAAAGGTTTTTACATCTTACTTTGTACCCGAAACAGAAATGATGCAATATAAAGCGAAAATGGTTCGATTTAAAACAGGAATGACGCAATTTAGAACATGAATGACGCGATTTAGAACAGAAGTAATTTACAGCAAAAAGCAGTGTGATTCGTGAATAAATCACACTGCTGAGAGCCAGTCAGATTGCAGAGATCACCAGTGATTTCAAAATGGATATAATAAACCGTGGATATAATATAATTATTGTAGCACGAAAGCAATATGGCGGTGTCCAAGTTGTTTACCTTTCAGACCTACTTATCGGGACACTGCTCTCTGTTTACTTGTTGTTTGATAGTTCAAATGGGATTATACAACAGACCAGGCTTTTAAAGAAATAATGGCGTCCGTTGCGACCGAATATTGTAATGTGAACAGGACAGAATGTGCATTAACAGTTACACGGCAAGGAAGGTAACTTAGTAATTAAAGGATCACGAAAGCTGTTGTAGTTTACATTCAAGATCTAGGTTGTAATAGTCAAAAAACAAAATGGAGTGGTTTGTTATCCCGCACTTTTTTTCTATAGATTAACATTTATGTGTTTGATTACGGGCTCGAAAAGGTAAGAGGACTTTTTGAGACACGGGCCCCCCTTGTGTCATCACCTAGTTTACCTCTGAATGCCGGCTTTTGCTTATTAAAGCGAGAGAGAGTATTTCAGACGATATCTAAACACAAAGAATTGGGTGGAGTAACATCGACGTTTTCTAAGTCGACTTGTTATTTAAGAAATTAACTCAAATAATTTATTAGTCCCCAAGCAGCTGTTTTAGTGTTTTCCTCGTACAACACTTGGCGAGGAACATGAATGACGCGATTTCCTTTAGCTCTGCCATTAATTTGTAATTATGATATATTTTGTTCTAATTATTTTTACTGAGGGAGACCATTCCTTATAAGCCCGGTGGCTTCTCTTGGGCTTCCTCGCCATGACATCTTAAATAATTTTTTTCCCTTTACTTTGTACATTTTATGGCAAACAAACCAATAAACCAGGAACATTACGCGACGACACAAAACGGCTACGAGTGATACTAATAATTCATTTATTTATTATTTACTTATTTAATGGATTATAATAATATTGATTGATTTATTTATTTATTAAGTCATTTATACGCCTTTTCTTTGTCTGTTTGTTTTTTTTTTTTTCATCTCATCAGAATCGACCTCTATTTATCTTTGCGAGTTCATCTTCTCCCTGGTTATCCTAAAAACGCTTCGGGTACTTTTCTCGTCGCTTTTTACGTTCAGCAGCCAGCTGGACTATTCATTGGAAACCAATCAGTCCTCCCTAGCAGCGCACTGGTTGAAATCATTCAACTTTATGAACGACAGATTGAAGCCGCGATTGGCGCCAATATAACTAGTGTGGAGGCTCTCTTCAAGCCTACATCATCCGCACCTACAGAAATACCTGTCGGACCAACCAGCAGCAGTGATGAGACCGTGTGGATTGTAATTGGTGTTCTTGGTGGATTGGTCCTTCTACTTTTGATAATTTTAATTGTCATTTTTGTACTTAGAAGGTAAGATATGTTGACATACAGGAAATAAGGAATATTACTAATGAGTTTTTCATATCGTGCAGTTAAAAATTACAGTTGAACCGCCATTAAGCGGCCACCCTCATATTAAGCGGCCGGGAATCAAAGTCCCCAAATAATGGTAGAAAATAATGAGAAATTTAATCTCTTTTAGGCGGCCCCCTTTTTTCCCAACCAAAGTTACTTTATTTTATTTGCCACAGAATAATTACAAAAAATATAGGAAAAGCAGAAAAAAAGAAGTGGCGAGGAGACGGTTAGGCCTCCTCGAACCACGGGTTAGAGCGGTTTGTTTTAGTTCTCCCCATCAAGCGCGTGATACACTTAGTTTGGCTTCAAATTAGGATATGGTCAAGGAAAATACAGTCCGAGATAAAAGGTGACGGCCGATTGTGGACCAGGAATGTTTCTCACGTCGCGCGTTTGTGACAAAATAAAGTGATGTTTCTGCCACATGCTACAGTCGAACCTCACGACTAACGGCCACCCCTCCACAGCGGCCATTTTCTTCTAGCCCTAAGGTGGCCGTTGTGGAGAGGTTCATCTGTAATTTACGACGAACCGCCTCTATTGAGAGGCTAACCTTAAGCGGCCTCTTGCCGGTACCCCGAGGGTGGCCGTTTAATAGAGGTTGAACTCACTGTTTGAAGTTTACTGGAGTCATTCGTGCCTGCTCAAAGCTGTACTACAAAGAAAGCTCACGTGACGTTAAAAAAGGCTTCCTGTACAGCCTACTTAAGGTCCTTCTTCTGAAATAGAAACTACAGTAAGAATTTTTGTCAAACTTTACCGCTTAATTTCTTTAGACACCAAATTGAATATGATTATAATTATGTGCAAATAGACGATTTGAACACGTTTCAGACGATTTTTTTCCCCTGGGAATTAGTCTACATTTTAGAGAGGAAAGCCACTGTTCATTTTCAAAGAAGAGAAAAAGAAGAAAATGAAGATTTACCTCTCTTGAGATAGGGAGCTCCAGCCCTAGGGCAAAAGCCGCTATGCTTTTGTTGTTGTTGTTTTGTTTGTTTGTTTTTTTTTTTGCCCACTTATCACGCTTGAAATAGAGAGCATCAATCTCAACGATATGTGGCAAATTTCAGCTTCTTCTGATGTAAGTGAATCCAGATTCTGGAATCCGGGAAATATTTGCTTGGATAGGCCTGTCCAGATTGTGCTCAGCAACTTTTGAACAACTTATAGCTTTTGGAGCAACTTTTTGAGCTTCTAGCAACCTCGAGCAATTTTTGAGCAAAATATAAGTTTAGAGCACATATCAAGCGCGAAAGAGTCAACGATTTCATAGAAAATTCAATTTGTGTGAATTTCTTCAGACAGTTAAGAGAGCATTGTATTCTTTTATAAATGATCATCAACCTCTGAACACAAAGCATCGTTTCGCAGGCCTAAAAAGGCAATTGTTGCCGTATGAATTTAATTAATTAGTACCCTTAAAATTTCTCCCATGGACCAATGTTAGTAATTATTGAGAAGAACAAAAAACTAAAGCAGAACAAATAAAATAAAATATGCCGAAATTTCGGTAGCAACTTTCTGGCATCCCAGTAAGGAAGTTTCCAGCATTTTACGAGCGCAATCGGGACAGGCGTACTCGTGGAATTCGGATTCCATCAAAGTTTTTCTGTGCAATCGGGAATCGTGGCCTTTGGAATCCGGAATACAACTCAAGGCTTTCGGAATCAAAGTAAAGATTGGAATTTGGAATCCAAGTTCTACTGACAAAGGATCTGGAATCCAGTACCTGGAATCCTGAATCCATTGCATGGAGTCCAGAGTCCAAGGCTGTCTTGGATTCCTTTACATGGGGCGACCAGCTAGAAACACCTTGTTTATTATTATACTCATAATTATATCCTACGGTGTACTATTCACTTCACTTTCTGAAGATTATCTAAACATCATTAGCAAAAACAGTATTTAAACTCTTTCATTGGTTCTGTTTTTATCAGGAGAAAGAAAGCGACTTTAGAAATCGACTGGCGAAGATCAAAGTGGAGTCGCGATCTTGGAGGAGAAGGGCTGGAGGAAATTTTTGAAATCTTTTATAACAATGGACGAGATAACAACGTAGAAGACTTAGGAGTAATCTGAATAATCCTGTTCACGCTATTTATAAATTTTGATGTTTCAAAAACAATGTATAAAAACAGTGTATAAATTACTTAAAAGAAAAACAGTTTTTTACGTGCGCGCTTGTTGATAACGATTGCTCTGCGAAGAGGATAATGCACCTTTTTAGAGTCTTGAATATAACCTAAATTCTATAGTAAGTTAGAGTTGTACAATTAATTTTAAAGATTTTACTTCTTTATATATTTTGGAATTGTTAGCTACAGGAATTAGACCTGATTTGCACTCAAGTAATTGGTGTGAGGAACATCATAACCGTGAAGGACGTTTTCTTGTTTCATCTAGAATGATGTACTCGGAAAACATGAAAATGTCACTTTAATTAACATTGAGATGTGTACAAAAAGTAGGATTTACGGATACTATCATGCCGAGACTTTATGATTGCTATTTCAGGCATTGTCGGCCAGTATATATAGGTATTTAATATAACGCTTCATGTCGCTTAACCCTTTAAACCCTAATATAAAAAATTAAATTCTCATATATTGTACCCAAACATTTCCCATTAATGTACAGTGGAGAGGTTTTTGTAAAATCAGCCAGATTCATCTTATGTGATGAACTCTTTAATTCTTGTCACCGATATTTTTTATAAACCATTGCTATTACAAGGAGGACGTTGATACTGAACTCCTTGAGGGCTTACTGCATTTGTAATATATTTATGCGAACGCTTTATCCTTGACATAAACTTCGCTAATATCATATTTTGTAAACTATACCTGGAATAAATTGTCTGTATGAGCTTTAACCAGGCGAAAATACACTGGCTATGCTTCGAGCGTCTTCTGGGTTTATTTGTCTGTTTGTTTGCTATGGCGTAGAATCCAAGTCTGCTCTGTACCCTTCTGTCCCCTCAGGGTCGCCCTATTGGCGAGGGGGGGGGGGGGGGGGGGGTTTAAGGGTGGGTGAAGATTTACAATTCTCATTTTCTCAGGCTAACCTATGATGTAGCTCAAAGGGCCCCGGTTTCATACAACGTTTGCCTCAAATCCCCAGTGGCAAATTAGTAGCACCAAACAAGTTTGTTGACAAGAGTCCTTCATGGTAAACAGTGGCTTTGGGTCGTGACGGGACTGGAATTATTTTTTTGGAAAAAATATGCCATTTGCGTCTTTTTTTTTTAACAGTGTGTGCCCTTTCTTAAACGATAGCCGTAACATGTGATCAATAATCTCCAGCCAATGTACAGTTGTAGCTTTACGCAAATTGGTAGTTAAGCGTCCCCTCATATATAACATAACGAACCAATTAAACGACCTGCTCCCAGTTGGCTTGTTAGCTTAATTGGTAGAGCGCTGCACAGGTATCGCAGAGGTCAAGTGTTCGAATCCCGTGCAAGCCTGAATTTTTTTCCAGGCTTTCTTTTTGCACCTTTTTTTTAATTGCAGTTTATTGATAAGTAAAATACAATATACAATATTAACAAACAATGAACGACGTTACAAAACTAAAATAAAAGGAACAGGCAAGATACAACTGCTATACATGGTGTTACAATTATTAATTACAAATGAAATCGTTAAATAGGTATTAAAAAAATAACGAATTAACAGAAATAACTAAACAAGTCATTTCGAGTCCGAAATTGAGTGGAACGCTTTTAGGGAGACTGCCTCTTAAGCTCTCATTGCTTCTATTATGTTAGTTTCAGAGTCTTTGTCATTAATTTTTGTATTAATCACAGTTAATTATGCATACCTGACATGAATTTAAACAATTTTTTGAATTATTTTGTAACTGAATGTACCGATATCGGTATCATGAGCTCTTTAAAAATCGCGATTTTCATTGTCTTCTCCATCAAGTAATAAATCCAGTTGTGAAAATGGGCGTTTCTAAGCTGCGACAGAAATGTCTTATTGACCAAGGGTGGGTGTCAAGATGGCTAGATAATTAAGAAACAGCACAACTCTATCAACGAGGCCATAAACCAGCCATTTTAACCGAAAATCTTCGAAACATTTTTTTGCATGCAGTACCGACAATAAAACAAAGTTTTACTTCCCATCGATGTCACTGTCATAGATTTGCTATTCGCCTCCTACGTCCACTACCACTCCTCCCCCCTCACCTTGCAGAATTAGCCATAGTGCAATTAAACAATCCAACAACTACGTTTTAACCAATAATTCAAAAAATTATTTATTCACCAAGGCCATATAGCTTTTACTGGATATAATCAGCAATAAATTAAAATGCCTTCATCATTTAAGTAATGGTCCGGATAAGAAGGAAAGGACCAAAACGCAGTGAACACGTCGGAATGCAGAAAGTTGCTAACTTTACTATTGTCTCTACTATGGTTCTGATTGGTTTAAACATCAAATTTTACGAAATCTTGGCAAAGCAGCATGTATATTAATCCCTTTTTTTCTATTCAACTTATTTATAACAAAATCTCGTCTTAGTCTAAGTAACACAGAAATCGTATGTGCGGATCATGTAAAATTGTAAACATTTCTTGGCTATTGTTTGCAACTCTTGTGATTGGTCGAAATGTTTTAACACAAAAAGACACTCTTTAAAAGTGGAGTTTAAATACATTTTCTTTCGTAAACTGCCTTTTTGTAGGTTTATGCATTCTCTGCGTAAAAATGAAAACATTTCTATGTGAGGAAAGCGTATTGCGCCACAACAAAAGAAATTGCTTCCCTTCTCACCTGGATCGTTACTTAAAAGTCTTCAATAAAGACATTTTTACCCTTGGAATGTAGATCTTTTATTAGACAATCAAAGGGAATAAATTAAAAGGAGGGTAGTCAAGAGTTACTGATTTATGCCAACTTTTCGAAGATGAGAACGTGACATCGGAATGGCCCAGCACAGCATCATGCGAGCGTTAGTGATCGTGTTTCTGATATCTGGATATTTTCTTTGCCAGAGTAAGTCATATTTTGCTATCTGCTCAATATCGTTTTGCTTTAAGTTTCATAATAAGACTTGAGGTCTCTATCTCAAAATCTCTTTCCCTTAGCTAAGATTCAATTAAGGATAACTCGCTGTCATAAAGGCAGATCTTTTTCTCGAGGACACTAAGGCTGAACAAAAACCAGGAGCTCAATAACCAGTCGTGGGAAAAGTTTGGGAATGACACCTTTCTCTAGTGTAACTTGCTAGAGGGTGAATTGGGAAGGGCTTTGAATAATGACCCAGTGCTTCGAAACTCGGTATGCCCCATATTATCACTCGGTGGTTGACGAGGTCGTTAGCTACTGGCCAATATTCTCAAGTGCAGGCCCTCTATAGTTCAACCACTAAACAGGTATCGAAATTTTTAACAATTATCCGTGTATAAAATAACATTTGCTTTCCTTATCAACGACTCTTTTTCTTCATTAACAACTAACTGTGTGCAATTCAATGTTTATTCAAATGTTCCATTAAGTTGCTAGCCACTTTATGTTTTAATAGTCTGAATACCCAAGAACTACAAAATCCGTTCGTTCATGTGGCCTTTTTTGTCTTTGAATTTAGTAAAATCAGAAGTAACTTAAATTCAGCGAACAGTATGAGCCCATAGAGAGAACCTCCCAAGATACAATTTTGAAAATTACTTTCAATTGGGCTTTATTCTCGAAAACTTGCGGGCGGTAATAGGCCCTTAGGCAGTTCCTAGTTAAGTGAATGAATCCTTGACAACAAATTAAAAAGGGTTCTCAAATGTTAAGCTTTTAATTTGTTAAATCTCAGACTACGGTTAATTTTCTTATAGTCTTCTTTAAGACTCCATAATGATATGGAACAACAAAATGCTCTCACTCAGTGAGTCTTAATTCCGTGAACATTACACTTCCGTTGGAACCTATATTTAGGACACAACAGTTATAATTTATGGACTTTATATTATTAGCTGCCTTTCATACAGCACTGATTGTCTCTTTAATCCTCTCTAGTCAATGCTTATATAACGCTATGAGTTATATACAGAGCTTCCTTTACAACATTGACAACCACTTACTACTCAGAAATTGTATCTCCCTTTTAATTTCAGTTATGATCTAAATTATTGTTTTACTTATACCCTGTTAAGTACAGAGCAATTTTGCTTAACATTTATCAATAGTCAATGTGTAGAATAGCTGGGGTCCAAAGAAATACGAACAACAGAATTATTTGTTTTGTAACACACAAAATTTCACTGGTGCCAAACCTTCCTAGAAATGTGCAAAGTGTCATACTAAACGAACAAGAATGTCTTTTTTAACCTTGCTTCTTTCTCTTGCTAGAAACATAGATATATTTCTGGCGCTTAAAAACCTAATCAAGCAAATATGCTGCCATGGCAGACGCCGGCTTCTTAGAACTGTCTTGTGGTTTCGGTTGAGCGGTAACCATTAGCAATTTAAAAATTCTCAACTTTTCTTCAGCACCCATTTAGGTATCGTTTTCTTTAGTCATTTTCCCGTTAGCGGTTTTTCAGTCTCGACGTGTTTACACTAAAAAGGAAAATTCGAGCTTCACGTGAGTTCCCTCAAAAAGGGAGTGCATACAATCATTGCCTTTGTCAAAGGTCAGTTTCGCAGAAAGAGAGTTTTAGACAGCGATGTTTGAGTGGTATCAACAAGAGCTTCTAAAATTAAACAGGAACCTACAATTATTTTACGTTAAGAAACAGGCCCAAGTTGTTGAAAAGTTGGATAACGCTGTCCACTGGATAAATGCCTATCTCGTGGTTAACGCAATTGGTTCCCTTCCGCTGGACAGTGGTTTGTTCGGTTAGATTCATCTATAATGAGGTGCCCAAAAAGACCCTTCTACTGTTTTTTTTTTTAACTCTTTACTGGAACTAGTTAGCAAAGTGCCAAAAGAAAGCTTAACAATCAGTGAGTCTGCCAAGTTGGAAAGTGATTTGTTGCAAATCTCCGAAAATACGTGGAATTTTACAAACGTCTGTGAAATTTCGCAACTTTGTGGAAAAATATCTTTTCGCTCTCCTTCGAGGTATCATCCTCAGAAACTTGTTAAGTTACCTTATTTCAAGGCCCTGCGTCCGGCTGCAGTGTCGAAGGATATTCGCTTGTACTGCTGTTTATCAAAAGTGGAAAAAGCCGTGGGAGGGGTGATTAATGTAATGTTTTCCTCAGCCCTCATAAGCACATGTCAAACGTATCTCTGGGTACGAATGCATTTGAGTGGGGAATAAAGCTCTCCAGCATCTTCAAAACTCAGAAATGAAAAAATGTTGAAAGAACCATTTTCAAGTCTAGTTTACTAACAGCGTACAGCCATCACTCTCTTTCTTAACGGGATAACTGTAATTAGTAAAATCCAACTAGTGGTCTATTATCAATGCTGCGTTCTGATTGGTTGAGCTACTACTAGGCTATATGTTATAGCCTACTAGTAGCGAAAAGCGCTGCCTTGTTGGCTGCAAGAAAGGATTTTTTAACTAGCCAAAGTTGTTTTGTCACGATATTTTTGACCAGCTAGTTGGATTTTACTAAAACAATTATTCCTCTCGCCCTCATAGCCTCTGAGTCAATAGCCCATTCGGCCTTCGGCCTCATGGGCTATTGACTCAGAGCCCATTCGGGCTCGAGGAATAATTGTTAAATACACGGTCACAAAATTTATTTATTTGTTTGCCGTCAACTTTTACGCATGGTTTTATATGTTACCCAGATTCATGTAATGGCTAAAAATCTTAGTAAGTTCGTCTGAGCGTTTCGAAAAAGATCCCTTTATAGTTTATAGTTTGTTACTTTATCAGCGTGGAAGGCTTCAAACTAACTGGAAAAAGTTAGCACACTTCTATAAAAAAAACCCATCGTAAATACCAAAATTGTTAGC